>CM053580.1:152846124-152878952 GCA_028627135.1 Pseudochirops cupreus
GTCAGTTAAAGAAGTCCTATTCCTGCAATGCTCCTAAGTAGTCCCTTTCCTAAATGCCAACCATAATAGGTGGCTGATGATGGAGATTGCAACAGATCTCAAAAGGATTTAAAGTCCCAAACAGTGCCATCCCAGAGATAGCCAGCAGAGCAGCAAGGGAGTTCAATGACCCAAGTGAAATGCTGGTAAAGGCACAAGGAGAGGAATCATGGGTGACTTTTAGTGCCATTTTCATTTAACAAGCCATTAGAAGAGCAGCCCAAAGATTCCTGGCTTTCACCACCCCAAGATGTTTAAAATCAGTTACTGTAGGAAGACATGATTGGCAGGCTGGTATCCCTTCTGGCAGAGATCTTCAAGGGAAGCCCCAGCCCGACCCCAGCATGGTCTTGCTGGAGTAACCTACGGCTGAGGGGTGTACCGCAGGTACTTCTTGCCCGAAGGGAGCTCTTTGGTGAAGACGCCTTTAGGGAACAGTTTTTTGGCCTCCTCTTCAGAGATATTTGGAAGAACCATGACACTCTCCCCACATTTCCAGTCAACAGGAGTAGCAACCTTCTTGTATGCTGTCAACTGAAGGGAATCAATCACTCTGAGGATCTCATCAAAGTTCCTGCCAGTAGTTGCTGGGTAGAGGATAGATAGCTCCAACTTCTTATCTGGGCCAAAAATAAATACCACACAAGCTGTCAGAGGCATGCCCTGCCCATCCAGCTCATCTGGGTCTAACATGTCCAACTTGATGGCAAGATCTCGTTTGTGATCATCAATGATGGGGAAAGGCAGCTTCTCTGTGGGCTCCTCTCCATTGTATGCATTGATATCCTTACTCCAGGAAAGATGGTCTTGGACAGAGTCAATAGAAAGAATGATCATCTTAACATTCCGCTTCGCAAATTCTGGGGCCAGCTTTGCAGCACGGCCCAGTTCTGTTGTGCACACTGGAGTAAAATCCCGAGGATGGGAGAAGAGAATGCCCCATGAGTCTCTGAGGAAGTCGTGGAAACGGATGCGGCCAATCGTAGTGTCCTCCTTGAAGTTGGGGGCCTCATCTCCGAGCAGCAGACCTCCAGGCATGGCAGCGACTAGGAGCAAGAGGACGACCGGGCGGAGGAGGAGGAGGAGCTGCAGCCAACATGGGCGCTAGTTCGTGCCGCGGTCCTTCTTTTCTTCAAAGAAGGAATCTAGGATTTGGTTGCTATTCTTACCCTGCTTCTTATGCTTATTCTTACTCATGGTTGGTCAGTCTGTGATTTTTTTTTTTAAATCTCTGTGGGGCTCTGCTTCCAGAAGGGCAAGCTCTGTCCTAAATCACTGGGGTCCTCCCAGCTGCCGTAGCTCTCAGGAAGGTGCTGGGTCCCTTTCCCACTTCCAGCTCACTGGATAAAGAAGACTCACAGGACCAAAGCCCAAGACTGTGATCTGGATCCAGGCCACTCAACGCGAGAGCACTTGGCCTCTGAACGATCCCTTAGTCCCCCTGCTGTCTGCAGTCCGAGGGCGCGGAAGCTGCAATGCAGAGGCGGGTGCAAAACCTCTGCCTTTTGCTTTCCCCCCCTGGAGGCCTTTTGGCCAGACTGCTTTTCTCCCAAGACCTCGCAAGCTCCACTGACCTAGTTCTGAACACTGCCACAGCTGCCGCTAATCTCCTCACCCGAGGCTCCTCGGCTCCTCTCGTCCAGCCGCCCCTGGGGCTCAGCCAGGGCTTCAGGCCAGGCTGGTTTCAGTTCGCAGTGCCGATATGGTTCCTCGTAGCCGAGCTGACTTTAGTGGAAAGTATATTTGTGCGCGTTCTGGAGTTCTAGGATTAGTTTAGAGTCATATGTTATTAATGGGTATTTTTGGGTGGCTATGTGAGAGCTGCGATATGTTGCTGCTCCTACGCCACCATCTTGGCTCCGCCCCCCATGTCCTTTCCTTTCATCTCTGCTTCTTAGGTTTCTTTACCTCATTCAAGCTTCAATCCTACCTTCTGTAGGTTTTTCTTTTCCCATTCTCTGCTGATAATACCTTCTTCCTAAAATTACTTTCTGTTTACTCCATCCAGTATGAAGAAATTATTGTAGATATAGAAATCTCTAAAAAGAGTGACTATCTCCATAAAAACTGCAAGTGGAGTCTCAAAGGAAAAATGGATTACTTGAAGAAATGAAGAGGGAGATAAAAAATTAAATAAAGGCTGTAGAGGAAAGAACTACAGGTAAAATGAATGAGTTGGAAGGAAAGATATTAAGCTTTACTTTGGAAAATTAGAAGGACAGAAAACCTAGAAGACAAAGATGACTTCATGAAACAACAGGAAATATTTTTTAAAAAATCAAAAGATTGAAAAATAGAAGAAAATCTAGTTTTTATCTGCTGAACTTTACATTTTTTTCTAGATGTTCATTTTGACTGTGTGTGTTAGTTTTTTTAAATGTGTTTCTCATAAACAGTATTTATAAAGTTTTGTGTTCTTATCAGTTGTGATACTCTTCATTTTATTGGATTGTGTAGTCTATTCAAAGTCATGAAAATATTTTCATTTTTCCCATAATTTTCTGTATTCATCATATTCATTTTTATAGTTGCAAATGATTTTCCTAAATGGTTGTGCTGAGTCACAATTCCACTAACAAGGCACTGATGTGGTTATCTTCCCACAATCTCTCCAGCATTGAATGTTCTTATCTTTTGTCATCTTTGCCCATCTACAGGGTATAAGAGGAAACTCAGAGTTAATTTTGATTCACGTTTCTCTTATGAGTAAGGTAGTTCTTTCTTTCAGGTAGTTATTAATAGTTTCCAATTATTTTTTAAAGACCTGTTCCTATCCTTTATATCTATTGGGGAAAGACTTAAAAAATAGATTTATCTATCATATGTGTATATGTATGTGCATATACATATATATGTAACACTTTATTGTTTATATAGGTTGGATATCATACCCTTTTCTGAGAAATTTTGCCCAAAATTTGTCCTCATTCAGCTATTTCCCTTTTTATGCTAGGTTCATTATTTTGTTTGTACAGAAATTTTTCAGGTTCATGTAATCCAAGTTATTTTATATTTTGTTACTTCCTCTTTCCCTTGTATGGCTGAGAATAAGCTTGCTACCTATAATGATATGATTCGCTTCTATTTATTTTTTTAATGGTATGATATTTATTTAATATTAAGGACATATATCCATTTGGAATATACTATGAAATATGATGTAAAGCAATGGTTTAAGCCTAATTTCTACCAGACTGCTTTCCTGTTTGACTTTAAATTAAAACTGAATGCTTTGGAGATGTGGGGGAAGAGCCAAAATAGAGTAAAAGCAGGAACTTACTTGAGCTCATCCCCCAATTACCTTCTACATATGTAAAAAATGACTAAACAAATTTTAGAGCTATAAAACTTACAAAATGACAGACTGAAACAAATATCCTGCTGAAGATCAGCCTGGCAGGCTGACCAAAAGGGTCTATCGCTCCAGGCTGGAAGCTGAGCACAGTTCCACATGGGCTGCACCAGCACAGACCAGCAACACAGAACAACCAGAGTAGATGTCAGGGCACTGAATCACTGGCAGCTTTGACGGTTTCCAGACTTCTTAACTTGTAAATGCCAGAAAAGAAAGTAAAAGGTCAGTGGGGAAACTGTTGGACCTGAGTGAGAAACGAACATGGTCCAGCCCTTGCCCCCCAGGTTGTGGAGGTGGCAGCAGCAGCTCCGTCCAGAGGTCCAGGCCTACAGATGGTTGGGGGGTCCAAGCAACTGATCAGAGGGCAATTGCAGGAATCTCTTTGCTGGTGCTGAGGCAGGATTCTCTTACCTTGCCCTGTTTGGTTCTGCGTCTCAGTCTTGGGTGGCAGTACTGGAGTAAAGAATGCTGGCATGGCAGAGTTTGTGGCCACAGTGGAGAGAGTGTCCTCCTCATAGTTCTGATGCAGGTGCCTAGAAGAAACTCTTACAACAACTGCACAAAACCCCAGAAATTTGGGACTTAGCATTCTCTCCTCTGGAAGCAGAGTTCTACCATGGCAAAGAGCTCAAAAGTCAAGTAATTGGCTGACAAGATGAGCAAACAGAGGAAGAGAAATCAGGCTGTAGAATCGTTCTTCGATAACAAAGAAGATCAGAACATAGAACCTGAAGAAGACAACAAAGTCAAAACTCATGCATCAAAAAGCCTCCAAGAAAAATATGAACTGGTTGCAGGCCATGGATGAGCTCAAGAAGGATTTTGAAAATCAAGTAAGAGAAGTAGGGGAAAAATTGGGAAGAGAAATGAGAATGATGCAAGAAAATCATGAAAAATGAGTCAGTAGCTTGCTAAAGGAGACCTATATACTGAAGTAAATAACACCTTAAAACATAGACTAACTCAAATGACAAGAGGTCCCAAAAGCCAATAAAGAGAGGAATGCCTTAAAAAGGCGAATTGCCCAGATGGAAAAGGAAGTTCAAAAGCTCAGTGAAGAAAATAATTCCTTAAAAATTAGATTGGAGTAAATGGAAACTAATGACTTTATGAAAAATCAAGATATTATAAAACAGATCCAAAAGAATGAAAAAATAGAAGGCAATGTGAAATATCTCACTGGAAAAGCCACTGACCTGGAAAATAGATCCAGGAGAGATAATTTAAAAATTGTTGGACTACCTGAAAGCCATGATCAGAAAAAAGACCCTAGACATCAAAAACTGCCCTGATATTCTAGAACCAGAGGGCAAAATAGAAATTGAAAGAATTCACTGATTGCCTCTGGAAAAAGATCCCAAAAAATAAAACTCCTAGGAATATTATAGCCAAATTCCAAAGTACTGAGCTGAAGGAGAAAATATTACAAGCTGTCAGGAAGAAATAATTCAAGTATTGTGGAAACACAATCAGGATAACACAAGATCTAGCAGCTTCTACATTAAGTGATTGAAGGACTTGAAATGTGATATTCCAGAGGTCAAAAGAATCACCTACCCAGCAAAACTGAGTATAATACTTCAGGAGAAAATATGGACATTCAGTGAAATAGAAGACTTTCAAGTATCCTTGATGAAAAGACCAGAGCTGAACAGAAAATTTGACTTTCAAATACAAGAAGCAAGAGAAGCATGAGAAGGTAAACAGGAAAGAGAAATGATAAGGAACTACTACAGTTGAACTTTTCATTCCTGCATGGAAAGGCAATATTTGTAACTCATGAAACTTCTCAGTATTGGGATAGTTGAAGGGAATATCTATATAAATGTGTATGTATGTATATCTACATATATATGTATGCATAGGTGTGGTATATATATCTACATATATATGTGTGTATGTGTATGTATACACAGACAGAGGGCACAGGGTGAGTTGAATATAAAGGGATGATATCTAAAATATAAAATTAAGAGGTGAGAGGGGAATATATTGGGAGCAGAAAAGGAGAGATAGAGTAGGGTAAAGTATCTCACAAAAAAGAGGCAAGAGAAAGCTATTACAATGGAGGGGAAGAGCAGGAAGGGAAAAGGGAATGAGTTAACCTTACTCACATTGGATTTGGCTTAAGGAGGGAATAACATACACACTCAATTGAGTATCTTACCCTACAGGAAAGTAGTGGGGAAGGGGATAAGGGGAGGATGGTAGAAGGGAGGGCAGATTGGGGGAGGGGGTACACAGAAGCAAACACTTTTGAAAAGGGACAGGGTTGAAGGGGAAAATAGAATAAATAGGGGGCAAGATAGGATGGAAGGAAATATAGTTAGTCTTTCACAATACAACCACTGTGAAAGTGTTTTGTGTAACTACACATGTGTAACCTATATTGAATTGCTTGTCTTTCCAGTGGGGGTGAATTAGGAGGAAAGAAGGGAGAGAATCTGCAACTCAAAGTTTTAAAAACAAATGTTAAAAAAATTGTTTTTAAATGCAACCCAGAAATACGGTATACAGGCAATGGGGCATAGAAATCCATCTTGCCCTACAACAAAATAAGGGGTTGGGGCAAGGGGGGAATAGGATATAAGAGAAGGCAGACTGGGGGATAGGGTAATCAGTATGCTTGCCATCTTGGGGTGGGTAGGGGAGAGATGTGGAGAAAATAAATGTTTAAAAATAAAAATAAACTTTCGGGAAATTTTTTTTAAAAACTTAATTCTTTGGTATTATGGGACCAACCTTGTTCCCAAAGGAAAGCTATGACAATATATCTCTTTCCTTTGTAGAGAGGGGGAACTATGAGTCTTGGACATATCGTCAAGAATATCATTATCAACATGGTTCATCTTTTCCAGTACTTTGTCAATTTGTTGATCATTGGATAGTTTTAACATGTTTAGATTATTTGTAATTAGGGTGAGAGGCAGCATGGCATAGCTGGCCTTTGAACTAAGAAGATCTGTATTGAGGTTCCACTTCCAAAACATACTGGTTTATATACCTCTTGGCAAGTCACTCAGCCTCTCAGTACCCTAGACTACTCTCTCTTCTTTGTTACGTTGGTAGAGAAAAGTTTTCTTCTTCCAGGAGTTTTCTGTATCATTGAAGTTACAAATCTATTCCCCATCCTGCTACTCCTAAGTACCTTAGATTAGTGTTTATAGATGATCCAGAAACTGTATTTTTAGCATCTTTTGCTTGTTTTTCTCCCATTTCATAATTTCCTTTTAGAAGCGAAAGAATTAAGTCAACTTTATATTCTTCATTTCATGAATGTGTGTGTGTGTGTGTGTGTGTATGTATTAGCTATATCCAACTCTTCACGACCCCATTTGGGTTTTCTTGGCAAAGTGGTTTGCAATTTCCTTCTCTAGTTCGTTTTATTGAGGAGGAAACTGAGGCAACAGGGTTAAATGACTTTCTCGGGGTCACACAGCTAGTATCTGGATCCAGATACTTAGTGAAGTCTCCTTGACTCCAGGGCTGGCACTCTATCCACTGTGCAACCTAGCTGCTCCGTTTTCATGAATTTTGGTGGCCAAAAATTCCATCATTTTGTGGCCAACCATGATTGATGTCTCTTTATATATGGTTAGTCTTCAGACAACAGATTCAGACTTTTGCTAGGACCATACTCATATGCTTTCCAATTTGGCTGAATCTGTCTGTCTCACATTTATGAGACATAATATCAAGAACTTTTTTGATCCATGTATTTAAAAATCTAATCAGGGGCCTGATATATTTATAAGAAAGTAAAAATTTGAGATATATATTGATGTTCTGTTCCCTCTTTAAATTTTACATTTATTTCTGAGTATGTTTTCTTTTTGGTCTTGCAGGAAGGTGAAATTATGAAAACAAGAGGAAATGAAGAATTCTCGGAAGAGAGGTTTGATACTGCTATCACATATTATACCAGAGCAATTGAATTTAGGTAAGGACTAAATTGAAAGACATACATTTTATGATTATATTGAAAGAAATACATTTTATGATTTGGACAAATGATAGAACACAGATTTGATATAAGGTCAGGGTGAGGTTGTTTCATATGTCTTCGGGTCTGTCTGCATGGAATAAATCTCCACCCCTTACTACTTCAGCCTTTAGGGTAGGGATTGATAATATATGACGTGCATTGAAGATGATTTTGAGTGATATGGCCAAGACTAACTTAGGCAAAATTGTTAATTGAATGAGAATGGTCTTTTGTGTCTTCCAATGGTATTTGCATTTTTAAAAGATCACACTTTTAAAACCAGACTTTGGAGTTGCAGACAGCAGTTCCTCATTGCCTAGGGAAAGGGAATGAAAATGATGATATTGGCAAATCTGAAAGGCTGCTGATTTCTGCTTTAGTGAAAAGCTTCTAGGGGAGAGAGAGTAAGGAATGAGATAAAACTAGTGCCTTAACTTTAGGCCATCTTCACAAGTTGTATTCTTCTTAAAGTTGTATGGAAGTTAGAAATGTTATCAGCAAAACTTTTCAAAATACTGAAGGGCTTCTGTATGTTAACTAAGCAAAATCATAAGGAATTTATTTGAATAAATGGGCAGGCAGTATATTAAAGGTTTCACTGAAGAGAAAAGCTATTGAAGAGGGTCTTTGAAATCTAGGCTTTAAAATTTATTTTGAAGCAGTTATCATAAAAAACTTTAATTTTTTTGAAAAAACCACCAACATTTCAAACAAAAGACTAGTTTGGGACAAACCTTTAGAAACCAAAAATTGGAAAAATAATTCATTTTTTAAACAAATGCCTTTGGGAAAAGTGGAAAAGGCATTTGAATTACTATCTTACACCATATACTCCATTGACTTCCAACTGGATGAAAGACTTAAACATTAAAAAATTCTAGAAAAAAATGGGAGAAAATGAAATATTTATCTTAGTGAAGAGAGATGGATTTTTTTTAGTTCATCAGTTAGAAGAAATGAATGAGGACAAGAGAGATACACTTAACTAAATTAAAAGAAAAAAGTTTCTAAACAGTAAAAAAAAAATAAGGAAAAAAGAAAAGTAGATTGGAAAAAATATAGCACTTTAAAATTGGATATTTAAAATATATTTAGTAATGTTACAAGGTCATCGTGGTAACTTCCAGGCTATAGTAGATAAATAACTAAAGGATAAAAACAGTTGTCAAAAGAGGAAATATTAAATATTAATAATCCATTGAAAAAGATGCTTTACTAATAATTAGAGGAACAGCTAGGTGGCACAGTGGAGAGTGCTGGTCCTGGAGTCTTCTTAACTCATGTTCCTGAGTTCAAATCTGGCCTCAGACAATTACTATCTGTGTGATCCTGGACAAGTCATTTAACCCTGTTTGCCTCAGTTTCCTTATCTGTCAAATGAACTGGAGAAGGAAATGTCAAAGTACTTCAGTATCTTTGCCAAGAAAGCCCCAAAAGGGGTCTTAAAGAGACAGATACAACTGAAAAATGACTAAACAACAAGAAAACAAAATAATCAGAGATTAAATTAAAATAACTGAAATTAAAAGCAACAGAATCGAGTGCTGTAAGGTGATGAAGAAACAGTTTCACTAATTTATTGTTGGTAGAATTGCAAATTTGAGTCTTTTGAAGGACATTCTGGAATGTACAATAAAAGTTGCAGATTTAATTGTATAGGAATTTGCTTTGCTTGACTCTGCATATTTGTTACAAGGATTTTTATTTTCTTTATTCAGTTGGGAGTGGGAGGGAAAGAAAATAAGTGCTTTAGATTGGGAAAAATAAAATTTTTAAAAATTAAAAAATATTATCTGTATCCTTAAACCGTAAGACCCAGTATGTTGTGGTAAATAGAGAGCTGGTCTTGGAGCCAAAAAGAAAAAAATCAAGGTTCTGGCCTTGTCTCTGATACATACTGGTTGTTTGAATCTGGACAGGTCAGCTAGCTTCTCAGTGCCCTAGGCAGCTCTCTAGGAATTTTGAGTAATAGAGAAGAGCCTGTCTGTATTGGTTAGAGAGAGTTTCCTTATCTGGGTTTTCTCATTACCAGTAAAATTGCGACTTAAGTCCCTACTTCTGTTCTTGAAACAATAATTTGTTGCTGGAAATATACCTTGGTACTATGAGCACAAACATTTTTTTAAATTGCTATCTGTTCAAAGATTTCCATAACATCATATTTACCATAATTATAAAAAATGGGAAATAGTATCAATGTCCAACAGTAGGCAAGTGGTTAAATTGTGGTGCATCTGTGTAATGGAATACTACGACTTCCGTTAAAACTTGCAAGTATAAAGACTACCAGAAAATCTGGAAAGACCTTTATGAAATAACAGTGCAAACAAGAAAAATCAGCAAAAAAAAGAATATGTACACACTAGCTATAGTCATATGAGAAAAACCGAATAAGAATGAATGGACAGACTTCCTATTGGTGACTTAGAGGAAATGAGTGAAGTTTCAAATGAGACATTTTATTTAAAAAGAAGGGAAAGTAATTTATAAGGTTTCTCTTCTTTGGATGAATTTTCCCTGATTTATTTCTGAAACATAGCAACCTGCACTAGAACCAAGTGACTCTAAAACCAGGTTTGAGTAAAAAAATAATGTATTTCCTCACTGATAGTATATTTAGAAGGGGACTTGTTACAAGATAAAATTTTAAAAATAAAATATATAGTTCTTTAACTTGAGCTGTTTAAAGACCTTTGAACTGTTGTAGAAAATTTAAAATTATCTTTAAATATTTTATCACAAAATATAATTGTGTATTGAATATTACTAATAGTGGTATCAGGGAAAACATTTGTCTGTAAATAAATGACTTTTATAGGTTTGTTGTTTTCTGAAGTTTTGTGTTACATTGTGGGGCTCTTATTTTTCACAAGAACAGCCACATCTCTAATGATACCATCAGAGTCAATGGAAAAATAGGACTTGTAGAATTTCACTTTATGGCCAGTTTGTGAGTAATTCTCTTAGCACTTGTAGCTAAATGGAAATAATTATGAAATTATGTAATGTGTTCTATAAAGTTGACGTTTCTGTAACAGAAATAGTATATTCACGTTTGTCAATCACAACTGAAAACCACAATCTCCATATTTTAGTTAAAATAATGATCAGAGTTGAGTTGAAAAAAGAAAACAATGTAATCAGCAAATAGAAAGTACTTAAGGCTTTATTGCACACTTTGTTATATGTTTGTTATTTCCAGGTAATTTACTTGACTAATACTATTTTGCATTTTTTTTTAAGACCTGAAAATCACCTACTTTATAGTAATCGAGCTCTCTGTTTCCTTCGTACTGGTCAATTCAAGTAAGTATTCTTAGATGTCTGCTAAGATCCCTAAAACAATAACATATTTGTGCTGACCTATATATTATAGACGCATAGAAAAATCTGATTCAGACGTCAAATTTAGATATTTATATGACTAAAATCTCTTCTATAGCCATAAAAGAACATTATTTGCTTTTTTCTTGAATTATTTTTTGCTTACTTCTTTTTAAAGCATAGAAAAGTACTATTAAATATTAGAAGTTAAAAGAAACCAATAATTTATTTATTTTAGGAAGTGGGTAGCAAGAAGAAAAACAGGAAGTTTCAGCTAAATAGAAGGGTGGTTCGTGCATGCTATTTGAAGAGACTGAGTTAGTGGAATTCATTTTATTATACACCCAAAGGCTATAACAAATACTATTTTATAAGACATATACTTGTCTTAATTTCCTGTGCTCACATGAACATTTGGAAAAATGACCCCCCTGAACTTTAATTATAGTTCATATACTGGCACCTGTTGCAAAGAATGAATATATAGAAAAATGCTGTGTAGAACCCAGTAAGCCCCTTCAAATTAAATTGCCATGTACTTGGATACTCAGTGACTTCATTACAAGGAATAGAATAAGTGAGGATGGAGAGAAATACCCTGGAATTAGGAATGACAGAGGCCAACAAGTTGTAGACTTCCTAGAAGCCTTAGGCCTTTCTTTTTCATTAATACTTTTTTTTTAAAAGAAAAGAATTGCTAGATGATGGATATGATGAGCATTAAATGACATCACAAAAAATAATGAAATTGATTATAGTTTAATAGGAGAAGACTTGATATTAACGTGAGTTATCCCTGAATCGGCTGTCCTTATGGTCAGATCACTGACTTGTTAAAAAGGTAGAATATGGTTGAATCAACCTCAGTTCTGACCTATTTGATTTAGTTAATGATAGTGATAAGTGGATAAATGGACCAAAAGCATTAGTAATAATTCGATGTAGTATCTGAACCTATGTAAACCTGCTGCCATAATGCAGAGACCAAAAGAGCCTTAGAAACCTCATAGTCAGCAACACCTAGCTTAGTTGCTAAGTGAAGAAATGGTAGCCAGAGTGTATAAATGTGTATTCAGTCTTCCTTTGTCCATTTCAAATTGAGTGAGGTTCATTTAATGCCAACTCCACCTGGCTGCCCCCTTCATCGATTTTTGTAGATTCTACTTTTCACCCACCCAAATTCAATATATGGAAAACTTGAGTTTGTTTTTCCCTCCCACCTTGCCCTCTTCCAAACTTGCCTATTTATTTCAATCTCCCATTTGTACAGTGTTGCTGTTATCCTTTTCAGTCTTCCAAATGCATAATATCCTCTCACTTGCAACATCCTGACTGTTTTTATTTCTACAACATCTCACACCTGACCCCTTCTGTCTGCTCACACAGTCACCATCTTGGTTCAGGCTTACCTCTTGCACAGATTATTTCAACAATTTCCTCATTGGCCTTAAATCTGTCCCTGCATTAGTCAGTCCTCCATCCTGCTGCCAAAATGAATTTCCTCAAGTGCATCTGACCATGTCACTTCCCTACTCTAACCTCCACTGGTACCCTGTTTCTATAATCAAATATAAAGCCCTCTATGGTAAAAGTCCTTCACCACCTGGCATCAACTTATTTTTCTACCCTCAATGAATATTTTTTTCTCTCTCCCACACTCTGCCAACCAGCCGAACTGTCTTCTTTCTTTTTCTCACATGTGACACTCTGTCTTGCTTCTCTTCCTTCATAGTATAGTTCAAGTACAATCTTTTACATAAAGCCTTTCTTAAACCCCTGTTGCACCAGTGCGATATTCACAGCATCTATGGCAGCTATAAATATGCCAGCATAATTCTGAATCACAAAATACAACAGACTTTACACATGGAAGACAGAACCAAAACATTTATTCAAATACAAGAAAGCCAAAACTATCACAACAACAAAGAAATGTATACCCAGTAACAATGCAGGGAGCACCACCATCCCCAAGCCTTTCCCCATCTAGGGCTTTCCAACAAACGAACTCATGGTTTGCTGCCTGCTTCCTCTCTCTCCTTCAGATCTAACTACTCTGACTGATTTCCTCTCAGCTCTGCTCTACCCTTCCTGCTCCACCCCTTCCTTTCAGCAAGCTCTTCCCACAATAGGATCGTGTGACTCAGGCTTCCATATGACACAAGCAGGTCACATGAGCCAGTTAATGGATGGGAGTGATCTTCCCATTTACATTACCATTAGAACCCCTCAACTGTTTGTGCCCTCTTTCCCAAGATGGGCCTGGAGTCAGGAAGACCTGAGTTCAAATCCAGCCTCTGATATTTTCTATCTCTTTGACCTTGTTTTCCTCAGTTTCCTCATCTGTTAAATGGGGATAATAATAGCACCTACCTCTCTGGGTTGTTGTGATAATCAAATGAGATAATAATTGTAAAACATTTAGCATAATGCCTGGCACATAGTTAGCTACATATATAAATGTTAGCTATTATTACTTATAGTCTTCCATTAGAATATAAATTCATTGAGAGTAGATACGGATTGTTTCATTTATTGTATTTGTATATTTAGCACTTAGCACTGAGTCTACCAAATAGCAAGTACATAATAAATAATTGTTAGTTGATTTGTTGATTAGGCTTAAATGGGTACCATTGAGGAACTTTAAAGAAGAATCCTCATCAGGGAAATATAGGATAGAAAAAAGAAGATAGGGGCAGCTAGGTGGCACATTGAATAGAGCACCAGCCCTGGAGTCAGGAGGACCTGAGTTCAAATCCAGCCTCAGACGCTTAACACTTACTAGCCTTGTGACCTTACTAGCAAGTCACTTAACCCCAATTGCCCTGCCTTCCCCCCTCCAAAATAAAAGAAGAAGATGGATTATCTGCCTGGCGAGGGTGAAGAATGACAGGGACAGGCTGAACAGCTAAATGATCTATGGTATTGTTGTATTATGAAGAGAAAGAAAGGTTCCCTCAAATTTTGACCTCCTTTGGCAAACACACACACACACACACACACACACACACACACACACACACACACACACACACACACACACACACACACACGTGCGCGTGCGATACTCCCTTATGTAATTTCCCACCTGACAAATTACAGTTTTCCATCTGGTAAGCAGCACTAGATGGATAGTTAGGTGGCAGCAGATATAGAGCACTGGGCTTGGAATCAGTAAAACTGGTCTTCACGAGTTCAAATTCAGTCTCAGATACTTACTAGCTGTCTTACCCTGGACAATCACTTAACCCTGTTTGCCTCAGTTTCTCATCTATAAAATTAACTGGAGAAAGAAATGTTAAACCATTTTGGTATCTCTTCCAAGAAAGCCCCAGATGGTGTCACGGAGAGTAGTACATGACTGAAAAACAAATTAACAACAGAAAGCACCATTAGAATAAATTTGAAGTGGCTTATCTGTTTTTTCCATCTTGTTCTTTTGAGACCAAGGTAGCCAAGGAACTCAATTTTGTGTTCCAGGTAAACTGAAATTAATTTAGTAGAAATTTTCAAAATTTGCCCAGGATATGTTCAAAGTTTATTATTGAATCAAAAGTCTATTTTCCCTTGGGAATTTTAAGGGTTTGGGGTATATGTAAAAAAAAAATAAATTAGTTGTTAGAAGTTCACTTTGGAATTTTAAAGGTTCAATTTTTATAGCTGAGTAAATATTAATTTGCCCTGTGATATTAGGGTTAGTGTCGATTATGATTAGTGTTGGCTATAATTAATAATATTGATATGAGCATTTTGCAGTGCTTAAAGGGTATTTTTGGAACCCACCTTTTTAAAAAAATTGTTAGAAGTTATGCCTGTCCCACCTAATAAAATTATGATTTGCTTGCAGTTTTGTCCTAGTAGGATAACCATGTAGTGGAAAACTAAAAGGAGTAAATTGTTTAATCATTATTCATCCCTCTCTAATTCTTTTTTGGATATCATAGGTTCTTCCCTGACAAGGATTATTGCTGCAGTAGTCCCTGCAAATCACCCAGGCTCCCTTTTCCCCCAACAATTGCACACTTGCATTTTATCATAGTCCATGATTTCTCAGGTTCTTAATTATTTCTTAACTTTGTGTCCTTAGTACCTTACTGTTGGTAGTTAATAAACTCAGTTGTAATGAAATGTGGAGATAACCTCAAAATACTGCCATGAGCATTGTTTTTAGCAGAAAACTATCATTGTTTAAGGAGAGAGAGAATATTATGTGATTGGTATTTTATGTTGCATTAAAGATAAAAAATCCTTAATGATGTTAGAGCAGAAAGTATTACTAATGAGTAAGATTGCAGCAGGCAGTGTATCTGAAACAGTTTGTACTTCACAGTAGATGTCATAAAACAAGTTTTTTATTTCTTTTATTTTAGGAGTGCACTTGGTGATGGAAAGAGGGCCACTATTCTGAAATACAATTGGCCAAAGGTTAGTTTCTTCTGTGTTGCTTCCTTTAGTAAGCAACTTGCACAGAATAACTTCATAAAAATTAGAACTGCTGTACATATACATATGTGTAGTGTGTGAGTGTGTGTGTGTATCACTTCATGGTTTTGTCATACCTGACAGGTATTTAAATCAGATTTTGTAATTGTTTGTATTTTTGGTTTACTTTTGTCTTTTGGAATAGTGTAGTCTTTAGAGACAGTGAGCTAAAACCCAAGACTAGATGTTAGAATACAAAATATAAATTTTCATTTTCATTGTCGTTAGCATTTTAATAATATCTGTTATTAATCCATAAAACAGTAATTGACCTTTCCTGTTCCCTTGTCACCTTAGGCAGCTTGCTTGCTATCAGGTTTAAGTTCTTCTGTATAAGAAGAGGCAGCATGAAACAGTGGAGAGTGAATTGACGCTAGGTCAAGAAGACATTGATTGAAGCCCTTTCTCTGATATACACTGACTTTGTTACTCAGGATGTTTCACTTAGTGTCTCAGTAACCACAGTCAGTGTTTTAAGACTGTAAATTACACATTTTGCATTGTAGAAGCTAGAACTACTTACTCACATGGAGTTCCCTACATCTGTTAAATCATAGTTTTAGGACAAAAAAAGGTAGCCTTATTTTTCTGTCTTATAGGAAGGTTCTGTGCTATGCTTTAATGATTATAAAACATTTGCGTAGATAATTGCAATTAAAAATAGACATTTGAGATATAGTTGATACTAACTATAGTTGCTACTGAGTAAATAATTATTATGATCAGGTATATTACATTTAATCAAAGAAGTTTTTTCTCCCCACAGGAGTTTCACTGAAAACTATTTTTAACTTTAAATAGATAATGTATAATTTTTTCTTTAAGTTTTACTCAGAGAACTAAAATAAAATCCATGATGAGATTGCTTATGATTTGAAACTGATATAGGAGGCCTACAATTTATAGAAACTTTTTTTTGTTCTTTTCCCCCTTGGGATTTGCTACCAGTGGCTTAGGCTTTAAATGATGTCTTATTCTATCCTACAGAATGGGAATAATTGTGATATTAATTAGTCAGCAGCTATTTATAATACACTTCCTAAATGCATACTCTGTTGCATACTGTGGGAGGGCTACAAAATAAATATAAAACATAATTGGTAGTAAGAGTTATCTTCTAGTATATCTATAATGTAGTTTTCAGTGCAACACTTTGTACGAAGAGATGTTTCTGTATTAGGAGAATGTTAAATCTCTTAGTTGGTTAGGCCTTAGGTTCTTAATGGCTGCTTCCTTCTTGTCTAGGAAATTGAAAACAGGCACTATTGTGATGTCAGCACATAAGAAGTTAGTTTCACTCTTTGATGTAGAATTGAGTCACATCCTACTCACATTTAACTTAAATTCAGGTATAGTAGGGCTTGATTTTTTTTAAAAAATGAAGGTAGGGGAAGAAGTAATAATTTAAATAGTGCAAATAATTCTGTTTGCTATTCCATTCAGTGAGGATGTGCGTCAGATTGAGTATGTAGTAAGAAATGTTAATATGCCCCTTGTCCTTCTATGCTGTTCTACCACCTTCCTCTCATACCCTGATCCCAACCCTTCACAGGGCAGGATGAAAGGAAAATGGAAGGGAGGAGGAAGAGGGAAGTATTGGTGGCCAATCTCAACTCATACCCCTGAGTTCGGGCCTTTAATAATGGATCTGGTATGCTGAATCCCCTTATCTATATTACTACATGTTCATCTTGGAGACCTGCTATGGAGAGAAGATAATTTTTGTTCTATGGGATTTTTGCCTCACTCACTGACTCTATCTGCCTGCCCCATCAGTTACTAAAAATAACATTAAATATCTTTGCCTACTTCCAAAATGATTTAAAGTATGTTAAATACGTTGCTTTATGTGATGCCTTAAGGAAAAAACAAAATAGAGACCATCTAAAGGAGGTATGCTACCAGGTAGATGAGCTGTGCAGATTACAATGTTCAGGCTACAAATTTGTCAGCTAAAGGAAGAGAAGACCTGTGAGTGACCAGTTTTTGGTTTTTCCTGATAAGAAAACTCAGATTTCATGTTGTTTCTTAGTCAGCTTCTAAAATAAATTATTAGAATATCTGATTCTTGAAGGTGTTAAATCCTTAGTAGAGAATCCTACTTTGCTGTGTTCTTTAAAGAACTCTATTAGAGAAGTCATATCACCTGTCCATCTAAAGAACTATAATCTCATGATGATAGTTATAAACCTTAATGCAGTCACTCAGTAACCTTTTACTTCCCCTTATGCTGTGACAGGAAGGCACAAATCACCCCATGGGCACCCACAAAAGCTAAAGAGGATTTGCTGGCATGAGTTCATTGATTTTGCAGAGCCATGTCAGGAGCAGAGAAAGGGAATCAGACTTTTTTTCAACCTAGTATGGCCAGTGGGTTAGAAAATCCTAAGATTGTAAATACTCTGTCCAGAACACCCACTCCACCTTCCCCACAACACTACAAAATGCATCAAAAGCTAATTGGCCAGAGAAGTAAAATACAAGAGCTATACAGGGAACTGGGACAAAGTGATGGTGAGAGTAGTTACAGTAGGCCTGAAGGTAAGAGAATTGAAGTCTATCTGGGGCCAGTACTGTCTTCTCAGTAGCTACTTATGGCAGGGAACAAGACCAGTGAAAAGTTTATCCTATGATATGTGGAGAGGCTGAGGCAGTGTTTAGCTCTAGGGGAATACCTACTGTCAAAGGGGTAGCATTCATAAAGTGACAGGATAATTCAAGGAAAAAAGATTGAAGCACCAAAGATTGCAAGAGGGAGAAAATCCAGTTGAAAATGTAGAGTATATATTTCTAGGTCACATGACTGACAAGATGTAGGACTAAACATTTTTTCTAATCTTTACCAATTCAGAATTCCCCCAGCTAAAAATTATGCATAAAAGGTAAAGTAGTTGCATCTCTCTCTGCAGGTCAGACAAAAAGAAGTCTAAAGAAGTAATAGCTTGATAAATTAGTAGATAAAATTGAAAGCTTCTACATAGACAGAATTAATGTATATAGGTTAAGAAGGAAAGTGTTTGAATGGGAAAAAATATTTGTATCAAATTTCTCAGATAAGGGTTTTATGAAAGATAGATACTATGTATACATGTAGGTATAAGACATATGTGTGTATGCATACATATATACTCATATATATGTATATATATATATACACGATAGCCATTCCTGAATGGATAAGTGGCCAAAGGATATGAATTAACAGTTGTCAAAAGAATTGCAAACTCTTAATAACTATATAGAATAACTTTCTAATTCACCAATAAAATTTTAAAAGTGCAAATAAAAACCAAACCTGAGGTTTCACTTCATACCCCTTGAATTGACAAAGATGAAAAAAAATGAGATAATTCAGTGTTGGAGTCGTGGAAAGATGGGTGCACCAGTGACTTCAGTGTAGCTGTTTTGGAAAGCTATTTAGAATTATGCAAATAAAATTACTAAAATACCTGTACAAACCTTGCCCAGAGATTCCACTATTAGGCATATATCTCAGAAGGTCTTTGATAAGGCGAAAAAGCATCTAAACACAAGAAAATATATAGTAACACTTTTTGTACTAGCAAAACAAAATTAGAAACAAAATGGGTACCCATCAATTAGGGAATGTCTACACAAATTTCAGTACATTTAATGGGATATTTTCATATTGTAAGAAATGCATGTTGAAGACAGAGAAACATAGACATTCTAGTACAGGCCTGTGTAAACAAAGAATGACTGGCACACAGAGATACCTTTATCAAACTTACTATTCAGAAGAGGAGGAGAACAGATGGTCGCAGAGACTAGTCTCCATGCTAGTAGTGAACAGCACACAGTGGGGGTATCTATGCTGTGGTTGAAATGTATATATAGTTTGAGACAAAGAGCTAGTATGATATAAATGGAAGACTGCCCTATTATTTATAAGAATAGCAAAGTGAGGGGTTGTTTTTTCTGATCTTCCCAATAAGGAATGAGGGTCAGGGAAGTAGGAGATAACCCTCATGCTGTCATTCCAGGAAGAGGCTGAAAAGAGTTAATACTTAAGTTTCTGGGTTTATTAGCCTTGGAATGTTTACATCCTGAGAAGCTGGGGTCAAACAGGTCTTCACTGTTCAACACAACTTCTGATGAAGTCAGGTATGGGAAACGATACACACAACATCTGCAGTAATGTATCTGAAATCAAATACAATGGGGAGAAACTAGAAGCTTTTCCAGTAAATACAGGGATAAAGCAAAGATGTCTCCTTTTCCCTGTTATTTGATATCTTTCTAGAAATGCCTATGATAACAATAAAGGAAGTAAAAGAAATTACAACAGTAAAGACATGGATTTCCTTATTTGCTGAGGATTTTCTTTGAAAATCCTAGTTAATTGGCAAAGAAACTGAGAAAATTGTGCAGCATTTAGGGCTACAAAGTAATTATACACACACATCTATATCATAATAAGAATCCAAGAGGCAATAATTGGAAGGGAATTCCCATTTAAAATAACCTACTTTGCAAGTCTGGGAGTCCATATACCAAAACACTATACTTTTATAGATTATTTGCAAAATATTCCTTAAAAAAAATAAAGAGTAACTTATATAGCGGAAGGAATATTGTGCTTAGACCGGGGCCGTGTCAAATACAATGAAGAATGTGATAGTTTTCAAATTCCCAGTTTTTATATTATCAAATTGCTGAAGGAATACTTGACAGAATAGGCAAAATTATGCCATTGAGTTGCAAGAGTAAATTATCTAGAATTTCAGTCAAAAAGCATTTATTAAGGGCTTAGTATGTATCAGGCACTGTGCCAAACACAGAATACAAAGTAAGGCAAAAACAGTATTGCCCTCAAGGAACTGGTGTTCTCATAGGGAAGACGAAATACTGACACATATAGAGTAAATTGGAGTTAAATCTCAGAAGTAACGAACATTAAGAAGTTCCCTGGAAAGGCTTCTTACAAAAGGTGGGAATTTAGCTGAGACTCTAAAGAAACCAGGAGGCAGAGACACAGTGGGAGAGGATTCCAGGCATGGGGCTGAGCCGGGGGAAATCCTCCAAGCCAGGAGATAGGTGTGAGAGTCTTGTGAGGGACAGTGAAGCTTTACTGATCATAGAGTATTTAGAGGGGAGTAAAATTTAAGAATATTGGAAAGGTAAGAGGGTGCTAGGTTGTGAAAGCTTTATATTTGATCCTAGAAGTGATTGGGAGACACTAGATTTCATTGAGAAGGGGAGAGTGATGACATGGTCAGACCTATACTTTAGGAAGATCAGTTTGACAGCTGTGTGGAGGATGGACTGGAATGGAGTGCACCAAGCTGCAGACTGTTGCAGTAGTCCAGGTGGAGTGATGAGGGTCTGCATCACGGTGATAGCAGTGGTAGAGAGAAGAGGACATAAGCAAGAGATATTATGAAGGTAGAATAAACAAGACTTCTCAATAGATTGGATATGGGGGATGAAAGAGGATGAGGAGTAGAGAGTGACACCTAGTTTTAAGCCTGGGGTGACTGGGAGGAGGATGATACCCATGACAATAATAATTGGATTGATTAATTGATAAGATACTTAGAGGAGAAACACATCACATATCTTTTCACAGCAGTGTCTAGGGGATGAATTTTTAACCAGATATGGGGTAGAGGTAATTACAAAAGAACAAATAGATCATTTTGTGTGAGATAAAAGAGTTCAGAGTCTAAGGTCAAAAAAAGTCTTTATTCTTTCTCATGAGAAAGGACTCTGACCTTGTCGCCCATGTGGGCATCTGCAGGGAGAGAGCAACAGGTAGAAGCCAGCCCATGGTTATATAATCTTCTAAAGCAGAAACCCATCCCCCCAACTGGCCTTCACTCTCATTGGTAGAGGGGCTGACCCACAACCTAAGCGCTGGAATCTCTCTCTGAGACAAAGGACCCAGAAACATGTGGGTGTCCAATGAAAGCAGTCTTAACCTTATTTGGCATATCTTGTGCTGAGGTGGCATTGGGGAGGGTCTCCATTGCTCTAAGCCCCAGATTTCTAGAAGGTCAGCTGACTTTTAAACCTAGGCCTAGTGAATACGGAAGCCATTCTAGATTTGATGTTTCAGAGTGGGGAAACTTTACTATAAATTATCCCTCACAATTTTGATTACAGGAAATTGAACAGTTTTTACATGATTAAAAATTAATGCATATAGGATAAGAAGGGAGTTAGTAATTGAGGGGAGGATGGAATCTTTCTCATGTTTGTGATAAATGCCTGGCATCCAGAATATTTAGATAAGTAATAGAAATACCTTTAGACCAGAATGCTTTCCCCCAATAGAGAAAGGGTAAAAAGTATTTGAACAAATAGATTTTAAAAGAATTGCAAGAATACTTCAAATGACTAATAATAGAAATAAAAATTAGAACAACCCTCAGGTTTCATCCTTATGTTCAGTAAATTGGCAAAAATGACAAAAGGAGAAAATAGTTGATGTTAGAGGGATTATTGCTGTGGAGCTGTGAAATTGGTACAACTGTTCTAGAAAGCAATTTGGATTTGTTGTAGAGTGATAAAAATGTTCATACTCTTTTAACCCAGAGATTCCACGGCTAGGTATACATTCAAATGAAACAAAGAAAGAAAGTCTCCAGATATGCCAAAATATTAATAGCAGCTTGTTCTGTGCTAGAGAAGAACTGGAATTACAGTAGATGCCCATCAAAAGGAGAATAACTAAAATTGTGGTACATAAACGTAATGTAATATTACTTTGCTGTAAGAAACAACAAATATGAATCCAAAGAAACTGGAAAGTTATAGGACTGAAGCAGAATTAAGCAGAGCTAGGAAAACAATTCACATATTGATTAGAACAGCGTAAATGGAAAGAACAACAATCACAAAGTGAGAAATTAAATGTAAAATCATGAAAGAATAACTTTGACCTCTAAGAAGAGAAGATGCTCCCCTCTGTGCTCTCCCCTTGCAAAGTTGAGGTTTAAAGGGTGTGGAATATTGCATGTAATTTTAAACTTTTGATGTTTTGATTGTTTTTGATTAAATTTTTTTCTCTTTTAAAAATTCTTGGATATAAGGAGAAATAAAAAAGGTGTAAAAACCAAAAAATTAGTAAAATATATTTTTTTCAAAAGGCAAAACATGTTACATAGGAAAAAACTCCCTATTCGTCAAGAATTTAAAGAGATTTGTCAAGAAATGAAAAGAATGGAATGCAGTCTGACAAGAATTAGATTTAATCCAGCATCTTATACCATATACCATGATGTACTAAAAAAAATGTGACCTGAATATTAAAGGTCATGCCATTAAAAAAAGAAAATAGAACCAGTTCCAAACCTTTCAAATTGACATTGTATGCAATGTTCTGCACCCATAGATTCCCACCTTTCATGCAATCACACATGACCTGCCCTCTTTCTGTTGAAGGGAAAGGATCATGTGCCTTCTTCTGTCTTCTTGGCTCCAAGCTTGATAATTATATTTTTCCATGTATTGTTGTTGCTGTTGTTTTATTCTTTTACACTCTTGTCATCATTGTACATATTGTTTTCCTGGCTCTGCTCACTTTATATCAGTTTATATGTCTTCATTTTTCTTGCAGCACGATAACATTCTGTTAATTCATATACTACAGTTTGTTTCTCTACTGCTGGAATCCGTGATGTTCATAGACATATTTTGGTATTGACCTCCATTGCAGTATATGCCTAGAAATAGAATCTCTTCCACAAAGGGTATTAATGTTTTTCAAAATTCTCTCTAAAAAATTCCAAAGTATTTTACAGAGTGGGTGAATAATAAAGTTTCACAAGCAATGCATTTGTGTGCCTGTTTTGATACAGTCTCGCCAACACTAGTTAATACTTCGTCATTTTTGCCCAATTACTGCCTATAGCTTGAAACAACAGGTTTGACTAGATTCATATATTTTATTCATAATTTAGAGCATTCTTTTATACAACTGTTGTCAATACTTTGCAATTTTCCTTTTGAGAACCTGGCTGTGTTCAAATGCTGCCTCTGATGCTCATTTCCTGTGTGATTTTTGGGAAGTAACTTCACCTCTCCAAATCTTAGTTTTCTTATCTATAAAATTAGGATCGAATTAGATGGCCTGAGGTTCCAGCTCTAGATCTGTGATCCTATCAGTTGTTCCTGTCCTTTGACCGATTATCTACTGGAGCATGACTTTTGGTCTTCGATATTTTTGTTAGTTGTCTTGAATATTAAACCTTTATCAGAGATATTTGGTACCAAGCAGTTTTCCCCAGGTAACCACTTCCCTGCTTATCTTAGTTATGAAAGCTTTTCCATTTTTCATAATTAGCACTTTTATCTTTAGTAATCACTTCTACCCTTGTTTGGTTAAGAATTTAGTCTCTGGTAATTCCTTCTTCTCATTGCTCCTAGTATAAAAGTGAATGTCTTCAACCTGGCATTTAAGTCCTTTACATTCAGGTTCTTGCTTAATAATTCCAGACTTATTTTATCCCCCTATGGTTTCCTACATTTTATTCCCCTATATGTAATCTGTATTCAAACCATACTAGCCTAGTAGCTAGCTCTTCCTTTGACTTAGCATTTCATCTTCTATCATAATACCTTTGGGTAGACTGTACCCCATGCCTTTAGTATACTCCTTCCTTGTTTCTGCCTCTTAGAATCCCTGGCTTCCTTCAAAGGTGAATTCAATTTCTACCTTCTACCAGAAGCCTTTCTTGATCCCCAGTGTCATAGCCCCACCTCTGCCCTCTGAACTTACTTCGTGTTTACGTATATGTATATAAAATGTACCTTGTTAAACAGAATGAAAGTTTCTTGAAAGTAAAGACTTTCATTTTTGTCTTTGTACTCCCAGTACTAAGGACAACTTGCATATAGTAGAAATATTGGTTAAATTATTTGTTGAATTGATAAAGTTAAACTCACTAAATTTATTAGTAATATGGAATTGTACAACAGAACCTTCTCCTCTTCCCTCCATCCCCTGCCCAAAAGTACTTAGCATAGAGATTAAAGATTCTTTGTAGGGTCAGTCATCCTATATTATTGACAAAGTCTGTCAAAATAACTTTTCCCCCTAATTTATTATGTAAGTTAAAAAATTCGTTTTGGCCAAACATCATCAAAATAGTTTACTGTTTTTTAAAACAGTTGAATTATTACTATATTTTAGTGTGAAAAAATCTGAAAACAAAATCCCCGAATTACATTCTTTGGGATCAAACTGTCTAGTAAGTGTTTTGACAGCTAATTGGTTAATTTTATTACTTATCAGTTTACTTAATTATTCATGTGTTTTACTTAATTCATTAAGTAATTTTATTTCTTTTACTCCGACATCTTGGTTCCACCCCCATGTAATTTTATTTCTTGAAAAAATTAATCTCTCACCTATTTTTTAATTGATAAAAGAGTTAAAACATTTTAAGCATTTTTAAATTTTTTAAGAAAGATGTTATTTCTTGTCTACTTTCTGTAACTTGGACATATTTTCCAAAAAAATTAGAATTTGTCTTTATATAACAGGGCCATTATCGTTTTTGTGATGCTCTCTCAATGTTGGGGGAGCATGCCTGGGCACTAGAAGCAAATGAGAGAGCTCAGCATCTTTGCAGAAATTACCCTGATGGAATGAAGGATCTTACTCAACAGAACGTAAAATTACAAAAACAAGTGGAAGAATTACGAGGTACTTTTAAGTAATGTAGTGCAATGTTTTCTTTTTTGCTTCAAATATTTACAGTAGAGGGAACATGGTATAGTGCAGGAGTGGAGAACCTGCCCTAAGGCTGCAGGTTCCCCACCCCTAATGTAGTGTATAAAATGTTGGAGTAAGTGTTCAAATCTTACCTCTGACACTTAACAGCTATGTGGCCCTGGGCAAGTCACATCTCTCTGTGCCTCAGAAAATTCACTGATACTTATCTACTTAGTTATAGAAGGCTGCGATTTACATTGGTGGATTTCCCTTTGCTGATTGATAGAAACCCAATATAGTTATTGTACCAAATAGAACTAGGTTGTATGACTGTGTTTCATTTAGCTACCAGTTATACTAAGTATGTTAGTTTTCTGTTTCAAGTCTTTTATAAACCTAAATTCCCTTTTTTTGTCTTTTTTTTTTTGGAGGGAGAAGGCAGGGCAATTAGGGTTAAGTGACTTGCCCAAGGTCACACAGCTAATGTTAAGTATCTGAGGCCAGATTTGAATGCAGGTCCTCCTGACTCCAGAGCCAGTGCTCTATTCACTGCACCACCTAGCCACCCCAACCTGAATTCCCTTTTGCAGTATAATTATTGTGGCAAATAGAGCTAGGTTATATGACTGTGTTTCATTTAGCTACCAATCATACAAAGTATGTTAGTTTGCTGTTTCAAATCTTTTATAAAGCTGAAATTGCTCATATACAATTAAAATGAAGGATGACTTACTTTAATTTTGACAATTAAAATAAATAAGAAGTGGTGTTATTACACTGATGGATTTTGTAATTATTTTTCAAAGGTTCAAAACACGGTAATCATCAAACAAGGAAATCGTTTTATGGGAAAAAGTAAGTTGATACTAGATCGTTAATAATTGTATAGCATTGCTGTGGTCAGTTGCTCTGAGAGCTACTAGTAGCTTTCAGTAACTAGAAGGAAGGACAATCCAGTCATACAGGTTTCTTTCATTTCATTATTTAAATCATCTTCTTATTTATATTTTTCTATCTCTCTAAAAAATTGTTTGCTTTGAATATTCCCAGCTCATCTCAGCTAATCAAACCACCAAACATCTTTTAAGCACCTACCACATGCTAAAACACTGTGACAAGTGTTATGGAGATAGGTAAGATCATGATCGTCCTTTCCTTCAAACTGCTGACCGCCTAGTCAAGGAAATAAAACGCCAGCATAGGTAGATATGATACACAGAGCAAAAGACAATTATATTAAAGAAATATAAAAACAAGCATTATATGCAGTCAGAGGAGAGGATGAGCATTATTTTGTATTTATTTTTTCTCTAAAAATAAAATGAAATATCAAGTTGAGAGTCACATAGATACATAGGGTATTTAGAAATAGAAAAATAGAAAATATATTTGGAGTAATGTTTCCAACTGCTTTGACATTTATAGGTTTGGTACTTGATTCCAAGTAGCAGTGAGCAGAGTCTTTATTCTTATTTTTTGTCTCTTTTTTTTGGAGAAAATCCTAAAAATATGTACCAGACCAGGAGAGGGCAATATAAGTGAGAATGATTGTCTTCCTTCCCCTTCTGCCCTGCCAGAAGTAAATCAGTGTTGGAGGCCCCATGGAGGAATGTGAGATCGGGCTTCCTTATCTGCCTCTGATGCTTACTACCTGTGTGACCACAGCAAAAATAATTTAACTTCCCTACTAAGCCTCAGTTTCCTTATCTACAAAATAAGAATAATAGCATTTTCACTGCCTACCCTGGCCTATTGGGGTATTGTGAAGGAAGCATTTCATAAATCCGAAAGCCCTTTATAAATGGGAGCTATTGTTGTTTATTAGATTGGGAGATAGATAATTTTTTTCAGTTCATATCCTACTTTATTCCCCCCCCCCCCATTTACGTGGAAAGACAATTTTTAATATTCATTTTAAAAAAATTTTGAGTTTCAAATTTTTTCCCTTCCTTCACCTCTCTCCTTCCTAACACAGTAAGCAGTTTAATATGGGTTATATATCTGCAGCCATATAAAATGTATTTCCATGTTAATCATGTTGTGAAAGAAGAAACAGACCAAAAGAAAAAAAATAGAGAAAGTTCAAAATAGTATGCTTTGATCTGCATTCAGATTCCATTTAGTTCTTTATCTGGATGTGGAGAGCATTTTTTCGTCATGAGTCCTTTGAAATTGTCTTGGATTTTTATATTGCTGAAAATGGCTAAGTCATTCACAGTTGGTCATTTTACAGTATTGCTGTTACTGTGTACAGTGTTCTGGTTCTGCTTCATTTTGCATCAGTTCATGTAAGTCTTTCCAGGTTTTTTGGAAATTTTCCTGCTCGTTATTTCTTTTAGCATAATAGTATTCCATTATATTCATATACCGTAACTCATTCAGTCATTCCCCAGATGATGGGAATCCCCTTAATTTCCAGTTCTTTGCCACCACAAAAAGAGCTGCTGTAAATGTTTTTTGTACAAATAGGTCTTTTTCCCTTTTTAAAAAAATCCCTTTGGAATACAGACCTAGTAGTGTTATTGCTGGATCAAAGGGTATGCACAGTTTGATTGCCTTTTGGTGAGATAAATTTTTTTATTAAATATTGTTTTGTTATTACATTATTTAGCTAATTGTTTAACTGCCTTTACATGCCAAGAAATAGTCAAAATAAGGAACAAATACTTTATTTCCCTAATTACTGATTATAGTTCAGGTTAATATTTTAAAATCAGTTGTAATTTGTCAGTAATTCCAGAATTTTGATTATTTGCAACTTCAGTTAAATTTTATCATTTTGATTTACACATTGAATATGGTCGTTATAGTGATTAAAACAGGAAGGTATGGTTACCTTTAATTTACAAACAAAAAACTTTTCTTGAACTTTTCTTTATGTATGTTATGAGTTTAATATCAAGTGTCACACAATTTGCCTGTAAAAAGGTACAATCTGTTAAGTTATTTATCATTCCTTCAAGCCCACGTTAACATTAATAGTGTTTTATGTTCTAAAATTCAGTATCTGTCTCTGCTGTCATGCGTTTATTTGGAAGGTTTTGAATACAATATATAATAATCAGCAGCATTAAAACGTTAGTTATTTTTTCTCCTAGGTTCTCTTCAGGTTATAATTCTTCAAAACCTTTACATTATGGTTTTCTTAATTTTATGGAAACCAATGAAGAAAGCAAGGTATTGAGATTAGCATCGAAATATCGTGACTATTATCAGTATCAGAATTTGAAGGTAAGCTCATTCAAAATGGTCATTTCTTTCCAAGCATGTTGGTGGTTTTGGTAATAGTGGAATCTAAAAGTTTGGGAAATTTGATCCCTTCCTGCATATTGATATGGAGTGTTTCCATTTTTTATGAATAATCATTTCATTTCTTAGAACTTCATAAATATGCAGTTTCAGAGAACTCTTTCCAAATAACATTTCAGACTAGGGATCTGCTTGTCCTTTGTTGAGACAAGTGTCATCAGAATATCAAATTTTTGAAAAGTAACAAAGATTTCTATAATATTAGTGCAGTAAATGAATACTGTTAAGTCTTACAAAGAACCAGAGCCCAAAGGAACCTCAAGGATTATCTAGTATCCCTCCCTCATTTGAAATCTGGGGAAATCTAGTCCCAGAGAATTTAAGTGCTTGGCCAAGGTCACATGGAGAGCAAGGGTAAGAAATGGGATTTCAACAAAGTTCAATTTACTCCAGAGGCAATGGTCTTTTTGCTACATTGACACCTACCATTTAAGTCATTTGCTGATGATTTAGGATCATGGGATTATAAATTTAGAGCTGGCAGGGACCTTAAAGGTCATCAAGGCCACCTCCTCTAGTTAAAGAGTATAGGATTTACCAGCCCTACTTATGTTTGTTTTAATTTGTGATTGGCAGTTCATAAGTAGCTACTGGGCTTTCCTATTGCCTACGTCATTGCTCTCAGGAACCTCTAGAAACTAGTAGTAAAAGTATATATGCTAGTATTACATCTAAAGGGAAAGATAGAAGAAAGAAAACTCCTTTTGCTTTTAATTTATCTTTCAAATTAAAATACTGTTACTTTTTTAAAATTTCACTTAAAATTTAATCTGCAAATTCAAATATTTATATGTATTCTGTTATATTTGTATCATTATTTTTATGGGGTTCCTCTCCCACCTCCTTCTCATATTTATTTTTTTTCTTATTTTCCTAGGATGATGCTCAGTAAAGAAAATGAGTTGTAAGGAAAGGGTTAAGACTTCAGAATTAAATTTCATTGTCCCTAGTTTCAGGTCTTTTGTAAAATGGTGTTTCAAGATCTTACATCAATGTTATACTTCATTTAAATGGAATATGTACACAGAAATGAAATTGAATATAAAAAGTTTATTTCCGAATAGTACAAACTTAAATTGTCAGCCAAAATGTTGAGAAACCAGAAAACATATAAAGACTAGAATACAGCAGTCACATTGCCCAGAGCTGTTCCTAGGATATGGTGAACTGGAGTGAAACTCTTTTATTTAAAGGAACTGAGCCACTGTTGCCTGGGCAGGTAAGGAAGCAGCACTACCATCTGCTTCTAAAAAAGTTGCTTATATTTCATATTATCACATTGTAAACATTACCTCCATTCCCAAGGCAAAGAGACTTTCATCCCTGCTCCCCACTTGGCTTCTCCCTTCCTATACAACATTCACATTGCACTTTGTGACTTCCTTTCCCTTCAAAGCTATCCTTAATGTTCATTTTAGGTTTATACCTATATGCCTATATTTAGATGGATTTTTTTTAAGAAGGAATGATTTGTTCCATGTCCCATACCCCTCTAAGGATGGTATCACTCATCGTTACTTTAATGACGGAGTTAATTTGAATGTTTAGATCTCCATTGATCTTTAATGTCTCTGTTATTGATGCTATAATAGCAAAACTTGTTTAGAAAGTTGTAAAAAGAAACCTTTTAACCTGTATACCAGTCTTCAAGTTACTATCAGATTTGGTGTGTTTGAGGGCATGCAAAAAAACAGTTTTATAGTATCATAGGGTTTTTTTTAATTAAAAAAATTTATTTACTATTAGTTTACAAGTTTCATAGATTTTTAACTAGGACTTAAGAGGCCATCTAGTTCAACTCCTTCCTTTTACAGGTGAGCAGTTTGAGGCTAAGAAGTCTTTAAATGCTGATTAACCCACATCCTCTGAATCCAACTCCCAATTCTCTTTCTAAAAAGATGTATATAGAACCTAGCCCTATACCATCCCTCTATGGGCATTCAAGCATTTATTGGTAATATCATATTCCTTAATTGAAAGATTAGTGGATAGACTAGTGAAGCAACTTTGATTTATTCATAGCACAGGAAATTATACAAGTGACAGATGTTTTCCACTTTCAGGAAAGCGCAAAGGTATAGAAGCTAAAATTCATGACATAAAAATGAATCTAAGTCTGAAGAAAGGGAGTGACCTCAGCTAAGATACTGACTGATTATTCAGAATTAGTAGGTTGATAAGAGAGGAATCTTTTTTTCTTTTTAGACTATCTACTTTTATGAAATATTTGCAAAGAAAATCGTCCATGTTGCTTGTTGTGTTCTAGGTCTTTGACCTCCTGGAGACTTTCGACTTTTTTCCCCCATGTTGGATTTCAAAACCTTTTAAGCAATTAGGAAGTTTTTAATGCTGTTTAAGTAAATCAGGTTATGCATCTGGGTGTGTGGGTGTGTGGATGTGTGTACACATATGTAAATATGATCACAAATTTATTTCACAATATTGTGTATCTTATTATATTTGTTTTCTCTGAAAATTACTTCTAATAATTTAAAATGCTTCTAATTATAGAAACCAATTCCATGGGGAATGCAACTGAAAGATTCTTGGCAACCTTCTTTAATGCATCCTAGCAATGGGAGGTTCTGTGGTACAGTATAAGGAATGCTGGATTGGATTCTGAAGACCTGGTTTCAGATCCTGCCTGCTTAGTATTTGTGTGACCCAGCACTAATCATTTCCACTCTAATCAGCTTTAGTTTCCTTACCTGTAAAATGATGGGTTTGAACTAAAGGCCAAGATTCCTTCCAAGCCTAAATGTATAATGATCCATTAGCCAGATTTCAGTCTGTAAATCAGTGAGAAAAAAACATAACTGATCACAACTCTTACCTCTTCCTCAGGAAGTCACAGCAGGTGTGGTTGGAAATTAGAGGAAATGTTAGAATTTTAAGGATGTTTAGAATGAAAACATGCTGACTTACAGGAACAAAAGTATATAGGATCCATTAAATGGTCTTTACACAGTGTGCACAGTAGTCATCAGACCCTTACTAGAGAATTTTGTCCCTATCTTGGCAATTTAAGAGTACTTAGAAGGGATACAGAGAATAGTCACAGCAATGATGAAAAGACCAGAAAAATAAAAATCTGTAAAGAAATTCAAAGAGAATTTATGAGGGGTGGCAATGTTAATATATATGAGTGGGGAAAATGGCTATTTGTTTCAGGTGCATGATAGATTTTTTTCATAGTGTATTTTTCTTAATGATCTTATCTTATTGTTATGGGTAGGTATCTCGTGAAATTTTGAAATTAGAAAATAAACACTACCCTCTGGAGTTGCCACCAGGTATGTTAATTTTTCTGTTTTATATGTAAATCTGGTGCTAAGTTAAATAGCATTGCACTACATCATCCCGTGGATGGAGTGTCTTATTGAGAAACAGAAAGGAAACCAATGTCTCTAGATTACATGGTATGTGAAGAAGGGACTGGGTATAATAAGACTTGAAAGGAAAGAAGGGGCCAAATTTAAAAGCCAAACAGAGGATTTTATATTGAACCTGGAAGTAATAGAGATTCACTGGAGTTTATTAAGTGGGGGGTGGAGGGGTGACAAGGTCAGACCTGTGCTTTAGGAAGTTCACTTTGATAGCTGAGTGGAGGATGGACTGGAGTTTGGAGGGACTGGAAAGGCAAACAATTTGATACGGGCTGTACATGTATAGTTATGTAGAACATCTCCCCAATGGGGACATATTGTGAAAGACTGACTATATTTCCGTCCTTCCTATCCCGCCCTCCACTTGTTCTATTTTCTGCTTTGTCCCTGTCCCTTTACAGAAGTGTGTGCTTCTGACAACTCTCTTCCCCAACCTGCCCCCACCTCCATCATCCCCCTTTTCATCCCCATCCCTCCTGCTCTCCTGTAGGGCAAGATACCCAATTTAGAGTGTATGTCATTCCTTCCCTAAGCCAAATTCAATGAGAGTAAGGTTGACCCATTCCCTTTTGCCTTCCTGTTCTTCCTCTACATTGTAGAGGAAGAATTATCCCTTGCCTCTTCTATATGAGATGATTAACCCCATTCTGTCTCTTCCTGTCTCCTCTCATTGTATTCCTCTCCCACCTCTCAATTTCACCTTTTAAAATATCATCCTTTCCTATTCAGTTGGTCCTGTGCCTTCTGTCTATGTACACATATATACACACACTCACATATGTATTCCTATGCATATATAGACATATATAGACTATATATATAGACATACATGTATACATTTATATTCCCTTCAACTATCCTTATACTGAGGAAAGTTTCATAAGTTACAATTATAATTTTTCCATGTTGGCATGTAAATAGTTCAGCTTTGGTAAGTTCCTTATGATTTGTTTTCCATGTTTACCTTCTCTTGCTTCTTGCATTTAAATGTCGAATTTTCTATTCAGTTCTGGTTTCTTCAGCAAGAATGCTCAAAAGTCCTCAATCTCATTGAATGACCATATTTTTCCCTGAAACATTATACTCAATTTTGCTGGGTAGGTGATTCTTGGTTTTAATCCTAGCTCCCTTGATCTCCAGAATATCATATTCCAGGCCCTTCGATCCCTTACTGTAGAAGCTGATAGATCCTGTGTTATCCTGGTTGTGTTTCCACAGTATTCAGATTGTTTCTTCTTGGCAGCTTGTAATATTTTCTCCTTC
>CM053580.1:152879452-152939207 GCA_028627135.1 Pseudochirops cupreus
AAGGTGTTATTTTCTTCAGTCAGGTTGTTGACTCTCTTTTCATGATTTTTTTGCATCATTCTCATTTCTCTTCTGAATTTTTCCTCCACTTCTCTTATTTGGTTTTCAGAATCCTTCTTAAGCTGCTCTGTGGCTTGTAGGGAGTCTTCATGTTTCTTGGAAGCTTTTGGTGCAGGAGTTCTGACTGTGTTGTCTTCCTCCAGTTCCATGCTTTGATCCTTTTTGTCCCCAAAGAAGAAATCTAAAGTTCAGTTGCTGTTCTTACTTCGCTTCCTTTGCCTGTTCATGTTGCCAGTCAATTTCTTGATTATTTAGCTCAGTGGAACTCTGCTTCACTAGGAGAAAGCTCTGTCCCAAATCGCTGGGGTTTTCCCAGCTGCCGGAATTATTGGGAGACTGCTGGGTTTTTTTGCAGCCTCCACCAGCTTTGGCTCACTGAAAATGCACCCCAGGACCACCATCCAAGACCACAATCTGGATCCAGCCTGCTCAATGCAAGAGCACTTAGCCTCTGAACAATCGCTTGGCCCCCCTGCAGTCTACAGGCTGAGAGCTCTGAAGCAGCCCCATAAAGGAGGCTGCAGGGCCATCGCTTCTGCCGCTTCCTTGCCCTGGTGGTAGTTCGGCCTGACCGCTTTTCTCTCCCAAATTTAGCTGAGTTCCACTGACCTTACGCTTTGTCCTTGTTTTTTATGGCTTGATAATTCTGGAAACTGCCACAGCTGCTGCTGATCCACTCTCCTGAAGGGTCCAGCTGCGGCTAGGGTCATCCTGGCCGCCCCAGGGCCAAGCCATGGTTTCAGGCTGGGCTGATTTTGGCTCCCAGAGTGCTGTGATGAGACCTTCCTGCCGAGCTGCCTTCAGCGGGAGATGTGTTTTTCTGTATTTTTGTGAGTTTTGGAGCCCTAAAATTTGTTTAGAGTCATATTTTATGGGTATTTGAGGTGGCTATGTGGGAGCCGCAGAACCTTGTTGCTTCTATGCCGCCATCTTGGCTCCGCCCCTGAAATTTGTTTTCTAAAGTCTAAAACTGCATGTAACAGGATTCTGTTTGTGTTATTGTTTGTATAATATTTTTACTTTATTCTCATTTCTCATATGAAAAAGTTATTATGTGATTCTAGAAGATATTCCGCAGGAGAAAGAATTTTTTACAGTTGTAGTGGTGGTTGAAGAAATACTGCTCTTTGCAGATATTTAAATAAAGCTATAAATGGAAAGTACTTCCTATAATAACCACAAAATATTTTTTAAAGCTATTTTTCTCAGATCCTGGAAGAACATGGCCCTTTGGAAATTGATGACAAGTTATTGGTTGGAGAATATGAACATTTTCCTGAAGAAACTAGGAAGATTGTGGAGGAGGCAGGAGGCTTAAAAGATTTTCTCTTGGATTCTGTTCGTTTTGTTATGATAGATGGTTATATTGGATTGATGAAAGATGCTGTTCAACTTAAGAAAAATAAGACCACTGGAACCGCCATGGAAGAAAGTACTAGTTTGGATGAGAAAGACGCAATGTTCTTTCCATGCTTAGAGAAAAATGCTTCCCAGCTCAAATTACAATTGAATCCAGCAGCTAAGGAATTTCAACCAGTATCTTCTAATTCTTTCATACCGGGATCTAAAAATAAAAAAGTAAATAAAGCTGCAAAGTATGTAACCCCAGGATATATGCCATATATTCCTTTTAATACAGTTTTTTCTAATCAAGGATTGGACGCCAATAACACGTCAGTATCTTATGCAAATATGTTACCACAGTCATCTCAATGCATTAGTGTATACACAACTGTATCTGATAAATCATCTGATTATCAAACAAAAAGAAAAATGCCAGTGCTGTCAGTGATGTCTCCCATCACAGATACTGATGGAAGAGATAATTATGTCCGTGCCACTTATGAGGCCTGCCATGTGAATACTGAAAAACCAGCGCTTGAAAAAGAAGATTCCTCTGAAAAACTTACTTGTGAAAAACAAATTGACCAGAACACTCAGAAAACAACTGTGAAGTCAGATAAAGATAATACTGACAAAGATATGTGCATCAGCAATAATGATCGTTGTGATTTTGGTACTAGTGAACAGGAAGAGGAAATGAAAAATACTGCTGTCATTAAAAATACTCCGTGTATACGAATGGTTGCTGTACAGGTAAAACATTAAGTTAGGAAAGAGTCTGTTGGTAATATTGAACATATTAAATTTGTACCATCAGTTTTTCTTGGATAAACTCTTAGAATGACCTGTTTAGCATTTGAGAAGCCATATTCATAATTAGTATTTCCCGCCTTAGAATATTTAAGAATAATAAGAATACTTCTCTGGATGTCTTAAAGGTTCTGCCAAAAGAAAATAGCAGTCAATATCTGCAGTTTCCCTCGAGACAGAGTTTTCTGTTAGTGGTCACTAACTCTCAATTCACAGACATAGATGATTTTTATAGGTGTAGAAGTTGGGCTAAATCTAATTTTTCAAAAAAAAAAACACTTAAATTATCTCTGGTCTTGTATTGAGGAGAAAAATTTTTTCCAAGAAAAAATAACAAGCTTGCAAATTTTGAAATGAACATTTTCAGTGCTATGGATTGAAACAAAAGTTTAAAAAACTAAACTTTAGACAAATAAGTAACTAAAAGATAAACTGATATCAATATCTATTAATCTCATTTGTCACCATTATTTTATTTGTTTTTCCAAGTTTTCCAGTTAGTTAATTTCCATGGATTTAAATTCATTACTGGAAATAAGCAAAATTTCCATATTTTTAAGTATATTTGAAAATCTTTTTAAAAAAATTCTCCTGCTTGCAACCCTTTTACTGAAAGACAGTCCCTTAATTTTCACTAGTTATTATGGAAGCTTTTTTATTTTAGAAAAAAAGAGAAAAACATTCACATTACTAAAATACATACATTTCTGAAGAAAACCTAGAGAAATATAGTTCAGTGATGCACACAATTGGCTGAAGATTGAATTATGGATTCTGTCCCTGACTTTAGAGGTAAAGTTATCTAATTCATTCAACTTCCATGTGCCTGTTTCCTCCACTGTAAACTGCTTTTTAAGATGTGGATAGAGACTGGACCTATGATTTTATTGGCTTAAGGACCGCCCTGGTAAGGAATCTCTATACAAAGGCAAGTTAGCACCTTCTCTATAGCATATAGTGTTAGAGCACGTATTCTTAATTTGGGATCTAAGAACTTATTTGTTAGTTTTTAATATTTTGGTAATTATTTTGTATAATTGGCTTCCTTGTTAATCATGTGTATTATATTTTGTGCATTTAAAAACATTCTGAGAAAGGGGTTTGTGACACACACACAAAATGTTGAAAACCCCAGTCCTTAGATATACCCAGAGACCTGAGCCACACAGCCAGTGTTGTGTTAAAAGCAAGACTTGAGTTCAGCACTCCCTACCTTGCAAGCAGTTTCACTCTCTACTGCCATCACATTGCCTCTCTTTTGCTAATTACATTGTTTAAATTGCATCAAAAAGAAACATTAAGCTATGGAGACCAAACAAAAATAATTAGCTCTATGAATTAAGCATTTCCTAAGGACAACTTTAAAAAGCATTGCAAACCAAATTTCTACCCCAAAGGTAGACTGTGAAACCAGAAGAAACCACTGTAAAACCATAGATCAAAATCCAACTTTTTTTTTCTGTTATGCTTCTTCTTGTTCATCCAATACTATGGAAACTAGTTCAGGGGAGATTTATTCTTATTTTGGAAATTAATTTATTATACCTTGTTAATTTGAGGTAAATCTCATTTTGAACAATTTTTATATAACTTATTTTTGTGTTGTGCAACAGGTGAAAAAAGACTTAACGCACCAGGAGGTTAATACGGTACCCTTTGGTCCATTTGAAACACAACAGGTAAGTCCAAACTGTGCTAAAATAAAAGATTGTGTGTTTGTTTGAAAAGAAAAAGATATTACTGTGCTAGATATTACTGTATTGATCTAGATATCTATTATTAATAATAATGATGACATTAAATTTCATTATATTACAAGAGGGTGATTTTTAATTATAAAGAGATTTATACGGTCTTATTTTGCATGGGAAATGTCAAATTACAAGTATATTGATAAAGTATTTATAAATCTTCACATTTCCTTTTGAAAAGATGAAATGGAAATTAACCAGAAAACACAAGGCTTTTGTTAATGTTTTAATTTGTCCTTTGTCTGCATTGTCTACATTGCATTTTCCGTTAGTGATTATAGTATGCAGTCATTAATGGTTCTTCAATAGCTGTGGGGAAAGTGAGTATTTTTGAATTAGCATATAGGAGTTTTTAGTAAGCATTCATTTTATGTATTTGGCAAGTGACAAAACTCCACATAAAACACATTTTTATTGAATAACATCTTTTTGAACATAAACCCCACAAGTAACCTGAGTTCTTACATTTAACATTAAACTGGATAATTTTACAAACATTCATTAAGTGCTTTCTGTATATAAAGCACTATTTCATTGAGGTAGGTAAAAAATTTAGATAAGACATGGCAGCTGCCTTGATGAAAATTACAACACATATTCTAAAGGACAGATTTCTTAGGATGTTTTTTTTTACATAGATATTTTACTAGAGCTCATAAATATAAGGAACCTAAGTCTCATAGGCACCGACCATAATTCTCAATGATGAGCCCAAAGCCTTAGTTGGCTGAGTTGTTGTTGTTGTTGTAGTTTTAAAGGAAATCTTGATTCCAATTCATTGCAATAAGAAAATGTAGCATTCCCTGGTGATTTGGGAGTAATACAGGCTAATTTTAACAATGAGTTTTCTTTTTTCTTTCTTTTTTTTTTTTTGGAGGGGGAAAAGCAGGGCAACTGGGGCTAAGTGACTTGCCCAAGGTCACACAGCTAGTAAGTGTTAAGTGTCTGAGGTTGGATTTGAGCTCAGGTCCTCCTGACTCCAGAGCCAGTGCTCTATTCACTGCACCACCTAGCTGTCCAACCATGAGTTTTCTAAAGTTACATTATTCTCTCATCATGTACTTTGCTTGAGTACAAATTATAAAACCATAGGTAACAAACTGTAGAATTCACTGATGGATCATAGTCCACATATTTCTATCCCGCAAGTTATTTTAAACTATTCATAAGTAAACTGAATATACTTAGCTGTAGGAATCAGCAAAATAAAATAATCCGAGGCCAGTTCTGTTCTAGCAGAATGGTCTCCTGAAAACTAGTTGCCAAAGATCTAACCAAATTTACCTAAATTTTACTAGCTAAGTTAACTCCAGTTTTGAAGGTTAACCAGTATGGAACAGGCATTCTTTAATTAGTGAATCAAATATATATTAAATTGTATTCCTAGGGGTGTTTTTAAGCATGTAATTTTATTTATTACATAATTACAGGGTGATATTTTGCGAATGGAAAAGGAACATCAAGTATTACAAGAACAACTTAAAGAAGCAAGGGACAAATATGAGCAGTTGAAATATAGAAGTACAGAGGAGACCAAAGAGCTAGAAGAAAAGCTGAAAAGAACAATGGAAGAAAATAAGGTAATTTTGCCATCTAAGACATTATAAGACAAGACAACTGTAGTCCAAGTCTCCATAAGGTTTTTAGAATATTGATTCTTAAAAGTCTCTCAATAGTTCCCATAGAAGTTTTCTTCTGTAGTGCTGTAATAATTTCTTAACCAATAGTAGTTTAAAAGCATGAGTTTTGGCCCTAAAGAAGTTGAAAAAATACATCTTCCTCCCTTGTTTACAGAGGTCAGGGACTATAGATATGGAACATTACACATACTGTCAAATTAGTGCGTTGATTATAGACTGCTTTTTTCCTATTTTTCTTCTTTGTATATGGGATTGGGCTCTTTGGGTAGGGGGAAAGGGAGAGAGGGATGTATTCAGAATTGAGAGTGATATAAAAAAATATATTAACAACAATTATTTAAAAGAGAAAAAAACAAGTACCATATTATCCCTGGTAAAATGATGTTAAATACAAGGATAAGCAAGAGCACCAAAGGGAGCTCCTGGGAAGCTTTTACTATCTCAGTTGCTTGCTCACTGAAGCCTGGTATCCAGCTATCCAGTGAGCTGTGTTTCTGGGCTAGATTTCATTAAGCTTTAAAGAGCTTTCGTTGGCTTGAGTTAGTTCAGGTCCCCTACAAGTGAATTGTCATACTTCTCCATCCAAGAACCTATCAATCTAAAGGAAAAGACATGGTAAAGAATGTTCTTATCTTCACAGCCTCAGTCACTCACTTGCCTGCTGGAGCGAGGGAGCAAAGGTCCTACCAAGTCATGGGGAATTTTAGTAATACTTAAGATAAAGTTTAAGGTTCTCCTTAAAACAGTAAGAAATAAGAGTCTGTACTCCAGTATGATTCCATTTAATCAGGAGACTTTCTTATTCACACCTAGCTGATACTAACTTTATTGTATGAATGGAAGTTTTAGTTGAGGGGAAAGCATAATTAAGTTATACTGGAGGATTTAATATAAAGGATAGTGCCAGAGTAGGGGTTCTACAACATGGGGCTTGTGCAAAATGAAATAGTGGGTTCTGGGGACCAGAGGAAAAAAAGATATCAGGAGTTACAAACGAGACATTTAAAAAAGGAAAGAAAAGGAAAAACTGGGAGAATGCCAGAGATAAAACAACTATTTGAAAATTTTACGTAGAGACAGCAAAGGGAAAGAAAACTTTTCTCTTGCCACACATAACAACCTTGCTCTCCCTTTTCCAGGAGCCAAAATTTGAGCTCGTAATTTGCATCCTGGGACCTTAATCAGTACATATAACATTATTTATATGGCGACATGTGTTCTAAGTTCTAAACACTCAACTTAGGTCAAGTTGAAATGTTTATTTTACTAATGTTGATAGTTACATTTTTAAAAAAGAAATTGAATTTGTGCCCTCTGCCTTTCCATAGGGCACCTGAATTATCACTGTTTATCTGGTAGCGGCTACCTAAATTTCAGGCATCTGGAATACTTGTGCCGTTGGCCTGAATTTCCCTTTCATGAGACTTTCATTCAGCAGTGTTGCTTGGTAGATACCTCTCTAGTGCTCTGTGGATAAGAATGATCTGTAATTCTGTGTGCTTTCTTCCCGAATGTTTAAGTGTATTTACTGTTTCTCCTGCAATCCTTTTTAATTAACTTATATTTATAAAGGTATTTTCTAAATAAAAGGAATATTCAACTCATTCTCTTAACATGATCATCATTTTCTTAATAGGATAGTTCAAATTAATGAGGTTTTATGGTATATATTAAAACAAAATTGTACATGTCAATTTTCAAGTTTATGAAAGTCAAACATCTTTTTTATTTACTATTGTTTAAATCAACTTTGCTGTTAATTTAATCTTTGATCATAGATTTCCAAGACTGAATTGAATTGGTTTAATCAAGATTTGGAAATAGAAATGAAAAAATGGCAACAGGAAAAAAAGGAAAATCAAGAAAAATTAAAAACTTTAAGAAATAAAGTTAAAAAGCTTACAGATACCAGTGAAATGTAAGTAGCAAGGCTAAAAAGTGACCATGTATTATTGACGTTATTTAAAAGTACTTACATATTTTAACAGTTCTATTGATAATTTGTAGATTAAGCTGAATGAGATCTAGTGATCTAGTAGACTCATTTTCCCTCGCAGTTTCATTTAATTTCATAATCATTTTTATGTAATATCTTGAAAATTTTAAAATAATTTCATATCTAATTTAAACATGAACTGAATCTGGAAAGGAATGAACTTTATACCATTTCTAGAGAAGAAGTTAGGTATAATGGAAGGAACAGCAGACTGGGAAACAGCAGACTGGGAATATGGAGACCTGGGTTCTAATCCCAGCTCCGCAGCTTTGTACAAGTCAGTTGTCCACTCTGGAGCTCAGTTTCCCCATCCTAGTTCTGCCACTTACTTTTGTGGCCTTGGGCAAGTTACTAAACCTCTCTAAACCGTACTTTCCTCATCTGTAAAAAGGAGGGCTGGACGAGTTGATCACTAAGATCTTTCTCGAGTTCAGAATCAGTTATCTTAGATTTATATATCTTTTCCAACTATAAAAATCCATTTCCTCTATATATATTCACATACATGTATTTGTACAATATTTATTACTTTCCTCTTATGTCCCCAAGATTACTGAAATTGTATACTGTAATTTGAGGAACCCAACATGTTCTAGATCACTCCTGTGTGAGACACAAAGACCCTATTCCAAATTGACTCCTCAGAGATGTCTCAAGGTGAAAGTAGAAAAGTTTCTTTATTAGCATCTTGCGAGAAGCGGGCAGTCCAACCACTGGAACACCCAGAGGGAGGAGGCCACCGTGGGGAAGCAGAAAGGTTAATTATACTAGCTAGGTGGGCAAAGGTGGAGTTAGGGAGGAGTTTAGGAGGAGTCTAGGAGTGGTCAGTGCTTAGAGGGACATGCACTTTTTATATCAACTATGCAGGTGTATTACCCATAATTCACTGGGACATCCCCCTGGGGAGGGCTACAAGGAGTGTGGTTTTTGCCTTGACACGTCACTAGGTTACTCTTGGTCAAGGCTGGATGAGATAGGTCCAATATGGCTGTTGGGAGGATAGGTTTTATTGTTTCAGGAGGTACCAAGTCTGGAAGCTAGACTGATTAGGGATTCAGGAGGTACCATATTGGGAGGGAGTTTTCTCTTCTGATAATGTTGTTCAAGGTTTTCGGGTACAGCTGGCCACTTGGAACAAAGGAGGTCTCTAAACTAAGTGTTTGTTTGTGAAATGCTTGGGTGTTGTACTCATAGGTAACTGTATCTAGGCAGACTGCTAGGTCAGGGAAAAGACTTTTAGGCTGAGGGCAGGGGAGAGACAGAGTTAATGCCTTTATGGCTGGGGGAAAGTGTGACTACGACTTAATTGCACAGGCTTATTACAAACTGATGTTACATACATAGGTACCCAAACACAAGTGAGATTTTTACAAACTGAGGTTACAGACAAAAGCATACCAGACCCCATCATTCCCCGCCAAACAGATGGGACCCAAATTCATTTAGGGACAAAGGACTAAGGTCTCAGCTTCTCGAGGTGCTTCATGCTGAGAAGGGTCGTAGAGCTGTCCCTGCCTCTCAGGGGTCCATCAGTCACGAGGACGGGGCGCGGGGAGGAGGAAGCTGTGGCCAATGTCCAGAACTTGGCAGACACCAGATCCAAAGGGTGTTGGGTAGTGACTTTGGGCAGTGATTGGTATTCAGCCTGAACCGTCATCTGCAAGTGGAGGGTTGCTGAGCCTAGAAGAGACAAATCTAGCAAAGAGATTAAACAAACAAGAGCCAAAAGCAAGTAGGAAAATGACCAGAAGTAGAGTGAGCATGGGCTAGTATAATCCGTTACTCAGACTATTTAACTGTCCTTAATATTTCTACATGCTTACATAGACTAGGTACCTCATAAGATATTCTTCTTCACTAACATAACTGTACTGCCTTAAACAAAAGAGGTTCCTGACTTAAACTTCACAGCTGAATAGTAGACATACATCCTTCTTTCACAAAGTTTGTCTATCCTCTAATTATATTCACTTTGGAAGAAAGAGAGATACTTCAGAAATTGAATCTTTTACATATACACTCAGTTACAGATGTTGACTTTTGCTTAGATCATGGAATAACTACAAAATCATATTGAGTTCCCCCCTCCCCCCCATGTAAAACTCTTATTTTTGATTGGCACTTGCAGTTACTTTCCCTTATTTGGCAGGTGGGGTGACCAAGAACAAGGAAGCTCAAGCAGGAGATTTCCACAGTTTCGTTTTTCCCAAAATCACCTGATTTCTAGTAAATCAAAACTGGGGCCTAAGACTTTATGTACTTTAGCAGATAGTCTATGGATAGTCTATTTGAGAGACCACACTTTGTCCTACACACTCCTAAACAAAATTGTGAAGTAGGCTTAAACAGCCTACTTCAGGTTTCTTCAGGTTTCTCTGTCTACCCTTCTTTCCCATGTCTTATGTTTCCACTCACCTCCAACCTTCCTCTCTCACACACACACACAGGTGTAGCACCTGTTCTGAATCTGTTTCTCCATTATCAGAACTTGTATGCATGTATCCTATCCGTGTCATGATGGAAAAGAGCTAATAAACTAATTCTTGACAAATATTAATGGTTTTTTTGTTTAGTTGTTTCAGTCGTGTCCAGTTCTTTGTGACCCCAATTGGAGTTTTCCTGGCAAAGATATTGGGGTGGTTTTACATTTTCTTCTCCGGTTTATTTTATAGATGAGGAGACTGAAGCAAACAGGGTTAAGTAACTTGCCCAGGTTCACACAGCTAGTAAGTGTCTCAGGCCAGATTTGAACTTAGGTCCTTCTGACTCCAAGGCAAACACCTAACTGACTGAGTTATCCTTCAGAGAGAGATTTTAAACAAAGAATTGCAAAGGAATGGATAGGGACTGTATTTTAAGGATAGGCAGACCTCATCTATGCCCCTTACATTCATGCCACATAAAATGACCTACTATTCCAGTTATGTGTAAGGCTGGTCCTGCGCATATCACACTGTCTACATTGCTATCATTGAATAATCACTCAGGTACCCAGCTAGGATGTGTGCCACAATGCAGTATGCTGGTAAGTCCCCAGACAGTGGACTACTGTACAGCCTGATACGCTCTATGTGGGTATACCCAGTAAGACAGCCTGAGTCTTTCTCAGAGGACCTCAGAGATTCAAAGGCAATTAGAAACCATTATTCTCAGACTGATGCACTTTGCGGACGTACGTTGTTCCCATCTTTCAAGGGCGTCGTACCCTGCTTTGTATCTATCTTGTCAGTGTGTTGTCTCCCTCGTTCACAAGAGCTATCAGCTCCTTGAGGGAAGGGACTCTTTTTGCCTTTCTTTGTACCCCCAGCACTTAGCACGGTGTGCCTAAATTATTGGCTAACTCACCGAGGGCTGTGCTTCCAAGGGCCACCCCAAAACGGCATTTGTCAGAATGAAGTTACCACGTATGCTAAAGAACGCACTACCTTCTGGATTACAATTCCATTTTTATACTATAATTCACATATCATTGTGTTTATCTATAACAATTCAGAGAAATTTAAAACTTCTGTTTTGTGTCGTGTTCACATACTTCCAAACAGATGATTTAAAGCTTTGCTCTTTTTTCTATGAAAAGCATGTTTCTTCTCTTAAAGACATGTCTAAGGATCAGAAGTTTTTCTTTGTGTTACTGTAGTTGTTAAGTGAATTTTCTATGTTCAGGAATTAGAAGTGTTGCTTTTGCATGAGTATGGAGCAGTTATTTGTGTTATATTTAGGAAGTGTCCAAGAGAAGCCTTTAAGCCCTCCCCCCCCGGAGATGTTACCCTCTTAACTATTCTCTCTCTTTCTCTCTTTCTCCCCTCCTTCCCCCTCAGCTCAGTCACTTCAGCTTGCCCTAACACTGACAGGTCTGAGTTCTCAGAGGAAAATGTTGCTACAAGGTTCTAGGGGTCACCTTATTATGAGGGAATACACTCCCCTATTTGATACTTCATCAGTATAATTCCCACTTACGTAATACCAGGTACTTAATAATGATATCATTAGATTTTTTTTTGCCTTTTATACTTTTTTTCTTAATTAACTTTTGTTTATTTTTAATTTACATCATTCATTCATTTCCACGAGATTTTGAGTTACAAATTTCTCCCCATCTTCCCCCTACCCACCCCCCCAAAACAGCGATCCCACTGTATACCCCCTCCCCCAATCTGCTCTCTTCTATGTTCTCCCCCATCGCTCCTCTGACTTTCCAATAGGGCAAGATGGATCTCCCTACCCCAGTGCCTGTATATCTTAATTCCCAGTTGCATGTTGTTAATAATAATTATATATATTGATATCATTAGATCTTAAACATAACCATTAACTAAAAGCAAAAACAATAATAATTATAATATCACAGGTACTCAGTATAAATAAATTCAGAAATAATCAGTGCATCACAGTCCAAACAAACCTGATTAATACTCTTCCAACAGTGTACTGAGAAGGGACACATTTATATACACTTTTCAGGGAGGCACGTGAGTGAGAAAAAAACCAATAGCAAACACCTTAGTTTAGACCTTCATCACCTCTCCCTAGACGATTGCAGAGAACTCCTTATTTGTCTCCCTGCCTCAGATCTTTTCCCACAATTGCCAAAGTGATTTTCCTTGTGTTCATTTGACTGTATTGCTCCTCTATTCAATAAATTTCATACTTCCAAGAGGATAAACTATAAACTCTGCTTTTTTAGTCCTTCACAATTCAGCACGGACCCATCTTTCCAGCCTCATTATACAGTGATTCAAAGCAGTTTAGCTTTTTCAAAAATGTGTTAGTCAGTAACCAAGTTATGCATAAGCATGTAGTCAAAACCTATTTGTAAAGGAAATATGTTATTTCTATAATCTAGAAGAAAATTGAGAAATGTAAGAGTAACTCCAGCTTAGTGCATACTATTTGTTTATATAAAATCTAGTTATTCTAAATGTGCATATATATATATGTATGTATGTATATACGTGTGTGTGTGTATGTGTATATATGTTTTATGTATGGAGAGAGAAAACAAGAACATGTCTCCCCTAATAAGAATATAAGATCTTGTAAACAGAAATTGTTTCATTTTTGTCTTTGTATCTCTAGCACATAGTAATTGCTTAATACAAAATACGCTATCGTTCTCTTTCATGTCTGGCTTTGCTTTTTTTTTTCTTCTTTTCCCAGTGATAACTCATTGGTTACAACCCTTCTATATGACGAAACTATTGTACAATGTGAAAGTATTTGCAGATCCTATACATGATTGCACGCCACCATGGGGGGGGGGGGGGAGGGAGGGGAGAAAATCTGAAACTCAAGTGATTGGGGAATTGAATCTTGTAAATTAAAAGTAAATGAGTAAATTTTAAAAAATTAAAAAAAAAAGTAATTGCTTAATAAATTATGGTTAACTGATTGATGTAAAAAGTGGCACTTTAGCCATGTGTTCAGGGGAACTAAGAATTCTAAGAGGGGGTAGTAAGGAGATACTGTATTCTAGTTATGGGGAACAACAGGCAGTGTAAAGTTTGGGGGCTGGGTATATGTTGTGTTTAAGAAACAGCAAGAAAGTCAATTTGATTAATTAATGCTTATATTTTCATCTTATTTTATATTAAAATACAGTAAAATTATCATGATATATTCATCTTAGGCTAAAGATAAAGTTGGTGGTTTTTCTTGGATGTAAAAAAAAAAGAACTCTGCATGCATTGTACCAACTTGAGTCAACAGGTTTTGCTCAGATCAAGTATTAAAAATGAAACAGGATAGAAATTTTTGAAAGTCTTTGCATGATTCATTATTTATGATACTTGTTAAGAATGAGGCCAACTTTTTTTTCTGCAGATAACTTTAATTGTACAGAATAAAGACTTTTGCATGTTACAATACCCTAAATTTTAGGAATATTAGAGAATTTGAGTTTTTTAATTAAAAAACGATACAAAATGTTTTATTATTTATTGCTCTTAAAACTCTTCAGAATTTCTGAATTAGATATTTTGAAATCAAAGAACAAAAACTATAAATAAAACTATATCCTTTAAAGAGGAATATCCATAATGTTATTTCTTGGCATAAGTAATCTTTATGGCACGAGGGGGAGTTATGATCTTAAAACTTTGTAGGGCCTCTCTCTGGTAGTATTAGCCCCTCCATCGTTTTTAAACTCCAAAAGAGCCGTGTTATGTTGTCCCAGTTACCAACTATACTTCTTTGAAACCAAAAAAATAATTAAATAGCACAGATAACATCATCTCATTAGTCTTGTTTGATAAAGTATTGAGGTGTGAATTATAATTTGGTGAGGAGTCAAGCACCTTAAGATTTAGTGTTGAGTTTCCTCGATTGTTAGCTGGAGTTGGTGTTTTCTGACCAGGTTTTTTGTTTGAGGCCTTAGCAAAGTTAGCTTGTTTTTTTCGTTATCAGCAAAAGTACTGCACATTTTGTAGATTAAATTAGAATCTGTTTTTATGTGTTGAATTCTCATGGACTTACCATAAAATGGTAATCCTTCCATCTTCAGGCATTTGTGATTGAGCCAGGTTTTTAAATATAACAAATACTTGTCCACTTATCTTTATAGTCTTCATTAAAGCCACAATAGCCACCACAAGGCCAGCTGAGAAAAGAGTGCATACGACTATCTCTTCAGTTCTTTTGTGAGTTTATTCATATTGTTGATACAAATTATAGGATTTGATCTGGTATCAGTGTTTCAGGTTAAATTTTTTAAACCTGACGCCTCTGTTTGTTGGTCTCCTCTGAGCTGAAGTACCTCAGGTTTTTTTTTTTGACCTGATGGCTCAAACTTAATTTCCTGATTATTTTTCATAGATATGCACGGAATAATGAAGAAAAGGATCAACAGTATGCATCACACTTGGATGAATTTCTCAAAATCAGGTCAGTTTGTAAAAATATTTGTATACATAGAGTAATAGCTGTTTTTTATTTGGACACCTAGATCTTCAGTAAGTACTTCCCTCCTGAGATTACCTTTTATCTGGTTTTTATATTTATGTTTGTGTGTGTATATATATATATATATGTTTTATCTGTGTGTGTATACACACACACAAATTCACATACATATAAGCACATATATATGTATCTTAATACATACCTAGTTATTTTCATGTTTGTCTTCCCCATAAGAGTGAGTTCCTTGACAAGAGGGACTGTTTGTACCTGTCTCTGTATTCTTATTACACATATTAAGTACTGAATAAATACTTACTAAGATACAAGCATCCTCACTCTATACCCACCCTCCAAACCCAGTGAATTGTTGCCTGTAGTCTTTTTAAACGTGCATGCTGGTTGTTGTATCACAAAGCATTTAAATATATGCTATTGTAAGAGATGTAGTTAATTTCTTTATAACAGAAATAAACCTGTATGCAGTATCTCGCTGTCTTAAAATATTTCAAGGTTTTTTTTTTAATGTTCATAGTAATAAATTTGCAAATGAAAAGTTGAAAATGGAGGAACTTATAAAGAAGGGAAAAGAAAATTACCATGAAACTATTAAAAGAGCAGTGGCTGCTGAGGTGAGTCTAATTGTATTGTTTTTTTCATGACGTTTTGAGACGAGTAAAGTGGATGCGTTTTAGAAGTGTACTCAAGAGATGCTTTTTGGTATATTAACTTCATTTATTGATGGTATATATACTCTTTTCGTGTAGAGGAACTCAAATGGGTTCCAATTGGGACATCTCACAGCACTTATAATCAGACTGTTAGGCAGTGGAAGGTTGGCAGCATTTTGTTTGGATCTAATTTCTCTGAATTGAAAGCATTGTGGCACAATGGAAAATACCCAGGATTTGGAGTCAGAAGACCTATATTCAAATTCCATTTTCTTGCCTACATGACCTTGAGCAAATTACTTCCCCTCTTTGGGTTTCAGTTTCTTCATCTGTAAAATGAGGGGAAAGTTTTTCCATCTCTAAATCTGTAAAAGTTTTTACCTCTTTATATTTGATCATGATTCCACTGTATCACTTTCCACTATTTAAGGGCTGATGATCACTTTATGATAAAAACAGACTTCTGCTAAGGATTAGATTGGCTCTGTTAAATTTGAACTTGTTACATTCTTGAATTTTAAAACAGCACATAAAACTTGGCACTTCATCAGATTACCTCCAAACCTGTATCTTCACCGCTGTTTGGAGATGGCATAAAATACCAAGCAGGAATGACATAAACCTGTTTCCCCTCATTTCATTGATTTCCACCTCTCTGCAAACTGTGTCTTTCCCTTAAAAAAAAGGGGGGAGAGGGAGAAGGAAATTTTAATGTTTTATACACACTCACACACACCCCTGTATGAATTTATATAAATAGAAAGATATGTAGATATAGATATGGATATATATGTATTATACATACATAGTAGATTTTATACAGGACAAGTTTTTTTTCTCCTCTCTCCATTAAAAAGCTGAGAAAACATGGCTCCTTCCACAGATTGCCCTGACCTGGGATAGCTCGTGGAATTGCCAACCAGGAAAATTAGAGGAGTTTAGAAGGGGCCTTTTCCTGAAACTTAACCCCTTCATAGTATATGATTATAATACCAGCAGGGAGAAATCAATCTCTCTGGCGCATTAGAGTCCTTTAATAAAGAAAATAGCTTTTTCATTCTCTCCAGGGCTTTCTACTACAGCACACTTACCAATCCTAGTTTTATTGATAGAAAGTGTTTATTTCCATGTCTTTCTAAATTTTAGATACTTTAGTCTCACATAGTGTCCTTATTACTATATTCATCTTTATAAATGACCACAAGCCAAGATATTCCACTGAATAATCATCTGACTGAAGTTGTGATAGAGTTAAGAACTTAAAGCGTTTTAAAATTAAAATTAATCTATAATATGGGAAATTTTGCCACATTTTATTTTTTAAGATGTTTAAAATTTCTCCAATTTTAGGTGTCCGTACTTGAAAACTGGAAGAATACGGATGTGAATAAATTGCAGATCAGTGCATCAAAAGCAGAAATGTATGTTAAGAACCTGAAGTCAATGAACAGGTACTATGTGACTTTTTAGCTTTCTTTGCATGTCATTTAGTAAGTGGAGGCAAGATTGATAAATTATAGGTTTAAGACATTCAAGCCATTTTATTTTATGTTATTTTTGACCCTTTGAGGAAAGATTTAATTTTGTCCTTCAGATGATTAAAATGTGATGGGGCATATGCTATACAAATGCAAATATGACCCTTACACATCTGGACTGTGTAACAGTAAGGCCATCAATAAGATGCTAATATAATCATCCTTTTTAAAAAACATTTATTTTTTGCATTTTTTTTCTGTTTAAATTTTGAGTTCCAAATTATCTCCCATCCTTCTACACCTCCCCTACCCACTAAAGCAGACAAAATGATATCAATTAATTACATGTGTGAAATCATGCAAAACATATTTCCATATTAGCCACATGACAAAAGAAAGTTCATCAGTTCTCTTTCTTAAATTTTTTCATCACGAATCCTTTGGAACTGTCTTGGATTATATTGATCAGAGTAGCATTAACAGATACAATGCTGGGAGACAGGGAATTAACATTTTTGCTGACATTTTCCTTAAAAAACAGACAAAAGCTCAGCATTTTTTTTGTAGGAAACATCAATACTACACTTTGTTTTTAATGAGAACTCCACAAAATTCTTATATTTTACATTGAAATTTAGGCAGCTGAGCTGACATCAATGACCAACAAAATACTTAGAGATTCATGGAGTTATAGGATTTTAGTGTGGGACAGGATCTTAGAGAGATCATATAAATCCTATTTCACCTTTAATTGCCAAAATTAGTGGGCAGTGCTGGGCAAATTAGTGCCCAATGATGGGCAAATAGCCATTTTCCTGGCACAACCCTATTCCATGAAAAACCTGATTTTCAGTGATTAGGAAGAAATTTTATTTGCTCCATTAATAGGCAAGAGTCTTTAGTGTTAATTAACTAATAATCTAGAAACAGCAGGACATGAGGCTAATAACCTCAGATGAGCTCCCAGAAGACAGGTAGGTAGAGTTGGCACTGTGGCTAAAGACTTGCTGAGAATTAGGATTCCTGAATTTGAATTCTAGGTCAGATATATTGTATGACTCTAGACTCGAGTCTTAAGTCTTTCACAGTTGATCATCATCACAATATTGCTATTACTGTGCAAAATGATTTACCAGTTCTTCTCATTTCACTTTACATCAGTTTATAGAGGTCTTGCCAAATTTTTTCTGAAACTACCACCCTTGTCATTTCTTAATAGTACAACAGTACTCCATCACAGTGTATGCCACAACTTGTTCAGCCGTTGCACAATTGATGAGCATCCCTCAATGTCCAATTCTTTACCATCACAAAAAGAACTCCTATAAATATTTTTTGTACATATAAGTCCTTTTCCTATGATCTCTTTGGGGTACAGACCTAATAGTGGTATTGCTAAATCAAGGGTTATGCAGAATTTTATAGCCCTTTGGGCATAGTTCCAGATTGTTCTTCAGAATAATTGGATCAGTTCAGAACTCCACCAATATTTTGTAAGTGTACTTATTTTTCCTCATTCTTTCCAGCATTTGTCATTTCTGATATGTATGAAGTAGTATTTCAAAAGTTGTTTTAATTTGCGTTTCTCTAATCAATAGGAATTTAGAGCATCTTTTCATAAGTCTCTAAGTAACTTTGGTACCTTCTTCTGAAAATAACTTTCATATCCTTTGACCATTTATCAGTTGGGGAACAGTTCTTATTTTTATAAATTTGACTCAGTTCCCTTTATCAGAGAAACTTGCTGTAAAAATTTTTTATATTACTCCATTGTCTATGGTCCCTTTTAGCAAAACGTAGTTTCCCTGATTATCTCTTAATTAGGTCTACTTTATGCTTTTGTTTTGTCCAAGATCATGATTGCTTACCCCTACCTTTTTTACTTCAGCTAAAGCATAATAGATTATGCTCCAGTCCTTTATTTTAACTCCTTATGTGTGTCTTTCTGTTTCAAGCATGTCTCTTGTAAACAACATATTACTAGATTCTGTTTCTAATGCATTCTGCTATCTGCTTCAGATTTATAGTAAGCTTATTCCATTCACATTCACCGTTAGGATTATTATTTTGTTCTGCTTATTCTTCTCTTTCTTTTTTTATCCAGGTACTCCTCAGAAGTCTCTTTTGCTTCTAACTACTGCCTCCTTAACCTACCCTCCTTTTGTCAACTTCCCCCCTCCCCTCAAAATCTCTTGCCCCCTTACCTTCTAATTTCTCTGTTGGGTAAGATGGATTTCTATGCCCAGCTGAGTGCGTGTGACATATATACATGTATATTTGTATTCTTCTCACTTTGAGAAGAATCACTAATGAGATTGAAATTCAAGGCAATGGCCTTCCACCCCTCCATTTTCCCTCGATTATAAAAACTATTCTTTACACACCTATTTATATAAGAAAATTTTCTCCATTCTACCTCCCTTCCCCTTTCTCCCAGTTCATCCCCTCTTTATCACAGACACACACCTCCCTTTTTTTTAGATCAAACCAACATAATTGATTCACACACATGCCCTCAGTCTATATGAACTCCTTCTAACTGCCTTAATAATGATAAAGTTCTTAGAAATTACATGTATCATCTTCCCATATAGGAATATACCGAGTCTCTTTTGATTACTCTTTCATGTTTACCATTTTATTCTTCATTTGAGGCTTGTGTTTGAATGTCAAATTTTCTATTCATCTCTGGATTTTTCATCAAGAAGCTTTAAAGTACTCTATTCATTAAATGTCTACTTTTACCACTGCAGGATTACTCAGTTTTGCGGGGAAATTATTCTTGGTTGTAATCCTAGCTCTTTTGCCTTCCAGAATATCATATTTCAAATCCACAGCTCCTTAAACATGGAAGCTGCTAAATTTTGTGTGATCCTGACTATGGCCCCATAGTATTTGAATTATTTCTTTCTGGTACTTGAAATATTTTCTCTTCAACCTGAAAGCTCTAGAATTTTACTGGGAGTTTTCATTTAGGGATCTTTTTTAGGAGGTGATTGATGGATTCTTTCAGTTTTTATTTTATCCTGTGGAATTCAGATGTCAGGGAAGTTTTCCTTGATAATTTCTTGAAAGATGATGTCTAGGCTCTTTCTTTGATCATAGCTTTCGAGTAGTTCAATAATTCTTAAATTATCTCTCCTAGACCTTTTTTCCAGGTCAGATATTTTTCTGTTGAGATGTTTTACATTTCCTTCTATTTTTTTTTCATTGTTTTGACTCTGTATTATTATTTCTTAATGTCTCATGGAGTTATTATCTTCCATTTACCCAGTTCTAATTTTTAAGAAATTATTTTTTTCGATAAGCTTTTGTACCTCATTTTCCTTTTAGCCAGTTCTTTTTTTAAGGAGTTATTTTCAGCAGTGAACTTTTGTACTTCTTTTACTTTCAGACCAGTTTTAGGTGTTATGTTCTTCACTATTTTTGTGTCTATTTTTGCAAGCTGTTAATTCTCCTTTCATGATTTTCTAGCATCAATCTCTTTAACTCTTCTAGGAGTTCTTATTGGACTTAGGTCTAATTAGCATTTTTCTTTGAGGTTTTGCTTATAGTTGTTTTATGTTGTTATCTTATTCTTTGTTTGTCTTAGTCTTCCCTGCCATTGTAGTAGCATTTTATGATTAAGGTTTTTTTTGTTGTTGTTGGCTCATTTTTCCAGCCTGTTTCTTGACTTTGAACTTGATGTTGAAATTAGGTGTAGGAAGGCACTGTCCCAAGCTTCAGATTTTTTTATGCTACTGTTTTCAGACCTAGTTCTGGAAGTCATTAAGTTTTTAGTGCTTACAAGGTGATGAATCAGGAGAGAAGTTTGGTCACTATTTTTCTGGTCAGCACTCTGGTCTTTACCCAGGAAGGGCCCCTATTCCCCTACAGCAACAAGTACTAGCTCTCCTATCCACCTTGGAACTGTGACTATTCCCTTGTGACTGATTACAGGTGCTCCTTTCTGCTTTGGAACTGCAGCCCAGAACTGCTTATGAGCAATAATAGAGTTCCAGTTAGCACTAGCTGTACCCAGTGTCAGTGAAGGGTCACCTATAATCTCTTTCTGACAAGTTGTCCAGCCCCGTTACTGTCTCCGAGCTGAAAGCTCCCAAGGTGTTACTACTGCTGTTGCTTCTGCCATACTCCAGGCCAGCTCCCACCTGGTGTCACAGACCTTTCCTGTGACCACCTGCATTGTGTTAGGCTGGAAAAACATCTCTCTTTGACCTTTTATTGGCTCTACCACTCCAGAATTTGAATTGAGGAGTTATTTTTAAAGTTGTTTGGGAGGGAATGTTGGGAGAAATTAGCTGGGTTGCCGCCTATATTCTGCCATCTTGGCTCTGCCTCAGCTCATCATTTTAAAGTTAGTATAATATGCAAATTATATTCATGACTTACAATGCTTCATCAAGCTTTACCATGTGAGAATAAGATTGACTTGGGAAACATGGTGAGTTTCCAGTAGTCTCATTGTCTAAATAATAAACCAGGATAATGCAACCTTAGCTTTTTACCATGCTCCACACACAATTATTGATTTTCTGCTTCCCACTTTTTAACTCTATTTTAATAGCTTCATTAAATTATTTAATCAAAATTTTAAACACTAATGGTAGAAGGAACATTGATAAGTGAGTATTGTAACCATAGCTACCATGTGTTTTGTCTGCTCTTTTCCTTTTGAATAAAGTTGCCCTTTGCTACCCATATTCTAATCATGACTCTCATCCCACCAAGTCTCACTGATATTTGGGAAGTAAAAATTGCTACTTTGTGTTAACATTTCTATTTTAAGTTATTTATTATTCATACTTTGTACATTGGCATATAAGTACCCAAGGCCATTGATTTTATTGCTGTTTCTTTTCTTACATTTTTCCCCATCTCTACGTCTATTCTGCCTATATTTTAGCTGTTCTCTATGGTCTTTAGCTTGAGGAATATAGGTAAGCAATTTTCTCTCTCTTCCCTTCCTCTATCCCATTCTTTTTTCATTTTAAATCCTTTTTAAATAAGTAAGCAAGACTCTATCCATAAATTGTAATTTCCTTGAAGTCAAGGACTGTTTTTTAATTTTTAATTTTCTTTATATTCTCTGCACCTACCACTTTTTTTTTGCGTAGAGCAGACCCTTAATAAATGCTGACCACAATTCCTATATTATTCCCCTATTATTATCCCCAGACATTATCTACTTATCCAACTGTTTATTTCTAAAAACTACCTTATTAATCTCCTAAATTCCTTGTCTTTGATAATTAGCAAGGATGAAGATACCTCTTTGTGCCCCTTATTCCTTCAGTTTTTACCCAAGGTTTTAATCAGTACTTTTTAGATTCCTTCTGGCAATATCATTTGTGTCCATATCCGTATCAAATCACCAATAGTGGATTGTAGTCATGCAGTTGGATGAATCTTAGGAGATTTTCAGTCATGTCTTAGATGCATGTTCTCAAGGAGAGAGTAAAGCTATCTGTTGTGATTATCAGGTTGACAGAGAGTTACCTCAGTATCCCTGTCATAACCCCAAGGAAGAAAATCACCAACCACAACTATTCATCTCTTCTTCCTTTCAAACCATTACTGGATTATCTTTCACAAGTGACATCTGTGCATCTGTTTTCTTTCCTTTTCAAACATGGGCTATTTTGTCTAAAAATAATCTTGTTCCTCTTCCTTTAGGACAGTGGTTCTCAACCTTCCTAATGCCATGACCTTTTAATACTCGTATGTGGTTGTATCTGCATGTGAGCGGACCCGCCTGGAGATGGATAGAGGAGTGGTGTCTTGGTTCCTAAGACCATCGGAAATATGTTTTTTTCCGATGGTCTTAGGCGACCCCGTTCGACCCCCAAAGGGGTCATGACCCACAGGTTGAGAACCACTGCTTTAGGAGGCGCTTCATATTAACTCCAAGTGTAGTCAGTCTTTTTTGCCCTTCCTCTGTATGAAATTATTTTCAGTGTCAACCTGATGCATGTCAAGATTTTTTTGGCCATTTCAAGACTTTTAAAAAATGTTTTCACATTGAAATCTGTTTTCTTGATGTTTAAGAATCACATCGTCCTCCCTGATAATCTGACAAGAATTCCTGAAGTCTCATTGCCACCTTCTCTTCTAGGTGGAGGTAACAATCTGCAGTTTGAACATAGTAGTTATTTGGTTGTGGCAGAAATACAAACATTGTATAGTTTCTGTAAAATTATTCCTGCTTTCCATGTTTGCAGAAAGTAAGATCCTCAGTCCTTTGCCCTTCTTACTGGTAATATTTCTGGTGAATTATTTACTCAAACCCCATTCTCCATTCCCCATTGCCTGCTTCCTTTTTCTTATCCCCCTCAACCCAACCGCCTAATGTCCCACTCTAAAGGTACCCACACCTTCCACTCTAGAATGGGTTCTGGAAGGCCTGATTCATAGTTAACAAAATTGATTTCATCTTAAATTGTTTCCTTTTACCTTCATTCCATCTTCTGGCTCTCACTAAGATCTGGCTCCCTTCTGATGGCACAACCCCCCTGGCCATCCTTTGCAGTACCCTTGCACTTTCATACAGCCCTACTGGTTGAAGTGGGGGACTTGAAATACTCCTCTCTCAACTGCTTCTTCCACATTCTTCCACTATCATCATCACTCAGTAACCTCTCCTCCTTTTGAAGTTCACTCAGTCCATATCTACCCCCCAGTCAAGATTCTGGTAGCTATTATCTTCCAGTCTCTAGGACACTCTTTCTTTCCTTACTGAGTTCAGTAGCTGGCTCAAAGTATTTCTGTTCTTCCCACCTCTTGCCCTCATATGAAGGGCTTCAATATATATATGGATGTTTCTTCAATGACTCTTCCCTCTCAATTTACTCATTTCCTGTGCCCTACCCTTCTCCCTCGTCTCAACCACACATAGAAATGATCATACCCTTGATGTTGCCATTAACAAGTCTCTCAAATGTTCCACTTTTGTTTTCAAGAACTCTGAAATTCCTTTAGGTGATCCTAATCCTACCTGCTCTGAAACTCCAAACCCTATTCTTCATCTGTACCACAACTTTTGATCCATATACCTGCAGTTCTTTCTCAGGCCATCTCCCCTACACTGACTGCACTCTCCCAAGATGGGAACATCTTGACCCCTTGGTGAAAAAAGTTCAACTCTATGTTGGCCTCTTCCCTAGAGTCTCTTGCTCACATATTCTATTGCCAGTCTTTATCTCCAGCCTTGGATCACTCCCATCATATTCTGCCTTTGCTCCTACTAACATGTTGAACTAAGCTAAAGAAAGTCACAAAACTGTACTGAGTGGGGCCACTACAAATTTATGTTACATAATCTCACCTGGGCCTTCAGTGAGGTGAGGCAAGGCACTCCTTTTACGTCTCCCTAAATAATTCACTGTCCCACTCACCAGTGTGGCTTTTCCATACCTTTTTATCCCTCCTAATCCTTCCTATATCTCCCTCTCTCCACACCCTCTCACCTAAGAACCTTGCTTCATATATTGCTGAAAAAATTGAAACCATTCTCTAAGGATGAGTCCTCATCTCACATTACTCAGATGGATGCCTTCTGCTGCTCTCTGTAATGCCACCCCTGTCTCACCTAAAGGTGAGGTTCTCCTTGCCAAGGCAAACCCTTCTACATGCACAAGTGATCCCTTTCTGTCCCATCTTCTCCAGCAGAGTGCCATCTTCCATCATCCTCCCTCTCTCATTTATCTTAAGCCCTTTCTTTTCCACTGTCTCCTTCCATGCTGCCCACACACATCTATTAAGATGTGTGTCTGCCTCGTCCTTAAGAGACTTGCACTTGGGTAGCCATCCTCAGTCACTATTGTCCTGTAATTCTCACTTTCACTTCCTTGAGAAAGCTGTTTGCAATTGGTGTCTCCCCTCCCTTTCCTTTCACTTTTTTCTAAACTTTATGCACTTTCCTTCTGACTTCTTCATTCAACTGAAACTGCTCTCCAAAGTTATCAAAGATCTCTTAATTTCCAAATGTAATGGTCTTTTCTCAGTCCTCATTCTTCCAGAGCTCTCTGCAGCTTTTGACACTGTTGATCACCCTCTTCTTGATATTCTCTTCTTTTTAGGTTTCTATGTCACTCTTTTCTTCCGGTTCTCCTCCTCCCTTATCCAATCACTCCTCAGCATCCTTTTTAGGTCTTCATCTAGGTTAGGTGAAAAGGTGTTTCCCAAGGCTCTGTCCTGGGCCCTTTTCTTTTCTCCCTCTGTACCAGCAGTTCTCAACCTGTGGGTTGTGTTCAATTTGTAACAATGAAAATACATCCTGCATATCAGATATTTACATTATGATTCATAACAGTAGCAAAATTACAGTTATGAAGTAGCAACGAAAATAATTTTATGGTTGGGGGTCACCACAACATGAGGACCTGTATTAAAGGGTCGCAGCATTAGGAAGGTTGAGAACCACTGCATATTGTTTTGCTTGATGATCTCAACGCCCATGGATTTAATTATCATTTCTATACTGATGATTCCCAAATCCACACATCCAGCCTTCATCTCTCTCCTAATCTCCAGACTCAGATCTCCAACTGTAATATCTAATGGACATCTCAGATGGGATGTTCTGTAGACATCTTAAATTCAACATGTCCAAAACTGAACTCATCATTTTTCTCTGTAACTTTTCTGTTAACTGTTGAAAGTGCCACCATCCTCCCATTTATCTAGGTTTGCAAACTAGGTATTATCTTCAGCTCTTCACCCTTTCATCGCTAAATATAATCTGTTGCCAAGTCCTACCAGTTGTACCTTCTTAACTTCTCTAGCATATACCTCCTTTTGTCCTTCGGCACTGCCGCCACCCTGCTGCATCACCTCATACATTACAGTAGCCTTCTGGTTGGTCTACCTGACAAAAATATCTCCCCATTCCAGTTCATACTCCAATCATCCATCAAGTTGATCTTCCTAAAGTGCAGCTCTGATCATGACACAGCAATTCCTGGGAAATAATTACAGTAAAGCATTTTTGCAAGGATATTTGGCAGTTTTTCACTTCTTTTTTTAGAGAGCATTAACAAACAGATAATTTCTTAGGTATCTAAGTGCTTGATATCGTTAAGTTGTGTTAAAATTATTGTTAGTTTTTGGATCAGATTGATCCAACTTATGAATTTAAATTAGTTGCTATGTGTATTCAGATACCTGTTGTTTCCAAATTTCTAAAATGAATATTAATTCTAAATTTTGAAACTCTTTCAGTGGTTCTGCATCATATCTTAATTTGGAATCTGAGGTTAATCACTGGGAGTCATTTATTTTAAAAATAAAAAAAGAAATTGAGAAGACAGAGGTAAGCTTTATATAATGTTTTACACATCTACAATTTTTTAAAACTTTCTAAAATTTCTCAAGTTGACATTGGTAAATTGTGCATAGTTAAGATTTATTATTTACTTCAAAGATTTTTGTGTTTTATTGAAAGTATTAAAAAAGACATACTAGTACCTAGTAACAGTCTTCCATATAATGCATGCAAGACAAATGTCTCTTGCTTTAATTGAATTCATGTCGTTATTTAATAGCAACATAAGCTTTGTTTTTTAGTGAAAAGCATACAAGAAATACTGTTTTTCTCTAAGGACTATATGATTTATTATATTCCTTTTTATTGGGATTCCAAGATATTTTTGTACATAGTAAGGAAAACAGATAACTGACATTTGAAGTCTAAACTGACTGAATGTTTTTGCCTCATAAATATAGTTGGAGTTTGAAGACCAAATTCAGAAAGTTAAAGATGGTTCTCAACTTGATAAACTTTCTAAAGTAAAAGTTCCTGAATTTCCTTTGCCTGCAAATAATTTAGTAAGTATCTCCAGAGTATAATATGGTGGGGCAGTGGAGGGGGAGACACAGAAAATGAAGTCTCTGCTTCTACTTGGCAGACTTCCTAGGTGAGAATTTACTTCTTCATAAACAAGTTGATTTAATTCTGCTCCTATTGAACTCTTAAAACTATTTACCTTTGTAGTTTAGGTAACATATATGAAAATTTATTTTATGAGGACAGCATTTTTTTTCACCACACCCTGAAATGTTCTCCTTTCCTAGAAAGGCACTGTTTTTAACGCCTGCTAATTCTTGAGCTGTGGCCACAATCTTTGATCAGCCCTATTGGGTGATTCCACATGTTCTTGGCTTTAAACGTTTGGGGGCAGAGACCAAAGTCAAGAAATCAGAACCTATTTCTTTGTCTGATTGAATAAAAATGAACATATAGGATGCCGGTTTTATTGGTCTAGAATGTTAGAATATTGTTCTTGACCTCAATTTGAAATATTTTATTTTGCCCGACAAAATGGATTTCCTAGAAAGGGTTATACCTGAGAAGAGTTGAAAAAATACTCCCCCTCACTTCTTTGCAGAGGTAGGAGCAATATGACTGGCTGTAAATACTCTAAGACAGAACTGACATGTGGGTTAGTTTTGCTGAACTTTTATACCCACCCCACCTCCCCCTTTTTCTTGTTATAAGAAATGGTTTTGTTATAAGGGGGAGAGAAAGGTATACATTGGGAAATGTAAGTGATGTAAAAACCAAAGATACCAGTACAGATTACTTAAAAGAAAATGCACCACCTTTGCTTTTTTGCAGAGGTCGGGACTGTGAGTGTGTAACATTGCATATACTCTCAGCCGTGGCGATGTGTTGGTTGATTTTACTGAGCCAACATTACCAAAAATATATTTTTCTCTAGTCTTTGTTATAAGGGATGACTTATGTAGGGTAGATAGGAGGGTAGAAGAGGTATGTTTAGGTGTTAAAGTGAAATAAAAACAAAAGAGAACAATAAAAACAATGTTGAGAAAAGACAAAATCTTATGGCTATTTTAGGTCTTCTTTCTGTTTTAAAACTTGCAGAACGGTGAAGAATACCGTTTAGTGGATTCCGTCCAACATCCGTGCGGTGCCGACTTCTGTCCTGTGCTACAGAAACGCTACATGGACTTTAGCACGTCATTGGCACTGGCTAAATATTTATTGAATTAATTGAAAAATAAATAGATCATAGAAATGTGAAACAGGATATTCTTCAAATTGGGGTTAGAAATTACTGGAGAAATATTATTCTACCTACCCAAACATAGACTTACTAACTGTCCTTCAAATAGTTTACGCACGTTGCTACCACAGTTGCAGTGCTTTGATTGCAGTAGACTCAGTAAATATTATATTAAAAAAGGAAACTTGTTCCATGATACATTATTTCCAAGAAACAAACTAGAATATTTGTCTAAAGAAGCTCCATAAGATTGAAGCAATACATGCTATTGTTCTTTTTCATGTTTGATTTTGTTTCTTTTTTCCCAGTGTTCACTCATTGGTTACAACCCTTCGATACAACCAGACTGTTGTACAATGTGAAAGTATTTGCAGATCCTATACACGATTGCACACCACCGTGGGGGGGGGGGGGAAGGGAAGGTAGAAAATCTGAAACTCAAGTGATTGTGGAAGTGAACCTTGTAAACTAAAAGTAAATAAACAAGTCATTGAAAAAAAAAAGAAGCTCCATATAGTAGCTGGCACTTAGAAAACTATATGACAATTTATAGTTGCCTTAAACTGGAGTATTATTTATAATTAAGTGAAGAGTCATCCTGACAAGGATTATACATTAAATGAAAAGGGAACCAATGTAAGTGTTGAATATTAATTTCTTTTTTAAAATACTTCTAGCATACTTTATATATTTAATATTACTAGAGATCTTAAAAACAGTGAGTAATCACAAGTCCTAGAAAGTTTATTAATTATTTCAGTCAGCATGGTACTGTTAGACTGCCTTTAAAACTAGCTTGTTCTCCAAAAGAAGGCTAATGCCTTATATGTCATCTTCCTAAAATTGGTAAAAGAAGCATTATATAAACTTATAGAATAAATAAAGTGTAAAAGGTTAACTGAAATCAGAATTCTAGCCTTGGCTCTATTGTAGCCAATAGTTATTTAAGAGAAAAGAAAATATTTGAATGTTTCAGGTGGAAATTTTTAGTTAATTACCATTTGATATGTAAGCTTTCCTTTGTAGTTCTTCATTTTGCTTAAAATATCTAATAGTATCCAATCTTTCATCTGTTGGAAAAATTAATTTGTCAATTGATCTGTCTCCTTATCATTTTGTTTCCTAGTTAATTCAAGACAACTCTACTCATATTAATGATCCAGCTATTATGACATATTCTACAGAAGTTCATCCTAACTTACTTGGTGAATTTTCATGTCCTGATGATCAAAGTCCAGTGATTACCCCAACTAACTTATTGACTGGAAACCAAGCTGTGGCACTTCAGAACGCAAGTCTGCATTCTGTCAGTGACTGCTCAGTGGAGATACCTTCTGTACTTTTACAGTCATCTTATACTGATCCGTGTCAGGTCACCCAGCCATCAGTGATTGAAAAGGATACTCAGTTTAATCAGAGCTCCAAAGGTGTTGCACAGACATATGCCAGCACTCCAAACCAGCCACAGAAGAAGCCTTTTAATAGTGTGATTGAGCATCTGGCATGCATATTCCCAAATTACAGCAGGTATTCATATAAAAAGTAGGATTTAATTGAATAATTTTCCAGGCAGGCCTTAGTTTCCTGATGAGGGTCTACTTCCCTAAAGGGAACTGTTGGTATTCAAGATATTCCTTTGCTAAAAAGTTTTACTAAATAAATCCCCCCCTTTTTTTAAAAAATATGAAATGCCAAAAAAAAAAAGATTTAGACTCCCAACAGCATCCCTGGGACAATAGTGTTGGTATCAATGTCTGCATTGGGAGCTGAGGACAAGCTAGACCCACTTAAGGAAAAGGCAGCTTCAAAGCTCTACACCAGCGGTTCTCAGCCTATGGGTTATGTTCAATTTGTAACAATGAAAATACATCATGCATATCAGATAACAGTAGCAAAATTACAGTTATGAAGGAGCAATGAAAATAATTTTATGGCCGGGGGTCACCACAACATGAGGAGCTGTATTAAAGGGTCGTGGCATTAGGAAGGTTGAGAACCACTGCTCTACACGGACCCCATTGGACAGCCACAGCACACCCAAGGGGAACATTGTGAAGATTAGCAAAGGGGTTTCTGGGAGCCCTGAATTACCCCCTTTGTCGACACTGTAAGCCTGCTTTCCCCGGGATTCTGTATGTCCTTGTGGGGGAGACCTTACAAATGTTTGGAGGGGTGGTTTTTACTAAGCCTCCTTAGTAAATACCCCTGTCTAAAGGCTAAAAAAATATATATGAAATGCATTTACAGATAATTTCATATTTTTCTAACACATAATATTCTTATTAAAATACAAAATTTAGATGCTAATTGATTTAGCACTGCCCCAGCTGATTTGCTGAGATTTTGAAAACTCATGGAGGTTGGTGTGATTAAAAATGTTGTTGAATGAGAATGTTTTTGTGTGTATGCATCTTAATTAGAGAATGAACTACTTGCTATTATTATGCTTCTTACTTAAGGAATACTATATCACAAAAATGTGGTAGTCAAATGGCTCCTTACAGTTTGTGAGCTTATACCTACCTTAAGAGGCATGACTGGTTTTTGGCAGAAATATGTAGGTGCAAAGTTTATCCCTAATTAGACTGCCTTCCAGAGACAGATAAATATGAAATAAGCTGGTCTAGATTGATACTTTAATTAATAAATCAGGGGAGAGGAGCATCTTTTTTAAAGTCATCCTTATCTCAGAGTAAATAAGAAAAATTTATCCTCAAAAATTGGGTCATTAGGAATGGTAACTGAAAATGAGTTAATTTCCTACACCCCTACAACCAGGTTCAACAGTCTGGCTCAAACCTTAATTCTAGTCCTTGTTCTAATGCCAACTTTGGGATTTCTTTCTCCTTTGTAAAATGAGGGAGCTGGAAAAGGGGTTCGTGAGGTCCCATCTCGCTTTGGGTCTACCTATGAAATTTGGGGCTGTGTTTGACTACATCACCCCCCCACTTCAGTCGTCTGGGGTACCTGGGTCAATGGGCTTCCCAGAAGTAGTTTCTTGATATCTTGTCACCTCTGTTTTCCTCCAGGGCCAGTATGTGCCCCACCTCTTCACTTAAGGTCCCTTTGTGTTTAGGTACAGGTTCGCGGTGCCTGCCTAAGGATCCTGACATTTACATGGCTTTGTCTCCTTAGAATTTTGTTTTTCTGGTTAATTCTAGGCTGCCTTCCTTGTATTAATGATCCTGTCATTTTTTCTAGGGGAGGCTTTGCCTCATAGGCAGTGGTTGTATGTTCACTAAGTAGGATTCACTTCACCACTCTGGGCCTCTGTTTTGGTTTTTTTAACTGAAATGCAGGAATGGGATTAGGCAGTGGTTCTCAACCTTCCTAATGCCATGACCCTTTAATACAGTTACTCATGTTGTGGTGACCCCCAACCATAACATTATTTTCGTTGCTACTTCATAACTGCAATTTTGCTACTGTTATGAATCTATCTGATATGCAGGCTGTATTTTCATTGTTACAAATTGAACATAACTCACAGATTGAGAACCGCTAGATTAGGGGAATCTCCAAGGTCTATTCTAGCTCCAAATGCTATAAGAGTATATAATTCCCTTCAAAATAGACACCATCCTCCTAAAAATCTAAATAAGACTACTACTCACAATCCATCCTACTTGGAAATGAGGCTTAGGCAATATATAGTACCTATATTGGGAAGAATGGGGAGGGGATGTAGCAAGGAAATTAGAGCCCTTGAACATACCCGTATGTCACCTGTGTCTTTTCTACCTCTGACCACAAAGTCTCTAGCAATTATGTGTGTCATTGGAACACATTTTCCTTTTTAAGTAACAACATTAACTTGCAGGAGACAGTTGTGAAGTAATGGGTACGGAGCTGACTTCAGAGCAAAGACTCTAACTCTAATTCAGGTCCTAGCTAGTCTGTGTGACCCTGGGAAAGTCACTTAAATTCATGTACCATCTGGCAATGCTTTAATAAAAGAACAAGCTGCAGGGTGTGCTAACTTTCATTGATTAAAGGAGTTTCTTCATGGGAAGTGCCCTACACAGAAGAAATCTCAGAAGTAGTTGAAAAGAAGTTAATGTGTAACATAACCATTTAGTAACATGACCATCTATTCCACTAAAACATGTTCACATGTGGTATCTCATCTTTAAAAATTTTTTTATATAAAGTTTAATTGTTTCCTATTAACAGAAATCATTAGTAAAAATATGCTTTTCAGTAGCTTAGAGTTCCAAGTGGCTGTCAGACACCTTAATTCAGTGTTTCTCAACCTGTGGGTTATGTTCAATTTGTAACAATGAAAATACATCCTGCATATCAGATATTTACATTACGATTCATTACAGTAGCAAAATTACAGTTATGAAGTAGCAATGAAAATAATTTTATAGTTGGGGGTCACCACAACATGAGGAACTGTATTAAAGGGTTGTGACATTAGGAAGGTTGAGGACCACTGCCTTAATTAATATTAATAATAATATCTTCTTTATTTCGTTTTTTCATGTTACCTTTAAATTCCAATCTTTTACTTCCACATTAAAAAAAAAAACTATTGTTGATTAAGGAATACTTCAGTTTCCCTAATAACCTGAAGAATCGCCCAAAATTCCATTAAGTCCTGTTACCTTCTTTTCTAGGGGGAGAAACAGTCTAATTTGAAAATAGATAGTACTTGGGGCAGCTAGGTGGCACAGTAGATAGAGTTCCAGTGCTGGAGTCAGGAGGCCGCAATTTCAAATCCAGCCTCAGACACTTGACACCTACTAGCTGTGTGACCCTGGGCAAGTCATTTAACCCTGATTGCCTTGCAAAAAAGAAAGAAAGAAAGAAAAATATATAGCAATTGACTGCGGTAAAAGTACAAACATTGTATAGGTCGCTACAAAATTATCCCTTTTCTCCATGTTGCCTGAAAATGAGATACCTAATCCTTTGCCATTCTTCCTTATAGTTCCTTGGGAGAATTACTGTGACAAATTGCTTTGGTGGTCTTCAGTTCTGGGGTTGTTGCTCTTCTTCTCCCCTTTTAAGAAAGAGTCTTGACAACCACACACAACTCCCTTCTCTTTTTTTAGTAACCTCTTATATCATCTTACCAGCTAGTGTTATTTATCTTGTGTTCTCCTCAGATCCTTTTCTTCCTGGACTTCGTCATCATCTTCAAGTCCTTCTTCAGTTCAAGTGCTCTTTCCTTCCTTTATCCCTTCTCCCTTTTCCCTTCTCTCTCTCTCTCTCTCTCTCTCTCTCTCACACACACACACACACACACACACACACACAAAACACTAGCCACTCTCCTCTTTTCCTTATCTTGACCATTCACTTGAAACCAGTTCAAGTTTACACTGTGCTCCTCTCTTGAGTCCCTTGCCCCCTTATCATTCTGCTGATTGTACCCTGTCAAGCCTCAGCCTTGGATCATTGCCACCATCCCCCACCTTCACTTCTATACACATGCTGCTGAACAAACAGAGGGAGGAGGAAAAAGTCATACAACAGTTCTTCCTGAGTCCATTACAGACTTAAGTTACACATCCCCAATTGGGCCTTCACTTTCCACAGCAGCCCTTCCTTACCTTTTCATCCCTCCTCAAATTTCCTATGACTTCCCCCTTCCCCTACCCTTTCAGCTGAGAATCTTGTCTCATACTTAACAGAAGAAATCAAGGCCTTTTGCCTTGAGTTCCCTCTTCCTCATCTCATATCACTCATATGCCTTCTACCACCATCTCCTCCTTCATCCCTTTAGCATTTATTACCGAGGCATACCCCTCTCTTTACCCAAATGATCCCGTTACATCTCACCTCCTCCAACAGATTGCCCCCTCATCATCTCTGCTCTTGATTTGTCTTCAATCCCTCTCTCTCTTCTACCTCCTCCTCTACTGACTATAAACATGCCCATGTCTCCCCCATCCTCAAAAACCTTTTTTGATGCTTCCATCTCCACTAACTATTGTCTTGTATTTCTTCTGCCCTTTGTGGCAAAACTTTTTAGAAAGGCCATCTGCAAGAGTAAGACTCCATGTTCTCTCCTCTGACTTCATTCTAAACAATCAGACCATTCCTTTTCAGTCTCCTTTGCTAGATCCTCATCTAGATCAGGGCTCCTTAAATTTTTCCACTCATAGCTCCTTCAGTGAGTTGGGTTGTGACCCAGAGTTTAAGAAACTGCCAAAGGGTGGTGAGTGGAAAAAGTTTAAGAAGCCCTGATCTTGAGCATGCCCTCTAACTGCAGAGATCCTGTAGGGCTCTCTCCTCTTCTTCCTCTATCTTATTTGACTTGATCTCATCAGTTCCCGTGGATTTGATTATCTTCCATATGCCGGTAATAATGATTCTCAAATCTAACTTCCAATCTCACATTTCCACTGCCTTTCAGACATCTTGAATCGGATGTTACATAGATATCTTGAATGCAACTCATCCGAAAAGGTGTCATCCTCAGCTTTGCACTGTCTGTCACCCCCATATCCAGTCTATTGCCAAGATTCACCAATTTCATCTGTGGATCATCTTTGAAACATGCATCCTTCTTACTCTGATGCAGGCCAGTATTCAAGCTTGAACTACCACAGTGGCAGGCAGATAGGTCTGTCCTCCTCAAGGCTCCCCTCCCTCTGAATGATCCTCCAGCCAGCCACCAAAGTGACTTTCCTAAAGCACAGATCCAGCCATGTCACATGCGCCTACCCAGTAAGCTCTAGTGGCTTTCTGTCTATCAACTTCAGAATCAAATGCAGAATCCTGTTTGTAGTTCAAAGCTCTTCATAATTTATTGCCCTCTACCCCTACCCCATCCCACCTTTCCAGTCTTCCTACACCTGCTCCTTAACATTTACTCTTTAATGCAGTGCCACTGGCCTCCTGACTGTTCCCCTCGAGCCAGACCCTCCATCTCCTCCCCCTCCCTGGAATGCTTTCTCTCTTAATCTCTGCCTCTTAGCTCCCCTGGCTTCCTTTTAAGTCCTGACTAAAATCCACAAGGAGTCTTTCCCAAATCCTCGTAATTCTAGTGCCTTCTTTATTTTAATTATTTTTTTTACTTATTCTTTAGCTTACTTCTCCATAGTAATTTGCATGCTGTCTCCCTCCTTACCTTGTCGAGTCCTTGAGGGCAGAGACTGTCTTGCCCCTTTTTGTATCCAGAGTGCTTAGCGCAGTGCCTTAACTCATGTTTATTCACTGAGTATATACCCTGCAGTCTAGGCAAACTGGCCACCTTGTTATTCCTCATGCAAAGCACTTCATCTCCCACCTACGTGCCTTTGCTGTGGTTGGCTGCCCCCATTCTGAGAATCTGTTCCCTCCTCATTTCTGCCTCAGATTCCCTATTTTCTTCCAGACCCAGATCAGCTGCCACCTACTTACTGTGGGATGTAGTAATATTATAGTAAGCTGCGTGTATGAGGCTTTTCTTCAATGCCTAGACTAGTGTCTTTCCTCCAAAATCACTTTGTATTTATTAAGCACATATTACGTCCCAGATGCTATGCTAGGCATTGAGGGAAAGATAGAAAGAGTGAAACAATCCTTAATCTCAAGAAGTTTGCATTCTAATGTGCGAGCTGTATGTGCAGAACAGCCCTAACAAGAACAAGTACAAATAAAGAAAGAAAGTAAGTAAATATAAGATAAAGAGGAAGCAGCCTATTGGGAGAATCAGGAAAGGCTGCGAATAGAAGATGGTGCCTTGAGGAGAAAGGTGGAAGAAAGGGAGGGACCCTGTGAAGCAGAGTTGAAGAGGCTCGGCAGAATAGCTGCCTTTTCAATGTTTGTAGAATGACTGCCACCTTAATAATTCAGAGCACTGACTGCCATTCCTCTGTCACCCCCCTCTTTCCTTTTCAGTGTTGAGCTTTTGAATTTTATCCAAAAAGTACAAAATCAAGACAGAACCACACATGCAAGTTTGGAGTCTGATGAAATTGTCAGAAACGTAACAGAACTTATTCTGGATGAGCAGAATAAAAAATCGGTTAGTACTTCAGACAGATACAATAATTGGTTCTTATTTTATTCGCGTGTATTTTTTTCACATGACTAACACTACTCCAATTTAAAATATAAGACGTTGTAGACTCTTTTGGAAAATATTTTTTTGTGATATTGATTCTTTGTGTGTTTTTTTTCCTAAATTTTTTTTAGGCAGTTGAAGGAAATGACGTGAAGACTGTATCAAGTGCTTCTGCTGAATCTTCTGGTCTTAGACATTCAGCAGAAAATGTATCAGTATCTAGTCCCTCCGTAGTCCCAGCTTCCCAGACAGTTGCCAGCAAACCCTGGGTAGTTGTTGGAGGGCCCTCCAAGTCAAAGTGGCAAAAATCAAATGATTCCTCTGTGAGTTTCATTTTTATTTCCCCCCCATGCGTGGCTTTGTAATAAGCAAAAATAGTTCCCTTTGTTTGTTTGTGTTTCATTGCTGTTGTTGAGGGTTTTTTGTGGTTTTTTCAATAGAACTTCTTCAGCCCAACTGTATACCTTCCCTTCTAGGATTGGTCTATTCAGCCTTTAAACTTTTATTGAAAAATGAATGTTATTTGTATTATGACGTTTTATTTCATTGAAAGCTTGAAAGAAGTTCCTGACAAGAAATGTGTGTTATGATTATTTTTCAATGGTTGAATGTCTTTGTTTCCACAGGCCTCCAGTGATGATCCCTGTATAATATGCTATGAAGACCTAAACCAAGAACATGTATGTGAGATGGATTGTGGGCACCAGTTTCATAAATGGGTATGATCTCTATTTGATTGAAGAACAACTGTTAGCATTCTAGGTCTCATTTCCTTTAATGGAGGCAATTTTTGGGAGGTGTGCATTTATTCATGCATCTCTGCGTCTGAGTGTACTAAACTTTTTGAAAACTAATTTTCATGTTATTTGCACTTTTGTCTTTCAAAAAAACAGTCTTCTTTATAAACCTCCCAGATATCAAAATGATTCTGCCTGTGTTCAGGTCATTAGGATCTACAGCAGGGATGGCTGGTGTGGAACGTGGTTCTAACTAGCCCTATGATCTTCAGGCAAGTCATGTCAGCTTTCTCAGTCTATTTCCTCAGCTCTTAAATAAGAGACTGGACCAAATGCTATTCTGAGTTCCTCTTTAGTTCCAAATTCTATGATTGATAAATTTCGCATGAAACCTTGTTAAATAAGGTTAGAACAGGAACTACCATTACAGATTTTTTAAATTAATTTTTTTTCAATCAACAAAAGTCTGCCTTTTATCCTCACCAGTGAGAAAGCAAGAAAAAATAAAACCCTTTTCATAAACCTGCATAATCAAGCAAAACAATTGCCTAACTTGCCATTATAAATTTTATCAACTCTGTAATTAAAAATTACAGTTACAAATTAAAATCAGTTTGTGAATAGATTTTATATACAAAAGAATGAAAGCATGCATCTGTTCTAGTTTGTATTATAAATTAGATAATTGGGCAAAGGGTTTAGACTTGAAGGGAATCTTAAAGATTATTTAAATCCAACCCCCTCATTTTATAAATGAAGAAGCTGAAGGGTGGTAGCATTTTAACCCACTCCCTCCAGCATCCTGCTACCTTGTGCCTCTTTGTTGTGGAAGCTGGTGAACCTTTGTTCTTAGACTTGATCAGACTGAGTACCCTAAATCAAGAGATTTGTGAACAATAGTACCATGAAGGTTTAGACATAATTTTCTGTCTGTTTCAATCTAGTAGTATAGGTGTTAGATTAATTCTAAATAATATTGTCCCTACTCAGTTCTTTTACTTATCTTTAAGAAAAGAAAATAGTATTTTTTTTCTTCCTTTATACACGGAAATGTTGATGTTCACAAGTTTATAATATAATAATACATAAGTAGTTACTACTATTATACAGAGACTTGGATAGCAATAAAATAGAAACACAAGAATAAGTTAGAACTCTGAGAGTCCAGAGTCTGAAAAGAGCCAGGGTAGAGACGCTCCAGGCATAAGTTAGTTAATCAGTAAGTACTTAATTGGCTAAATATTAATTTGCTAAGATTAGGTATACAAATGGGAAGAATGAAACCATTCCTCAGGCAAATTAATTAAGAATATATGGAAGCAGGGCCAGAGGCCAAAATGTTTACTTGTGGAAGTTATGAAACAGGTGTATCCTTGTAAGTGGATTAGACCAGAGAACCACGCGGGTGTAATAGGGAGAAAGAGAGTGATCAGGCCCACAGGGAGAGCGTGTAGTCAAAGTGAGGCCGTGAGTCAGAAGTCCAGGAAGCCTTAAGAGTGACTCAGAGTGTCAGCACCTGATAAAGTAGCCTAATTATGAGGCAAAAACTCATCTGGGAAATTCTTGTGTGCTTCCTGCCTGGACAGAAATGACTGGTAGAGTATGGGAAGCAGTGAGCCCCTAGGTTAGGTGTGAGCTCAGAGGTGACATCAGCTGGTTGGGCTGTGAGAACAGTGTGCTCACTCCCACAGGGTTTAGAAAACAATGTTACAGGAAGGTATTTATGGATTTTTCCCCTTATTTTCAGTGTATTGAGCAGTGGCTTAAAGAACAAAGTACATGCCCAACATGCCGTGAATATGTCCTGTTAGCAGAAGAATTTCCTGCACTTTCTGGATCAGGCCGGCCTGCTTAAAATTAAACAGCTGCTGTTAATTTAACTTACTGCTATTCCATTTAGCCAGAAGTTCCCTAAATATTAATGCTGAACATAAGTAACTATATTGCAAACACAAAATACACGTGAATATGTGAAACAAGTACATGTATTTGAAGAAAAACAATGACTGTAGTACATAGTAGTACACTATCACAAAATGACTGATTTCCTGCTTAACATATGAATAGTATATAAGATTTTTTTTTCTTTACTGCTAATTTGGATAAGAAATCAGATGTCTGCAAATTAAATAAAAATTTCCTCATCTGTAAAGTGTACTCATGATCTCTAAGGATTTTTCACTTCCAACATTCTGTGACTCTGATCATATCTTTATATATGGCAAAGTGACTAAATTTAGCATCAGTTTTTATTGAAGAGAGAGACACTTAAGAGATTGAAAGTTTCCCTTAAATGCATTTTGAGTTGAAACTCTTAACTTCGCCTGTTAAAGCATCTCATTTTTCCCTTTAATGGTTGGGAAAATGTGGTTGTTTGAAAATATGATTATCTGCTTTGTTCCTTTACCATAATCTGCATTAAAAGTAAATTGGAGGAAGCCCTGGTTTTATAATCTATACTAAATATTTAAGCATTGGCCTTGATTTTGATTGAAGTATTCCATTCTTACCCTCTTTCAGATACGCCAGTCTTAGCTTTGTTTTTTATTTCATGAGTCTATTCTAAAATGATTTTATGCATAAGTTTATGATCTGCCTAATGTTCCTTCCCCTTGTATTTTTATTGGAGATAGATTTTGTTCAATATTAGTAGAATTACTTAGTTCTCTGAATTGCATGGACTATCTATGTTACTATTGTAGGCTACCAGAACCCTGAACTTGGAATTCATTCTTTAATAGTAGGAGTAGAATTTTTTCACACACACATGATTATTTATTAAGTTTATTCTCTTTGCTTACTACTTTGTGAGGCAAACAAAGACTGAATAACATCACCATCATTCTCTTCACAAATTTGTTCCCAAATATAGACTACATCCCTAAAATGAGACTTCTGTGAAAGGAAATATTATGGTTGCACTTATGTTTTTCTCTCAACCTAACAAAGGTATTAGGTGAAGGGAAGAGTTCAGCTTATAATTAGATTAATATAACATATTAATCTACTGGAAGATTTTACCTCTAAACAGCTTTCAAAAACTGGTAAGAAATAAATCTTGAATTTAGTGATACATAGGCAGAAAGTTTAACTACACTGTCAGTTAATCCTGAATAAATTCTATTTATCTGAAACTGGAATGGTTGGGGGGGAAAAAAAGCCTTTTAAATGTGGTCTGAATTGTTTTTTAAATTGGTGGATTTCACTTCTAAATTTATCTCATAAGTTTTCATATTAATGTTTCAACCACTAGGGCTCACTTCTTACCTAACTGCTTCTTAGAAAGTTGAAAAATTAATGAATTTGCTCAATAAATGCTTATTGGGCACATATTTTAAAGAATCTCATTTCAGTGAAATCTTGTAAAGTACTTTGTAGTTATTGTTGACCCAATAATCTTTAAAATAAACACCACCTTAACATTTTTTGTATTTACTAATAAATGTTTTACTTTCCTTCTCTGATATTTTAAATCATCTTATCTTCCTAATCACATAGTAATGATCCCAGTCTTACAGTCCCAGGATTCTAGAAGATTTGCCAGTTTGTGATACATTAAAGAAGCTTTAAAAAAGTAGATTTCTTCTCAGATCGGTGATTCACAGAGGAGGCATTTGGATTACATGAATTTAAGAAATTCAGTACACCAAAATTTTACTTCTAAACTGAAGTTTAGTTACATTGTAGGATTTGGAAATTTATTTAATGTTCCTCATAATTTTACTCAGTTTATCAACATATCTTTTATGTAAAGGACAATAGAAAAAGTACAGCTCTTCTAGGCTAATTTCTCATGGCTAAATTAATATGTTAAAATAACTATCTTATTACACCATTCAGTACTCACTTTTTAAAAATGCAAAATCTCCACTATTTTTTCATTGTTAAATCAAACAACTCAGGCATCTCCATTAAGTGTTGAATTTTTGTCTACTGAGGTGAATAAGCATAATAATAATAATAGTTTATATTTATAGAGAACTTCAGGGTTTGGAAATCACTTTTACATGTCAAACAGCTCTCCCTGGTAAGTAAGCTCTTATTCTCATTTTACAGAAGAGGAAACTAAGGCTCAGTACTGAAATTCACACAATAAGTATATGTGAGGCAGGATTTGAACCCAGGCCTTCCTGCTTCCAAGATTAGCACTCCTTTTACACACAGAATCTTGAGAGTGCCTTTATTCTGATATTAATTCAGAATTTCTTCAAAGACTAGGCATAGTTTTTCTGCTACAGCATGAGTAATCTAATATGAAGAAGAAATTGGGTCCCAAGAAATGCCTGCTATTGCCATATTCATCAAATAGCTCAAAAATCAGTGCAGTGCAACTTAAAATTTCTGCAACCAGTATTTTGTTAAAATATTAAGATGTTATAACCAGCATATCAAGCCTTTCTGTAGCATCTTTTTGCCAGTATCTCCAGATTAGATCAATTCAGTTTTTATTTCAACTTCTATTCCTTGATGGGTCTAACTTCTCTATCATCCATGTTAGGAGGTCCCTCCACTCAACTCTGTTCCTGTTGAATTCACCCTGTAATATCATTTTGTATAATTCTCAGCTTTTGTGGAATTAATTTATGGTATTCCTGAGCTTTTTTTTTTTTAATACAAAGTGAACTACTCTACACTAAAAAAAGTTTATAAAGTGATTTTTTAAAAATTCAAACTATTGAAATATATTAGTAGAAAAGAAGACAAGTTATGATTCCTGTGGCTCCCTCATTTATCAGTAGTCCATTGTATCTAGACCAACTCCAGCCATGCTTCCCTTTCCTCCCCAGTCTTCTCACCAGGTGCCTTATAGTACCCTCCACTCAATCCCAGCTTCCTAGTTCTGCAGCTTTAATGAAATAAATACACATAATGCTACTAGAAAGTTTGTGTTCATATATTTCTCTGTGGTTCCACTGTAACTTCCCAAGACAAATTATCCCTGCTTGACAACTACCCCTCTTAAATAATGCATCCCCCTGTTAGAATACAAGCTTCTTGTGACGTGCCGTAGTCAAGTCCATGGGTAAACAACAAAGGGGAAGATACCTCCTGTAGCCTCAAAGCAGAAGGGCCACAGGAGAATGCATGGCAAAGGAGGGATCAAAACTGGGAAAGTGCAAGACGTTGACACAATGTTCTCCCAAGTCATAGGATTGCACAGTGGATAGAACACTGGGCTAGAGTCAGAAAGACCTCAGCTCAAATCAGATCTCAGATGCTTCCTTACTTTGTGACCCTGGACAAGTCACTTAATTTCTGTCTGCATGAGTTTCCTTAGATGTAAGAATAATAATAGCACCTGCCTCCCAATGTTACCATGAAGATCAATTGAGATAATATTTGCAAAGCATTTAACACAGTGCATTGTGCATAGTAGACAGACCCCTAATAAATGCTTGTTTACTTCCAAAGTGAGGAGGAGATTCTACTGAAAAGCATTTCCATGGGAGGAGAAATATAATCGATATGGGGTTGGTGTTGATCTTAAAATGGTCTACTCTCCAAACATTCGGTGCACTGGAGGACTTTTCTTTTATAGTCTTGTACCAACCTGGACAACATCCTGTCTTCGGAAAAGTGAAATCATAGTTCCCCTGGGACAGCTGGCATCCAGAAGGGTAGTAGAACATGGGCCCAGAGAAGAAATGATGTGGCAAGTAAGAAAGAAAATGATCATGGTGAGGCAGGGGACAGAAGTGACCTGCACAATATGACACACAGAAAAATTCATGTCATTGGGCAAAGTTTTTGCCCTCTTAACCTCCCTCATGAATTGACGCTTCTAAGAGTAAGGCAATAAAGCACATAAAAAAGGTAGAAGGACAAGATCTACAAAGTCAGCAACAGAAATTGTTAAGAAGAAGAAATTCAAACTGATGTGGAACACAAAGAAACTAAAAAAGGAATAAAAAAGTGTGCAGACCATGAATAAAAGTATTAAAAGTTCAGAATGAAGAAAAAGAGAGCAACAGAAAAATTAACTGAATTGGACAAAGACAGCAGTACAATGATAGGAGACTTTAATGTTCCTCTCTTAGAGCTGGTCCAATACAGTAAGCAAATATAACATCCAATACAACATAAGCAAAAGGGAAATTATAATAGAACTGAAAAAACTGCTAGAGAAATTAGAGCTAAAGGACTTAAGGATACCTTCTAAATAAGACAACTAAAGAATTTTTTTTAAACGTATTTCTTATTTCATGGCACTTTTACAAAAATTGACCATATACTGGGATAGAAATTACAAGTAAGTGTAAAAATGCAGGAATATTCACATTCTTTATATACTATAACAGTTAACGACATATTAAGAAAGTCAACACACACACACACACAAAAGATCTAAATGGAGGCAATTATGTAATCCTAAATAGAGGATCAAGGAATAAGTCAAAGAAGTAATTAATGATCATATGAAAAAAGATGTGAGACAATATACCACATTTCTGAAATGGACATAAAACAGTCCTAGGGTGGGAGTGGGATGTAGAAAGAGAGAAGATATATACACACGCATGTATGTATGTATGTGTGTGTGTGTAAATATACATATATATATAGGTATACCTACATTATAGGGGCAGCTAGGTGGCATTAGTGAATAGAGCACCAGCCCTGTAGTCAGGAGGACCTGAGTTCAAATCTGACCTCAGATACTTGACATACTTCCTAGCTGTGTGACCTTGGGCAAGTCACTTAACCCCAATTGCCCTGTCCTCCCCCCTCCAAAAAGCAAAACAACCAAACAATACATACATTATAATGCACAATTTTAAGAGGATTAGTGAACTGAATATACATTTCAAAAAAATTAGAAACAAACCCTGAATAAGCAAAAGAAAAAAAAAAGGAAATCTTAAAAATCAGGAGAAATAAATGAGTATAATGGAAACAGCTGCTGCAGAACTGATACAACTAAAAGCTGGTTCTTTTAAAAGACTAATAAAGTTGATAAATCTGGACAACCTGATTAAAATGAAGAGGTTAGAAAGTCAAATCAGCAGAGTGAACATGGTGAAATCCCAGCAAAACCTGAATTTTTTAAAATTATCAAAACCTATTATGCAGTTATATGCCAACAAAACTCAGAACACAAAAATCAAGAAGTGCCTTCAAAGGTATTTAATAATTCAGTCTCAGAATAGAATGTAGAAATGGCCATAAAGGAACTACCAACAGAAAAAACTCATGGTTCTGATGAATTTGCAGAAGAATTCTATCAAATTTTTAAAGAATAATAAATACTACAGATTTTTTACAGAAACTGAGAAAGGACACTGCCAGACGACTTCATGAAACAAATGTAGTCCAATGCCTAAACCAGGGAAGACTAAAGCAAAGGAAAACCATAGGCCAATATCATTGGAGGAATATGATTTTTAAATTATTTTAAAATATCCTGTCAGACCACCACAATCCATCTAGTAAGTCATTATGACCAAGTTGAATATATTTCAAGGAGTCAGAGATGGTTAAATATTAGGAAAACAATTAACATAATCATGTTAACAAAAACATTCACAACCAAATGCTTTTCTCATTCAAACGCAGAGAAAGCCTTTAATAAAATACAAGTCATTCAGGCTTTTTAAAAAAAATATAAGTCACAAAGTACAACCATAGAGGGACTTTTTTAACATCATCAAAAATGTATCATACGCAGTGGGATAGACTAGAAACTTTCCCAATAGATACAGAATAAAGTAAGGATGTGTACTGTCCTTCCTATTATTTTTTATAATTCTAGAAATGCTATCAATAAAGCAAGATAAACAAGTTAAAGGAATAAAGGTAGGTGTGGTTAAGGAAAATGAGCAAACAGTTCAATAAAGAAGATTTTCAAACTATTAACATGAAAGAATGCTCCAAGTCCCTAATAATGAGAGAAATGTAAACCAAAACAACCTTGAGGTTTCACCTCACACCCTACAAATTGGCAAAGACGACAAAAGATGGCCAAAAAGGGGGGGGGGGGGGGTAGTAGAAAGACAGGAACGATAAAATTCATTTTTAATGGAGTAGTGAGTTGTACATCTATTCTGGAAAGAAATTTGGAATTATGCAAGTAAAGTAGCTAAAATGATTATACTCTTTGACCTAGAGATTCCATTGTTTGACATATGCCTCAAGGAGATTGTTGACAAAAAGGCTCCATATATATGTCAAGATATTTGTAGCAGCACTTTCTGTGATAGCAAAAGAACTGCAGAATAAAGGTCCATTGTGTTGGGGAAATGACTAAACAAAGTTGTGGTGCATGAATATAATAATATGATACTGTGCTTGTGAAAAATGAATGATAAATACAGAGAAGCATGAAAAGGTTTAAATTAACATACAAAATAAGGTAAGCAGAGCCAAGAAGACATACACAGTGACTACAACAATCAGTTAACATTGCAAAATTACAAAGAACAGACTTGACCTCAGAAAAGAGCTAAAGACATTTGCAGTGCAGTAGGGAGGGGTCCACAAGTGTGAAACACTGTATTTTCATCGTATCTATCAGTGTTGCTGATTTTTTTCTCTTACTCTTTTTTTTTAAAAAAAATTCTTTGTTATAAAGAATGTCACTATGAAAGATACAGGCAGAAATCTTGGCAATGTGAAAACAAAAGATATATCAAAAAAATCTAGTGTGTACCATATAATATGCACTTTTTCATTCATTTCAAAAGATTGACCTAGAAAATGAATAAATGAGCTGTTTTCCCAAACTGAAGCTCAGTGTGTCCCCGTCTCTAGTACTTTCTTTAAAAGAGTGATTAAAATTTTCTCACAGTTGGGAATGTAATTTAGAAAATGCTAAATAGCTTCAAAACAGCCTCTGTTAAAGGAAATACGTTATTAAGTGACCCAGTGGTCCACTATCTCTAGTGCTTAATACAAAGCAGTTGCCTAGTAAACATTGACTTTCTACTCTCCTCTCCCTCCTATCACTTTTACTGTCAAAGCAAGGGCTTAAAATAGTTCTTTTGACTCTCAAGTCCATTTTACTCTTCTCAGTGGTCATTTGTGAATATCCATGAATGATGAATTTTTATCTCTAAGATTAATATCTACTTGAGGATGGCTATGTAAGGGGGGTGGGAGTGGGGAGGAGTGGGGGGTTGGGGATGTCCCATATAGGTTATATGTACACACTGTGTCTGCCTAAAGGTGACTCTTCCCAGAGGGTCATGAATTCATATTTATGAAATCTCATCCGCCCCTCTTCAAGGGAGACGTTGATTTCTACTAGGAGGGTACTCTTTCTGTTCTCTCCTCAGAGCGTGGATACCAGACTAGGATTAGATCTATCTACCTCCTCTATTGCTAGTCTAGAGGAATGAGTTTTTGGGCTCATACTGCCTTTCCTGTTTGAAGTCCCTTAACAGGTAAGGAGTATTTCAAAGCTTATCTCCCCCACCAAATGCTAGCTACTCAGACACCATAATAATGGAGCAGAGTGAGTTAATCCATTTATCCAAGCTAATAGTAAACAGAAATCAGTGAAGATAAACAAATTAGAACACACCAAACAATACACAGAGTAAATGAACTCTTCGGTATCTCAGCTCTACCCTAAAGAGATTTCCTGAAGTTTCCAATGTGGCAAACTGGGAATAAGGACAAGCTCAGTATTCTAGTTCTTCTACATGTCAAATTCCCAGAATCTTTCTCTCCCATGAAGAACCTATCCCTGAAGAACCTGAAGTTAAATGTGTGCTCTCTTGAAGCTAGAATAACTCTCTTATCCAGATTTTCACCATACCTCATCATGGTTACAGCTGTAAGTAGTCTTCCTTCCTTTACAAACTTGAAAAAGGATGTTTATTAAGCATTTGTTATGTTCCAGGTCTTGTGCTAACACTAGACTCTAGACGAGGAACAAAAGGTAGTTCCTTCTCTGAATCAAGTTATATTCTAATAGAGGAAGACCCCACAAAAGGGGAAGTGGTAGCTAGGGTGGGGTTTTTGTTTTGAGAAGTCTCTGGGATGTTCAGTGGAAGCCTAGGGCACTTCATTAACATATCCTTTCTAGGGGTGATTATTTGATTAATATTCACTACACAGAAAGTAGGAAGAGAGAAGGGGTAGTAAGTAATGGGTACACAAAGGTGGCATGGCGGGGAGATGGTTAGGATGCAGCCCGTTAAGTCTGGGGCCGGATCCTGGCCCATCTCCACTTCAGGCATTCTCTCTGGCTCTCCCCCATGCCTGGAATGTTCTGCTCTGACTGCTGACTTCCCACCTTCTATAGGAAGTCTTCCCTAACCCCTCTGAATTCTAGTGCCTTCACTGTTAATTATTTCCTGTTTATGTTATATGTAGCTTACTTTGTATATATCTGTTTGCATGTTGTCTCCCCTATTAGATTGTAAGCTCCTCAAGGGCCAGGGCTGTCTGTTATCCCTTTTTGTATTAATGCCCTTAGCTGGAGCCATAGTATGCTCCTAATAAATGTTGATTGATTAATTGATTAGATATAACAATAATAACTATAATGTATATAGTGCTTTAGTTGCTACTATTCCCATTTTACAAATGAAGAAACAGACTGAGAGATTAAGGGACCAGCCTAGGGTCATACAGCTAATATCTGTCTGAAACAAGATTTGAACTTGGGTCTTCCTAATTGCAAGTCCAGCACAGGTCTGAGGTAGAAAATAGAGGTCCAAGAAGATGGCCAGAGGGTGAGGGTTTTAGGATTCAGTCAGTCAATAAGTGTTTTTAAGCACTTGCCAGCTACTATGCCAATGCTGGAGACAAAAATGAAATCCGTTCTTACCAAGTCCACAAAATCAACCGAAAGTTCTTAGGGTTAATGGTGAATCTAGGGCTTTAAGAAATCTTTCTCAAATGATTTATAGACTGTGAGTCTTCATGGATTTCAGTGATTTCTACCTTCAGCACCCAGCTTTTTCCTGGGCATTGGTCTCTCAGTATGTCTCCTACTAGACTCTTGAAAAAAGTTTGAAATCCAGCCGACAAGGTGACTGATAAACTGCCTGAGGCCCTAGTGTCCTACTAATTTCACTGCTAAGAAATACATTTTAGGGGCGGCTAGGTAGCACAGTGAATAGAGCACTGGCCCTGGAGTCAAGAGGACCTGAGTTCAAATGTGACCTCAGACACTTAACACTTAATAGCCATGCGACCTTGGGCAAGTCACTTAACCCCAATTGCCTGCCCTCCCCCCTGCAAAAAAAAAAAAGGGAAAAAATACATACATATATATACATATGTATGTATGTATGTATGTATTTTGAACCACACCCACAGCACAACCAATTATCAGGCTGCCTTTGGTATCCACAAAATTTAAGAAAATGCTTGTTCTTGGGGCAGCTAGGTGGCGCAGTGAATAGAGCACCAGTTCTGGAGTCAGGAGGACCTGAGTTCAAATGCGGCCTCAGACACTTAACACTTACTAGCAGTGTGACCTTGGGCGAGTCATTTAACCCCAATTGCCCTGCCTTCCCCCCTCCAAAAAGCAAAAAAAGAAAATGCTTGTTTTGACCCCCCAGGAAGAAGAAAATGCTTTTCTGACTCCCCTTAGTAGAAAACATGATTGTATATTTCAGGAGAAATGAATGAGTTAACAGGAATAACTCCAACCTAAATGTTTGTTAATTCTCACTCCCTCTGGTAAAAAAAAAAAAAAAGCTTGAAATCAGACCAGCTTCTTATTCTTGTCAACAGATCCTTCAGAATGAGTGCTTAGTTTTTTAATCAGCATTTCTACCTCAGAGTTCTTCACAAGAAAATAAAACTATTTCTCCTTCAACATATACTTTTGGAAAAGCAAGCATAGTTGTTTCCAAAAAATAACTTAGAACAAATAACTTAGAAGTCTGTTTTCTCCTTTTTCCCTTCCTTCCTTCTTACCTTTTTTCCTTTTTCCTTCCTTTTTTTCCTTTCTTCCTTCCCTTTTCCCTTTCTCCCTACCCTGCTTAGGCAGCAACTACTCACCACTCGATCCTTCTGCTGATCAACCCAGAAGATTTGACCTGCTCTATTTCTGACTTGGGCCAGTTTGCCCCTTCTTAGGCATCATGATGCCACCCTACCCCAGGGGTTTCGCCTGACTTAGTGAAGATCTACCTAATCAACACCCAAGCTCAAAGTAATCCACCATGCTCAAGTGATCATGAACCATCACACCTGGCATGAATTGTTTTCTAAAAAAATTTTTTTATCTTTTTGAAAAGATTTATATGATCATTTTGATTAATTATTCCACTCTTCCTCACATTCCTCTGAACAATCTGTTTATTTCATGTAATATAATTGTCTTAATTTACACTTTCCTGCCCCTGATTCCAAGAAATCTGTGTACAAATCCAAGCAGTTTCCCGAAATGCTGCAGGATTCTAACAGTTAATAGAAAAATAGAGCAAGTGAATAGTCCACATTGTTATTCCAGGCATTGGCTCTTTCCCCAGTATTAGTATGGTTACAGCTTTGGATGGTACTTCATTTGCTACTTGACCCCTTTTCCTGTTTTCCATTTCCAGTTTTGAAACCATCAGTCACACTAAAATGGTGAAACCTCATTGTAAAGCAAAAAAATAAATGTTGTCCCTTGTGAGATACTAAGTAGCATACAAAACTTTATGTGACATTTGACCCATTCATTATTCTCCCTCTCATCTTCAATCTCTCCACTCTGTATTATCATCTTCCTTCCCTCAAACGTGTTCTGTTTCCCTCATCCTTAAAAAAATCTACAGTTGACCTTCTCTGGTTATCATCACACATGCATATACCTATTTGCTGCCAAACTCATCTTATAAAGAAAGCCGTTTTCTCACCACCCAGTTATTTCTCAGCTCCACAAAATATAATTTCTATCTTCTATACTACTGAAACTTTTCAAAGTTTTTTTTGTTTGTTTTTAACAAAAATCAATATTCTTCCACTTCTTCCCCCCTTGAAAAATAAGAACGTTTTGTTTTGTAACAAATACGCAGTCAAGCAAAACAAATTCCCAGATTGAACATGTCTGAAAAATGTCTTCATTCCGTACCTTGAGTTTATCACCTCTCTCTAAACAGGTGCATAAGCATGCTTAATTTTTTTTAAACTCCCAGGTTGGAGGTACAGTGGGCACTCACAGCCCTGATCAGCACGGAAGCTTTGATCTGCTACTTTTCTCAATTGGGCCACGTTGCCCCTCTTGAGTCAGTCTGGTGGCCCCCTGCCCCTATGGGGCATCACTATATTGGTACCAGACTTAGAGCAAACACCTGATCAGCTTTAACCCACTGCAGCTCAGAACTCTTGAGATCTACAAAGCCTCAGGTTCCCTGGTAGCAAGAATTACAGGCATACACTACCACACCTGCATTGGTAGCATGCTTCATGACCAAACCTCTGGAACCATAGAGTCGGTCATTACATTGAGTTATTAAGTCTTTGTCTTTACTATTTTTATTTATTATATAAATTGTTCTCCTGGTTCTGCCCTATGCAACTGTTTATATGTCTCTTATAGCACCATTTATATATTCCATTCATATATATGCACATATATTTCATTCACATCTGTGAATGAAATATATAGATGGTACTATATTTGATATGTAACGTATGTGTGTGTGTGTATGTGTGTGTGTATGTTATAGAACAATTGTATTCTGCTCCACAGTTTATTCAGACCACGGTTTATTCAGACATTCCCCAATTAGTAATCACCTTATTTCCAGTTCCTTGCTACCAAAAAAAAAAGAGTTAAAATAAAGATTTTTATACATATAGGTCCTTTCCATCTTTCTTTGATCTCTTTTGAGGATATAAGTCTAAGAGTGGCATTTCTGGACCAATGGACAGGCACAGTTTGGTAACTTTGGGGACATAATCCCAAATGTATTTCCAGAACAGCTAGCTCAATTAACACATCTGCCAAAAGTACATTAATGTACATGTTCTGCAATCCCTCCAACATCTTGCTTCTCCATTGTCTTTACCAATCCTATGAGTGTGAAGCATAACCCAATCTCAGTTGTTTTAATTTCTGTTTCCATGCAAATTTAGAACATTTTTCACAAGGATAGTAAAAGATTTCTTCCTCTAAAAACTGCCTATTTATATCCTTTTTCCATTTTTCTATTGACCAGTGGTTTTAAGACGTATAAATTTGAAATAGTCTCTTATATGTCTTGGAAATAAGACCATTATCAGATTTTCCTCTCTCAGATTACTTTTTGCCTTGTAATTTTAGCTGCATTAGATTTATTTGTACAAAAACTTTTTAACTTTACCTAATCAAAATTATCCATTTTCCTTCTATGACCTTTTCTGTTTCTCGTTTGGTTATGAACTCTTCCCCTATCCATAGATCTGACAAATAATTTCTTTCTTGCTCCTTTAATTTGTTTATGAGATTAATTTTTATGTCTAAGTCAGGCACCCATTGGGGGTTTATCTTGGTAAACAGTATATGGTATGAGTCTAGACCTATTTTCTGTTAGACTGCTTCCTGACAGTTTTTGTCAGATAATGAGTTCTTAGTCCCATAGCTGGAATATTTAGGGTTTTTCAAATCCTAGACTACTGTGCTCTTTTGCTTTTGCTCCTAATCTGTTCCAGATTGACCTTCCTATTTTTTAACTAGTCACATGTTATTTTAGCAAATTACTGCTTGTGATATAGTTTAAGTCAGTTACTGTCAAGGCCTCTTCTTTTCAACTCTTTTTTTTCTTATTATTTTCCTGGAGATTCTTGACTTTTTTTTGTCCAGAAGAATTTTTATTTTTTCCACTTCTATAAAGTAATCCTTTGCTGACAAATAAGTAAGTTTAGATAGTGTTTATTGTCATTTTTATTATATGATCTCAACCCTACCTATGAACAATCAATATTTCTCCCATTATTTAGGCTTGTCCTTATTTGTATAAGAGTGTTTTTTGTTGTATTTCTATAGTTCCTATATATCTTGATAGGTAAAGTCTCAAGTATTGTATATATTCCATAGTTATTTTAAGTGTAATTTCTTTTTCTACTTTTTCTTGATGGGTTTTGTAGTAATACACAGGAATGCTATTGATTTATGTGGGTTTATTTTATGTCCTATAGCTTTGCTAAAGTCATTACTTTTTCCAATTAGTTTTTATTTGGCTTCGTAGGGTTCTCTAGTTAAGCCATCATAGTATCCACAAAAAGCAATAATTTTGTTTCCTTTTTGCCTGTGCTTATTTCCTCATTTTCTTTTTCTTTGAATATTGCTAACACTAGGTTTTCTAGCATTATATCAAATAATACTGGTAATCATGGATATCCTTACTTACTGATCTTAATGGAAACAGCTCTCATTTATTGCCATTACATATAATGTTGGTTCTTAATTTTAGATACTAGTTATCAAAGCAAGGGTGTGTGTGTGTGTGTGTGTGTGTGTCTGTGTCTGTGTCTGTGTATCTGTGCGTGTCTGTGTGTACACACATACATATAGTGGTGTTTTTGTTTTTTAAGCAGGAATGGGTATCTTGTCAACAGGTTTTTTCTATATTTGCTGATATAATCATATGACTTTTATTGTTCTTGTTATTGATATGGTCTATTATGTTGAAAGTTTCCCAATATTGAATGAACTCGCATTCCTGATATAATTCCAAATATCAAGGAACCACATTTAGCATTGTGCAAGATTTAGGAGCTGACATTTAAAAGAACAGAGAACATGGAATGAAATTATCTAGAAGAAGGAGGTCTACAACCAATAGTAACACCTTATCCAAGAAAAAGGAGTGTAATCCTGTATATCTTTAATGAAATAGAGGACTAGCAAATATTCCTGATGAATGAAAAAAAATTAAAAAGGAACTCTGAAATATAAATTTGGAAATCAAGATAAAATAAAATGTTGAAGTGAACAATCAGAAGGGACTATTTACAATCTAATGGACAGAATGTTAAAAAGTTTTAAAACTTTGAAGTTACAAGAAGTTATAGAGATAGTTGGGACAGAAGACCTATAATAGTTTTTTTTAATATTTTGAAGATGTAAGAAGAAAATAGAGGGGAAGGATAAATTAAGGAAAGGTGGGGGAAAATACTGGGGAACTTAAGACACATAATCAGGTTGTACAGGTAGAATTACATACAAACATGGAAGAAGTAGGCAGACACAGATCCCTTGAACTTCACTTTGATTTAAACTGTTCTAAAGAGGGCAGAAAGTATATACACACACACACACACATGCACACACACACACAATGCATTTAACTCAACAAGGAAAAAAATAGGGATGGGAAAAGGGAATATAAGAGGAAGAATAGATTCTTAGAGGGATCAATAATGAGCAAAACAAACTCTAAGATTAGAAAAGAGGAATAAAAAGAGAGTAATAATAAACAGATTGTAAGGATTATAGAGAAGGAAAAATGTAAAAAAACAGAATAGAGGGAAATAATTAACTATCATAACTATGAACATGAGTGCGATGAATAGAAGAGGTCAGCAGAATGGACAAAAGCAAAATCCAACAATTTGTTGTTTAAAAGAAACACACCTGAAAATAAGATTTACACAGGGGTTGTGTAAAATAAAGGGTTGGAGCAAAATCTGTTATGCTTCAGGTAAACACACGCACACACAAAAACAGGTAATGATTATGATTTCAGACAATTAAAAAGAAATTAACAAAACTGGAAAAAATGATTTAATGTATAAAACTAGAAGCTATTTTCCCCCAGGGAAAAGCAATAAAATGGTTAAAATGTGAGCCAATTTGATTAAAAAGAAAGAGGAAAATCAAATTACCAGTATAAAAAATGGAAAAGGAATATTCACAACAAATGAAGAAGAAATGAAGGATGTTACTAGAAACTTAATAAAACTGACAACTTAGATAAAATAAATGAACATTTACAAAAATATAAAATACTCAAATTAACAGAATAAGAAGCAGAAAATTTAAACAACACAGTGGTAGAAACTGAACAAATCATAAATGAACTTCCGAAAGAAAAAAACCAAGAATAGACAGACTCAAAATTGAAATCTATGAAACATTAAAAAAAATAATTCCAGTATTATATAAATTATTTGTAAAAGGAATCCTACCAAATTCTTTTCATGACACAGATATGGCCTTGACATAACACAAGGACATTCAAAACAGAAAAAAGAAACTATAGATTAATATCCTTAATGACATAATTAGCAACAAAAAAAGGCTAAAACACTATACCAGAAAGATTATATACTGTGATCAGGTTGGAATTAACAGTGAAATAAATGGACCTTTGCTTTAAATGCTTAATATATATATGTATGTGTGTGTGTGTATGTATGTATATATATATATATGTATATGTATATATATATATATTTATATATTATATATATTTATATATATAATGTTAAGTGTCTGAGGTCAAATCTGAACTCAGGTCCTCCTGACGCCAGGGCTGGTGCTCTGTTCACTGTGCCACCTAGCCACCCCAGAGCCACCATTATTTACAAGAGATAAATTAATCCTTTCCAGTTAACTCAGTATGAAACAAGGATGTCCATTGTCACCACTTCTTGAATTGGTATGCCTAGCAATAAGACAAAAAAAAAATAGAAAGAATTATCTTGGTAAAGAAAAAAATGATCACTTTTTGCGTATGATATGATGGTATACTCAAAGAACCCTAGAGAGTCAACTAAAAAATTGAGTTAAACAGTAACTTCATCAAACTTACAGGATATAAAATAAATCCACACTAATCGCCAGAATTTCTATATAATTCCAATAAAACCCATCAGGAAAAGCTAGAAAGGGAAATTGAATTTAAATAACTACAGAATATATAAATCACTTGGGAGTCTGCCTTCCAAGATACACAAAAGAACTGTATAAACACAACTATAAACTGTTTACAGAAATAGAAATCTGTATTTGGAAAAAATTTTCATCATTCATGTATAGGCTGAGCCAATATAATAAAAATGGCAAAACTACCTAAATTTATTTATTTATTCAATGTCATACCAAACTAAAAATTACTTTATAGAACAAAAAAAATTTAATAATGATGAAATTCATATGGAAGAAAAAATGGTCATGATTTTCAAGAGAAGTAATATGAAAAGGGAGCAAAGGGGACCCAACAGTATTAGATCTTAAACTATACAACCAAGCAGTAATTATTCAAACAATTTAGTACTAGTTTAAAATTTTAAATTATTGATTAGTAGAACAGATTAAGTATTTAATACCCTGTTATTTGATAAGCACAAAGGCTCAAACTATTGGATAAAGATTTATTTGTTTTTTCATTTGTTCATTTATTTGACAGAAACTGTTGGGAATATTGGACAGTAAATAGTATGGAAGAAATTAGAAATTTAGAATAGCACCTTATGCCTTATAAAAGATAAGCTCCAAATCAATACAATTAGAGAATCATAGAAAAAAATTATCTGTCAAATCTATGAGTTGGAGAAAAGTTCATGCCAGGAATAGAAAGGATCACAGAAAATACAGGAGATTATTTTGACTACATAAAATTTGAAAGTCTTTGCATAAACAAATCTAATAAACCTAAGATTAAAACAACTGGAAAATTTTCAACAAATTTCTCTAATAAAAGTTTCATTTCTGTAGGTGTGTTTGTATGTAAAGATGTATATGGAACTGATTAAAATGAATTAAGAGCCATTCCTCAGTTGATAAATGATCTAATAATATGAAAAGACAGTTCTCAAAGGTGAAACCGAGGCTAACTAAAGCAACATGAAAAAAAATTCCAAATCACTTCCAATTAGAGTAATACAAATTAAAGTAATTCTGAAATTTTATCTCATACTCATGAAAGTGGCAAAAAAAAAAAGAATATGATAAATGTTGGAGGAATTATGAGAAAACAATCAAATTAATGCACTGTTGGTGAGCCTGTGAACAGCTATAACCATTCTGTAAAGCAATGTGGAAGTTTACACAGATGTTAGTAAACACTGCATTCCCTTTGACCCAGCTATATAATATATAACATATATTAATAATATGCATATTATATAATATATAATAACCAAAAAAAGACAAGGAAAGAAGAAAATATCTTTTATGTACAAAAATATTTACAGCAACTCTTTTTGTGTTGGTAAAAACAAAACAAAAAACAAGCTGGAAACTAATGGGATGTCTTTGAAGAATGATGGAATACTTATTCATGATACATATGAATGTGAAGGAATACTGTTGTGCTACTGGAAATAAGGAAATAGATTACTTCAAAAAGAAATGGAAAGACTTATGTGAACTGATGCAGAATTGTGCCAAAAGGATAAATTATACATAACATCAGTACTACAGAAATTAACAATTTTGAAGACTCTTAGAAACTGATGAAAAATGAATTGTGCAGAACCCAGAGAACATACAAGAAAAACATTAATAGCTGGTAAATAATTTTGAAAGCTGTAATAACTATGATGAATACAATGATCATTCATGATTCCAGAGGACCTATGATAAAACATAGAGAGATGTAATGAGTGTAGGGAGCATAATATGATGTGTATCTTTGTATACAGCCATTGAGGGAATTTGATTTGCTTAACTGTGTATTTGTTACAAGAAATTTCCTTGTTTTTTTCCCCCCAATGGGGTGATTTTGGGAGGGACAAAAAATAGATTTGATTTTTTTTTCTTAAACAAAGGTGGAGTTACTATAAATGTGACCTGTTGCATGCACTTTCAGATGAAGTTGCTGTATTATTAGTTGTACTAAATTGTTTTATTTTGTTTTAAGAGACCTCTTGTGAAGTAGGAGTTATCTGTAAAAGTTTGTAATGTAAAAATTAAACATCAATAAAACTTTTTCTTCAAGCACTACAACTAGAACCTTGACCATTTTTCTCTTTAGATGTTCACTTTTGGTTTGACTCCTGTGTCAATGAAGTCCAGTGAAAGATAATGCTGTAGGGGTAAGACCTTTCCCTCTACATTTTTTCTTTTCTGTTTTAGATGAAGGGATTGGATATTATGACATTGTGAGTTTTGAAAGATTAGGATAGTGAGTTTCTGGGCATTCTGGTGCCCTATCTACTCTGCATCTGGATTGTGCAGCCAAACCAAAATGAAGGTAATTACAAAATATGTACCAACATATGTTGGAGAGGATGAAGATAGAAAAATTCTACAAAGAACTCAATAAGAGCTTCCAAATTAAATTGATACCTAGTGACCATACTGAGAATACTTCCTTAAATCTCAAAAGTGAGAATAGGTAAAAATAAACAAACAAACACAAAACACCAGGAAGACATTAGCAAATAGGAATGGAGGAGAGAAGCCAAAGCTTTGTGGACTGCATTCCCCTCCCATCCCTGTTCTTAGCTTCCAAACCATAGTTTCTCATCCTAAAACTCCCCTCAGTGCCTCCTTCTCACTGGGGATCATTCAGTTACCCCAACAACCTTATTAATATGGAACATTCTTCTGTAAGACCTGCCTCTTCTGCTATTCATGAATTTGTCCTGAGGCCTTCATTTTGTGGGAGGCTTAGGTTGGCCTCCATTATCTTCCCATTCCTCTTCCTGGTTCCTGAACTTCCAAACCATGCTTTCTCATCCTTGAACTTCCCTCAGCACCAAGTTTCCTCTCCCCATAACATTCAACCACTCCTCTGCCTCTCTCAGTGTGAAACATCTAAGACCTGTCTCTTCCCTTTGGCAAATTCCTCTTGGAGTCTCTTATTTTCTGTAGAGACTCGTTTCAGTCTTCATTCCCTTCCTGATATCTCTTGCCCTCTTTCCTTCTCTACCCCTTTTTAGCTCCTTTTTGTCCCCAATTAGAATGTAAGCTTCTTGAAGGCAGGGACTGTCTTTCTTTTTGCTTGTATTGTTATCTCCAGGTATTAGCACAGCACACTGTCATGTAGTAAACACTTAATAAATGGTAATTTCCTTCTTTTCTTCCTTCCTACATATAAGCTTCATAGTTATGCATCATGGATGCTTTGAGAAAAGAGTCAGAAAACTAGAGTCTGTCAAGTACTGAATTACATCACATGAAAGAAAATGAAACTGATCATGTTTTAATGGATAGGAAATTATTAGTAACCCCTTTTAAAAAAAAAGAATGAGGTTGATTTAGTATGATGTATTCTTAATGAAGCCATGCTGCCACTTATTGCATGATCACCACTTCCTTTTCCAAATACTCAATGACCAAACTTTTAGTAATATATTATGGAATTGTTCCAGGAATCAAAGTCAATCAACCTCATTAACCTATAATTTGTAAACTATTTTCTTTCCTACTTTTGAATTTAGACATAACATTATGCTCCTCTCTGTATCTGATGTGGACCCCCAAAAAATACAACGTGCAAGAAATGTATAAACCTATAAAGTATAAATCTATCCCCAAGCCCAAATATAAGTAATATCAGTATCAATACACAATGGGTTAATTAATTCTAACCTACATATCCCATTCTGACAGCGTTAACTAACTCAAACTTAATTCTGTCTTACCTGACTCACTAAAGCAATCATTGATACTTAGTAAAACACAATGAACTGAGTAAATACCAATCAAATCGATTACAGATATCAAAATTATCCTCACAATTTCCCCCTTCTATTCAAAAAAGACCTAGGGACTTTTATGGATTACTAAGGGCTAAGAAAGTATAGAGGGCAGTCCTTTATGGGTGAGGCAAAATACCATTGGGGCAATCCCCTTTGGTAAGTCTTCTCAGTAATAAGTATAATGATCAAGTGACTTTGTATCCTAGTAACCCATTCTCATCTATTTAATATTCAGTTGAACTCCAGATGTCAGATATCTCAGGTATTCATGTGGTCATGGGGCTTCTCAAGGAGTGGCTCCCAGTTGATGGAAACTCTCAAGGTGGGTCTTCCCAGAAGGGCTGGCCACCTGCAGATGCTTCTCCAGGTATTTCTGTTACAACCCTTTCATAAAACAGATCTTAATACAATTTAGTACAGAAACTTTAATTTTGCTTTGCCAATAACTCAGTTGCATGGTAAAGACTAGCTCAAACCCTATGGCTTTAATCCTGTCAACAGTAGTTACATTTTCCCATGTTCTGTGCTATTCCTATCTCAGTCTAAAACACATACTTGATCTAGATGCTGCTGACAACAAGCTGGAAGGAGAATCTAACTGTAGAATGAGCCTTTTCAGTTAAAAAATTCAAAGTAGTCATGTAATTTAAGATTGAGTGCCTTTTAAATTGACATTGGCTCTACCATCATTTAACTTCCTGTGATTATTGTTTATTTATTTTATTCAAGCCCCATGAGGGAAAGAAACTTCAGTTTTGTTAGTGAATTGTTATGTTGACATACATACATTTATATCTCTAAATGTTTACATCAATAAAATAGAGAAAGAGGTGGCAGGGCCAAGATGGCAAAGTAGAAGCACAAACTTGGCATAAGCTCCCACTCCAATCGCTTCCAATACATGTAAAAAAATGTCTCTAAACAAATTTTAGAGCTACAGAACCCACAAAGTGGCAGAGAGAAACAAATTTCCCACTGAAGGCAGCCTGGCAGGCTGACAGGAAGGCTAATGCACTGAGCTGGGAGCTGAGCACAGTCCTGCGTGAGCCACACAGTTCTGGACACAGGTTGGCCCCAACCAGCAGCAGCCAGACCAGACTTCGGAAGAGTGAATCACCAGCAGCTGTGGCAGTCTCCAGACTTCTCAACCCATAAACACCAAAGACAAAGTAAAAGGTCAGTGTGGAACTGTTAGAATGGAGGGGATGGAAGAACTAGGTCTGACCCCTGCCACCAGGGCCAGCAGCCTTGGAGGCATGGCAGCTGTGCAGCCTCTGCTGCATGGCTGCCTCAGGAGCTTCTGACCTGCAGATTGTAGGGGGACCAAGCAACCATTCAGAGGGTAATCACTCTTGCTTTAACCTGCTTGGATCTGGATCACAGTCTTTAGTGGTGATCCTGGAGTGTGTGGCCAGTGTGCCAGAGCTTGTAAGGGCTGTAGAGAGGGCACCCTCCTAATAGCTCCAGCAGCTGTGAAAACCCCAGCAATTTGAGACAAAGCTCTCTCCATTCTGGAAGCAGAGTTCTACTGTGGCAAAGAGCCCAAAAGTCAGGTAATTGGCTGGCAACATGAGCAAGCAGAGGAAGCACAAACAGACCATAGAATCCTTTTGGGGGGACAAAAAGGATCAAGGCATGGAGTGGGAGGAAGACAGCAAAGTCAGAATTCCTACATCAAAAGCCTCCAAGAAAAATATGAATTGGTTACAGGCCATGGAGGAGCTCAAGATTTGAAAATCAAGTAAGAGAAGTGGAGGAAAAATTGGGAAGAGAAATGAGAATGATGCAAGAAAATAATGAAAAGTGAGTCAACAGCCTGCTAAAGGAGACCC
>CM053580.1:152939707-152982686 GCA_028627135.1 Pseudochirops cupreus
AAAGACAACTCTACAAGCCTCAGGATGGAAGGAGATACCTAAACTCAGAGAAAGATATAGAAAGACTATAGTTTAAATGGAGACTGAAGCAAAACACATTATCGTTCTCTTTCATGTCTGGTTTTGCTTTTTTTTTTTCCTTTTCCCAGTGATCACTCATTGGTTGCAACCCTTCTATATGACCAAACTATTGTACAATATGAAAGTATTTGCAGATCCTATACATGACTGCACGCCACCATGGGGGAGGGGGGGAAGGGAGGGGAGAAAATCTGAAACTCAAGTGATTGTGGAACTGAATCTTGTAAATTAAAAGTAAATGAGTAAATAAAAAAAATTTAAAAAAAACTCACTGAAGAGAATAACTCCCTCAAAATTAGATTGGAGCAACTGGAAGCTAATGACTTTATGAGAAATCAAGATACTATCAAACAGATCCAAAGAAATGAATAAATAGAAGGCAATATGAAATATCTCATTGGAAAAACCACTGACCTGGAAATTAGGTAGAGGAGAGATAATGTAAAAATTATTGGACTACCTGAAAGCCATGACCAAAAAAAAGAACCTAGACACCATCCTTCAAGAAATTATCAAGCAAAATTACCCTGATATTCTAGATCCAGGGGGCAAAATAGAAATTGAAAGAATTTGCCAATCACCTCTTGAAAAAGATCCCAAAAAGAAAACTCCTAGGAATATTATAGCCAAATCCTGAGTTCCCAAGTCAAGGAGAAAATACTGCAAGCAGTCAGGAGGAAACAATTTGAGTATTGTGGAAACACAATCAGTATAACACAAGACCTAGCAGCTTCTACCTTAAGGGATCAAAGGGCATGGAAAACGATATTCTGGAGGTCAAAGGAGCTAGGATTAAAACCAAGAATCACCTACCCAGCAAAACTGAGTATAATGTTTCAGGGGAAAATATGGTCATTCGATGAAATAGAGGATTTTCAAGCATTCTTGATGAAAAAACCAAAGCAGAACAGAAAATTTGGCTTTCAAATACAAGAAGCAAGAGAAGCAGGAGAAGGTAAACAAGGAAAAAGAAATCATAAGGAACTTATTAAAGTTGAACTATTTACATTCCTACATGGAAAAATGATAATTGTAAATAATAAGACTTTTCTCAGTATGAGGATAGTTGAAGGGAATGTGTGTGTGTGTGTGTGTGTGTGTGTGTGTAGGAGGGTATATGTGTATATAAATATATCTTTTTGCCAGCACCCTAGCTTCATTTTGGTCTTTTTGACTCTACAGAGCTGGTTCATAGCAGGCGTGAGATCCTCAGAATCAAATTTTAAGTAATTCAGTATATAAACTATCTTGTTTATGTGGTCCTGTGTCACAGGGCCTGGGCCAACTCCCCCTTTTTGCTTTTTAAGATAATCCTTGATGGTTCGATTAGCTCTTTCCACCATGGCCTGTCCCGTGGGATTATATGGGATCCCAAAGAGATACAAAATACTGTGCTCAGTCATAAAACTGGCCATGGCAGAAGATGTATAGGCAGGACAGTTGTATTAATAGCCTCAGGGATACAAAGAGCCTGGATTACAGCAAAAAGCTCATTCTTTTTTGTGGATGTGTATGGTGTGTGAAAAACCTTTGTAATATTTAAAGAAGTGGAATATAGCAATGTGTATCCATTGGAAGTGGCATCTGTGAACACATGCAGCCCTGCCACTGGTTCAGAAGAGGAGATTTTTGTTTCCACCCGTTGCCAATTCATTCTTATTTGTGTGGTTGGAAGGATGCAGCCTGCTTTCAGATCTCCCACAGCTAAAAGTCTTATTGTGGATTTAGGGGTTGGAATGGAAAGGTTCATCTGTTTGTCTAAAAACTGTGTGGGCTTCAGGGTGCCTCAGGGCTGTTGCTAGTAGGATCCTTATTAGATTTATTATTTATTATACTTTCTCCCTTTAGTCAGATTGGGAGGGTAACTTAAATTCCTTATTATTTCTATAGCACTCTCTCTTAATCTGCTAATTTTACCTTGTACTTCAGTGCTATGTTTATTCCTAAAAACTTCTTAGAGAGTGAAATGCTCTCAACCCCCCACTTAAAGGGAGTGGGATAGGATGGAGGGAGATATAGTTAGTCTTTCACAGTGTAACTACTACTGAAATGGTTTGGGTAACTACATATGTACAACTTATATTGAACTGCTTATCTTCCCAGTGGGGGGGGGGGAGGAGAGAAGAAGGAAAAAAATCTGGAACTCTAAGTTTTAAAAACAAATGTTTAAAAAAAATGACTTTTACATGCAACTGGGAAATAAGATATACAGGCACTGGGGTATAGAAATCCATCTTGCCCTACTAGAAAGTCAGGGGGGCGATGGGGGAAGATATAAGAGAGAACAGATTAGGTGAAGGGGTATTCAATAGGCTTACTATTTTGGGGTGGGGGGTAGGGGCAAGATGGGGAGAAAAAATTGTAACTCAAAATCTTGTGGAAATGAATGTTGAAAACTAAAAATAAATAAAATTTAAAAAATAAAATAGAGAAAGAACAAATTTTAAATCCCCAATTAAATGCTAACTTGGAAATCCTAAAAATTAAAGTTGAGATTAATAAAATTGAGAGTATAAAAAGCCATTGAATTAATAAAACGAGGCATTATCTTTATTAAAAAAACAAAATAGGTTAACAATTGGGAAATAAAAGAGAAGGAAATCAAATCACTCGTATTAAAAATGAAAAGAGTGAATATATCATCAACAAAGATGAAATTAAAGCAATTATAGGAAGCTATTTTGCCCAGTTATGCCAATGAATTTAACAATATAAGTGAAATAAAGAATATTTGCAAAAATATAAATTGCCTGGATTAGCAGAAGAGGAAATAGACTATCTAAATAGACCTATTTTAGAAAAGGAAATTGAACAGCCCATAAATGAGCTTCTGAAGAAAAAAGCACCAGGACCAGATGGATTTACAAGTGAATTCTATCAAACATTTAAAGACCAACTAATACAAGACTCAAGAAAAGCATAAAAAAGTAAATAGGAAAAAAAAAATCCAACATGTTCAATAAAGTTTAAAGTGTTTCCCCTACATGGGAATATGATACTTGTAACTCTTGAGAACTGGATATCTGTCATGGCAGTTAGATGGAGTATATACATAGAGAGTAATGGTATAAGTTGACTTTGATGTGATGATATCAAAAAATTAAGGGGTAAAAAAAGGATTGTACTTGCAGAAGAAGAAAGGGAGAAACAACTATTATACTAATACCTAAACCAGGAAGAGTTAAAAACAGAGAAAGAAAATTATAGACCAATTTCATTAATGAATACAGACTTTTTAAAAATCCTAAATAAAATACTATTAAAAGATTACAGCAATATATTAGAAAGATTATACATTATGACCAAGTGGGATTAATACCAGGAATGAAGGGATGGTGTAACATAAGGAAAACTATTAACATAATTGATTACATCAATAATAAAAGTAAAAAAAAAACCAATCCATATGATTGTATCAGTAGATGCAGAAAAAAGCTTGAGGGGCAGTCGGGTGGCACAGTGAATAGAGCACCAGCCCTGGAGTCAGGAGGACCTGAGTTCAAATCCAGCCTCAGACACTTAACACTTACTAGCCATGTGACCTTGGGCAAGTCACTTAACCCCAATTGCCCTGCCTTCCCCCCTCCAAAAAGCAAAAAACAAAAAAAGAAGAGAAAAAGTTTGATAAATTTCTACACTCATTTCTATTAAAAACACATGCAAGTATAGGTATAGATGGATTTTTTCCCTTAAATTGATAAAAAGTATTTGTTTAAAACCATCCGCAAGCATTATTATAATGAGGATAAACTAGAGGTCTTCCCAGTAAGATCATGTGTGAAACACGGATGCCCATTGTCACCAATATTATTCAATATTGTATTGGAAATCCTAGCAATAGCAATGAAATGAAGAAAAAATTGAAGGAATCTAAATAGGGAATGAGGTGATAAAACTATCTCTTTTTGCAGACAATATGATGATATTCTTGGAAAATCTCAAAGGAAATAATGAAAACAAGTGTAAAGGAAAGAGGTTTAGCAGTATCAGATAACTATTATAAGGCAATAATCTGGTACTGGGTAAGAAATAGAAGGATAGATCAATAGAAAAGAGTTTATATACAATTTATAGAAATAAATAAACATAAAATCTTTGTATTTGACAAGTGTAAAGACATAAGATTGGGGATAACAATTCGTTATTTGGTAAAAATTGTTGGGTAAACTGGCAAGCAGTGTAGGAGAAACTGGGTATGGACCAATATCTTATACCCTTTACCAAGATAAGGTCAAAATGAATATATGAGCTAGCTATAGAGGTTTTACAAGAAAATTAGAAGAATATGGAACATATTATTTTTCAGATTTATGGATCAGTGAACAATTTATGAATAAAAAGGAGATAGCAAAATTAGGTGTAAAATGGGTCATTTAAGTTACATTAAAAAGGTTTTGTACAAATAGAACTGATATGGCCTAGATTAGAAGGAAAGCAGAAAATTGGGGGGAAAATTTGTAGGCAGTTTATCAGATAAAGTTCTCTATCTAAAATACATAAAGAACTTTGTCAAATCTGTAAGAATATGAGTCATTCTCCACAACTGATAAATGTCCAAAGGATATAAACAGGAAGTTTTCCAATGAAGAAATCAAAACAATTTATAATCACATAAAAAATGCCCGAAATCATTATTGATTGGTGAAATGCAGATTGAAAGGATCTTATGATACCATTTTATACCTACCAGATTGGCTGAATTGATAGAAGGGGAAAGTGACAAATGTTGAAGAAGATGTGACACTAATTCATTGTTGGTGGAATTGTGAAATGATTCCACCATTTTGAAGGGCAGTCTGGAATTATACCCCAAAAGTTATTAAACTACCTATACCTTTTGACCCAGCAATACCACTTCTTCATCTATTAATGAAAATGATTAGAGAAAAAGAAAAAGAACCTATATGAGATGTTTATAGCAGCTCTCTTTGTGGTAGCAAAAAAAAAATAACAACTGGAAATTGCAGGGATGCCCTTCAATGGGGGAATGGCTGAACGAGTTGTGGTATATGATTGTGTTGGAATACTATTCTGGTATGAGAAATTATGAATTCAATGATTTTAGGGAAACATGAAAAGACTCAAATAAAGTAATGGACGAAATGAGCAGAACCAAGAGAACATTGTATACAATAATAGCAATTTTATTTTAAGAACGACTTTGAGCAAATAAGTTATTTTGCCTATTCTAAATAACCAAATTGAAATAAGATATACAGGCAATAGGGTATAAAAATCTATCTTGTCCTACAAGAAAATAGAAGGTAAGAGGATGAGAGAAGTGGGGGGAGGGTGATAGAAGGGAGGGCAGATTGGGGGAAGGGGTAATCAGAAAGAATGCACATTGGAGTGGGGAGAGAGGAGGAATGAAGAGAAAATTTAGAACTCAAAATCTTGTGGAAGTGAATGTTGACAACTAAAAATAAATTAATAGGAATAATAAAAAAGTTAATTCCTTTTATATTCTTTATCTTTTGTTTTTCCAAATGAATTTTGCTATCATTTTTCTAGCTCAATAAAATATTTTTTAAATAATTTAATTGGGATAACATTGAATAAGTTAGTATGAAGAATTGCTATTTTTATTATAATGGCTCTGCCCACCCATGAACAATTAATATATCAGCTGTTATTTAAATCTGACTTTATTTGTATAAAAAGCATTTTATAATTATGTTCATGTAGTTCCTTGGTTTGTCTTCACAGATATACTCCCAGGTATTTTATGCTATCTATGGTTACCTTAAATGGGGTATCTCTTGCTATCTCTTTTTGTAAGGTTTCATGTGATCAAAGTTGTTTTTCTCAATGTTGGTATCACTGTATAAATTGTTCTCCTATTTCTGTTCAATAAATAAATAAGAACCCAAATTAAGTATAAAGGATATATGAAGAAAGATGCTATCTGTATCCAGGGAAAGAACTGATAAACAGAAGTATGAATATAATAATTTTACATGCATACATACATATACATATATATATATGTGTGTATATATATATATATATATATATATATATATATATATATATATATATATATATACCCATTTGTGTTTAATGGTAGTCATCTCTAGGGCAGGAAAGAAAAAAATAAACTGACATGATAATTTTGTTGTATATTTGAAAAGAATAGCAAGTTGTGCATAGTAGATTTGCAGTTTTATGTAAAATTATAATTTTATTGTACTGTTATGGAAATGCTGTTTTATTCTATAAATTTAAATTTTTTAAAAAGCAGTCTCAATCTCTAATTCCCCAACACATCACCCCTGCTATTTAACATTAAAAGTAATATGTTGGAAGTTGTGGCATATGAATGTAATGGAATGCTATTGTACTAAAAGAAATGAGGAACAGGCTGATTTCAGAAAAACCTGGACTTACATGAACTGATGCAAAGGGAAATAAGCAGAACTAAGAGAACATTATGCATAGTAATAGCAACAATACACAACAATCAACTATGCATGACTTAACTCTTTCTCAGCAATACAATGATCCAAGACAATTCCAAAGTACTCATGATGGAAAATGCTATTCACCTCCAGAGAAAGAACTGATGGAGTTTTAATACAATATTTTCAACTTATTTTTTTTTTATCATTTTGCCTTTTGGTTTGTTTCTTCTTTCACAACATAACTAATGTGGAATTATGTTTTACATGATTTCCCATATATAACCTATATCAAATTGCTTAGTGTTTTGTGGAGGGGTGAGGGAAGTGAAGGAGAAAAATTTGGAACTCAAAAATTTTTTTAAATGAATGTTAAAAATTGTCTTTACTTGTGATTGGAAAAAATAAAATACTATTTTACAGATTAAAAAAAGTAATGTGGGGGTGGAGAGGTGGCACAGTGAATAGAGCACTGGCTCTGGAATCAGGAAGACCTGAGTTCAAATTTGACCTCAGACACTTAACACTTACTAGCCATGTGATCTTGGGAAATAACCCTAATTGCCCTGCCTTCCCCCCTCCAAAAAGAAAAAAAGTAATGTGTTGGAGAGCTGAAGTTTAAATTCTGCATTGTAGAATTATTGAAACTTGCAGGAGTTTTATTCTTATTTCTCCTGTACTATTTTCCTGAATTATTCTTATCTTAACATGATATTTTTCTGAATTTTACTGAATTTCTGTTGAACAGAGTTAATAATGTGTGAGATGAAAGAGTTCAGAGTCTGAATCTGAGATCAGAAAAGGTCTTTATTCTTTCTCATGAGAAAGGACTCTGCCCCTGTCCCCCACATGGCATCTGCAGGGAAAGAGCAACAGGTAGAAGCCAGCCCATGGTTATATTATCTTCTAATGCAGAAACCCAACTCCCACAACTGGTCTTCACTCTCATTGGTAGAGGGACTGACCAACAACCTAAGCACAGGAATCTCTCTCTGAGACAAACAACCTGGAAACATGTGGATGTCCAATGAAAGCAGTCTTAACCTTATTTGGCATATCTTGTGCTGAGGTGGCTCTGGGGGAAGGTCTCCATTGCTCTAAGTCCCAGATTGCTGGAAGGTCAAGTGACCTAAAGCTAGGACTAGTGAATGCTGAAGCCATTCTAGATTTAATTTTTCGGAATGAGGAAACTTCACTATAAATTATCCCTCACAATAAAACAGTTCATAAAATTCAAACTACAACTTTTAAAGTTCTTTTATAAAGTAACTTGATAGATATAGCTCTGCCAATTTTGTTTTCATCAAGATTTTCAAAGTTTTCTTCTTATCTAAATAATTTCCACAGGCTGCTACCCTAAAAACTCATCAAAGTATTCACAAACACATTCAAATAATAATTTTAGAAACCTTCAACAGAGAAATTAATTACTTTTCTTTTTCACAAATTTAGTATCTAATTAGTTTTTATATCTATCATTCACTTCAGCAATCTCCAACATGTCCAGTGTTTGGAAATATAAAGAAAGAAGTGAGACTTGCCTTTATCTGATGATTTTTGGAAAGTTTTTCATCCTTTTACAACCTTCTTCTAACTGAAGGTTAGAAGGTTGAAATATCAGGACACAAACAGAAGCTCGGAAACATCTGCCAGCATGGGTTAGCACAAGACACAGATAAAATAGCACAGAGAAGACAGACACTTCTCCTACCCCCTTTTCAGGAAAACCACTATTAGTGGTTTTTTTTTTAATGCTTCAATTAAACATTTATTTTACATTTTCTCACATAGCATGTCAGTGCATTTTTTCCTTTTTATCTTTCTTATTTAGTATTTTATTTTCCCCCATTACGTGCAAAAACAATTTTTAACATTCATTTTTAAAATTTTGAGTTCCACATTCTCTTCCTTATTCCCTCCCTACCCCAGCCCCATTGAGAAGGCAAAGCAATTCAACATAGATTATATATGTGTAGTCATACAAAACATTTCACTAATAGCCCTGTGGTAAAAGAAAACAGGAAAAAAAAACTCAAGAAAAATCAAGTTAAAAAAAGTATGCTTCAATCTGTATTCAGACATCACCAGTTCTAACTCTGGGAATGGACAGCATTTTTCATCCTAAAGTCCTTCACAATTGTCTGGGATCATTGTATTGCTGAAAATAACCAAGTCATACATCTTACAATATTGCTGTTACTTTGAACACAGTACATTTCACTTTGCATCACCTCATGTAAGTCTTTCCTGAGAGCATCCTGCTCATCATTTCTTACAGTACAATGGTATTCCATCACAATTGCATACCACAATTTGTTCAGCCATTCCCCAGTTGATGAAAATCCCCTCAATCTCCAATTCTCTGTCACCACTAAAAGAACTGCTGTAAATATTCTTGTATATGTAGGTCCTTTCCCTTCTTGTTTTTTATCTCTTTGGGGATACAGACCTAGTAGTGGTATTGCTAGGTCAAAGGATATGCATAGGAAAACTACTATTAGTGAAGGAAGAAAAGGTAGAGCTGCAAAAGGGGAGGGTATAATCAAGACAATTTAATCAAAGTGGGCCAATGAAGAAGGGAGGCTCAACTCCGACAGTTTCCCGGCAATATCTGTAATCTGTTTGGTCTATGTGGGGTTCAAGAAAAAGTCCTAATTTTCTGAGAGTAGAATAATCAAAATTCCAAATATTTACCAAAACAAATCCCTTAAATCCCTGGTAGTTTCGTACCATATCTTACATAGCCTCATGGCTTTCCTTTTTGTCATCACTGGGAGCTTACCCTTTTCTCATGATGTTAGAAATTTGCCCAAAAGGGGATGCTGGAGGAATGCTAGGGCTCAACCCCATTCTCTTCCTGGACATCCCCAGCAAAGAGTTTTGGTCCAGTAACTCTTGAAAAAATTTCTCCAAGGACACCCTGCCACTAGAAATTCCCAAATGCCAAAAATTGTCTGAGAACTTCTATTAAAGATGTCCTGAAAATGTCCAACTATCCAACTATAGGTCCTTCCCTACAGCTAGTGCTCAGTAATTAGATATTTGTTCTTAATGTAATTTTCTCAATTTTTTTTCTTAGTCAATAAGTCTAATGTTCAGTTTTGCTGGTTTTCATCCTTACTAGTTAGTATAGTATTTTTCTCTGGTCCTCAAGGTATTTTCTAAGTGGAAGAGATGTTACTCAACTTCTAAGAGAGGGAAAAGCTCTCGATTGCAGAAAAGAAAGCCCTTCCACTTCATTTAGAAGAGTAATCTAGTTTACACTAACACCTCTCTCATTTGTCTAAGGCACTATTAACATTACATAAGACAAAAACCTTTCCTCTGGCTTATAGAAGCTCTTCTTTTCAAAAGACACTAGATTGCTTGGGACTTAATTTTATGGTTTCTGGGAACTCTCCATGCTTTTATGTAGAGAGAGATGCAAATCGAGAGATTCCTAATTGAGAAATAGGTTTAGATTTGGAAAAATAGGTTTTAGATCAATGGAAAATAGTTTTACATTTAAAAACCTTATTTTATGCTTTAAAACGCTAAGCAAAATGTAAACTAAAGAAAAACATGAAGTTATGTTCAGAGCACTAGTTGGCTGGCTTCCCAGTCCTGGCTGGCCCCAGGGAATGCTCAATTCAGCTGATGAGAAGGGAAAGTTGCAAAACCAGCCCTGTGTTGTTGGCTTTTTTTTAACCAGTGACAGGAAAATTTATTTTAATATTGTTAACATCAAATGTAAAATTCCCTTCTCTACCAAAAGGTCATCATGACAGTAAGAGAAGCCTCTTTAGAGAGTCCTAGGAATACCTAAAAAAAAATCTAAAAAAATAAAATTAAGGGGTAAAAAAGAGTAATTCACTAGGAGAAGGGGAAAGGGAGAGGTAGAATTGGGTAAATTATCTGACAGAAGGGGAAGATGGGAGAGATGAGGGGAGCATGTGAACTTTACTTTCACTAGAATTGGCTCAAAGAGGAACAACATACACATGCAGTTGGATATAAAAATTTATCCTTACCCTACAGGAAAGTTGGAGGGGAAAGGGAGGTGTGGGGTATGGGGACCCCAAAAATCCCCTCCCCAAGAAAAATCAGAAGTCAGAGGCATCTTGAGGAAGGAACAGGAAATTTTACTCTCTTCCCCCTCAGGAAGAGGGCGGTCCTCTCCATGGTGGAGACAAGGAGAGGAGGCACTACAAAAGACAGAACAAGAATTTATACCCTAAGACGGTCAAGCCCCCTCTCCCTGGCTGTTCCTTCTCCCATTGGCTGGGAGATGGGCTCTCAGCCTTGGTGTGAAATCCAACCCAATGGCGCATAACAAAGAAGCCCACCACTATCTCCTATTGGCAGGGAGGTCGGACTGTCCTTATTTGGTAAACGCCAAGGAAGGGAAGGGAAAAGGTCACAAGCAAGGGTGGAGGTCAAAAACTCCTGAAAAAGGACCTAATGCTTTTAAGGGTGTGGTGTACAAGGGTGGAGGTCTAAAACTCCTGACAAGAGCCTAATGCTGATGACAAGGGAAGGGGGGGAAGGGTTCTGGGTTGTGTAATTTCATAGGAAACTCAGGACTCAGGTCTGTCCAGTCTTACAAAAGTCTATATCTGGTTTCCAGATAGTTTCTCTCCCTTCTCATTCTGAGAAGTCTTCACAGAGGGTACAGAATGTACCCCACTCAGTGATAAGAGAAAGAGTTGGGAGAGAGACTAATAGAAAGGAGGGTGGATTGGGTAAAATAGTGTCAGAAGCAAAATGCTTTTGAGAATGGACAATGTGAAAAGAGAGAGAAGGATAAACAGGGGGTAAATACAATAGAGGGAAATACATAGTAATCATAACTGAAAAAAATTTTACAGCAAGTTTCTCTCAGAAAGACCTCATTTCTCAAATATATAGAGAACTGGGTCAAATATATAGAAATAAGAGACATTCCTCAATGCTAAATGGCCAAAGCATATGAAAAAGCAGTTTTCAGATGAAGTAATCAAAGCTATCTGTAGTCAGGTGAAAAGATCACTATTTGGGGTGGCTAGGTGGTGCAGTGAATAGAGCACCAGCACTAGAGTCAGAAGGACCTGAGTTCAAATCTGACCTCAGACATTTGACACTTACTAGCTGTGTGATCTTGGGCAAGTCACTTAACCCCAATTGCCCTACCTTCCCCCCTCCAAAAAGCAAAGAAAAAAAAAAGATCAATATTGATTAGAAAAATGAAAATTAAAACAACTCTGAGCTACCACTCCATAGCTATCAAATTTGCTAAAATGATAGAAGGGAAAAATGACAAATGTTGGAGGGGATATGGGAAAATTGAGGTATTAACACACTATTGGTGAAGTGATAGACTGATCCAGCCATTCTGTAGAGCAATTTGAAGTATGCCCAAGAGCTATAAAATCATGCAAACCCTTTGATTAAGCAATAGCACCACTAGGTCTGTATCGCAAAGGGGTAGAAAACAAAAAAGAAAAGATCCTGTATGTACAAAAATATTTATTGCAACTCTTTTAGTGGTGGCAAAAAAATTGGAAATTGAGGGGATGTCCATCAATTGGAGAATAGCTGAATAAGCTATGGTATATGAATGTAATGGAATTCTGTAGTGCTATAAGAAATGAAGAGCAGGATTGTTTGGGATGAAAAATACCCTTCATCCTTAATTTAGTGGAAAAAAAAATAAACACAGAGATCTCTTAGGAAAAGAACAGGAGTTTATTCTCTTCCCCCAGAGAAAAGGGCAGTCTTCCCCATGACTCGTCATGGAGAAGAGGCGAGTTATAAAAGATAGTGCCGGAATTTATAACTTAACTTAGTCAAGACCCTTCCCCAACTGTTTCCTCTCTCATTGGTGGAGAGGCATACTTCACCAAATTCTTCCCCAACTGGGACAGCAAGAAAAGAGGGAGGGAGGGTCCCACCAAGGCGGAAAACAGATAAAGGAAGATAAAAGTGATTGACAGAAGCAATGGAGAAGGAGGAAGGGAAAGTTAACAACCCCAAATTGAGAAGTTTTCATTTATCCCATTCAGGATAATCTCAGAAAAACCTGGATTTACATAAACTGATGCAAAGTGAAATGAGCAGAACCAGAACATTGTACGCAGTAACAGCAATATTATATGATGATCAACTGTGAATGACTTTGCTATTCTCAGCAATAGAACTATCCAAGACAATTCTGAAGAACTTATAATAAAAAAATATTATCCATCTCCAGAGAAAAAACTCATGGAGTCTGACTGCAGGTCAAAGCATACTTTTTTTTTTTACTTTATTGTTCTTGGGTTTTTTTTTAGTGTATTCTTTCATAACATAATGTGAAATTTGCATTTGCATGACTATACATGTATAACCTATATCAAATTGCTTACCTTTTCAATGAGAGGGGTGGCGACGGAAGGAGGGAGGAAGAGAATTTGAACTCAAAATTTTAAAAAATGAATGTTGTTTTTACATGTAATTTGGGAAAAATAAAATATTAAATACCTAAAAAAAAAACCCTTCTCTTCCCTGACACTGCCACCCCCTTGGTTTAGGTTCTCTTCACCTCGGGACTGGACTATCACAATAGCCTGCAAGTTAGTCTGCCTGCCACATCTCTCACCACTCCATTCTATCCTCCCTTCAGCTGTCAAAGTGATATCTCTCCCAACTCCAGGAGCAAATATTTGAGATTTAAAGCCTTAATAACCTACCCCACCCCCCACCTTCGTACCCCACAAAGTCCACTGCTAACCTTCCTAGTTACTCCATGAATAAGATACTCCCATCTCTTGGCTCCAGGCATTTTCTCTGGCTGTCCCTCGGGCATAGAATGCCCTCTCTTTCCCTAGTGACTCTCCAGGTTTCCTACAGGTCCACCTTAAAATCCCACTTTCTACAGAACCCTTTTGTAATCCTTAATTCCAGTATCTTCTCCCTGTTTATCATTTCCTAGCTATCCCATATGTAGCTTATTTGTATGTATTATCTACCCCCACCAAATTGTGAGCTCCTTGGTGATATTCTTTCCCTTTACTTTGTATTTCCGGCACTTAGCATAGTGACTGGCACAGAACAGGCATTTGATAAATCCTATTGACTGACTGACTTACCTTCATGCTTCTTTCTGATGGCGTGTTTGGCGATGCCTCCAGAGGTGCTGGTTGCTTACTTGAGGTGCCTCCCACTCCTGGATATTAAATAGTAACCTGTTCATGGCCATTTAACAAGGAGGGACCCAAGTGAGAATGTCTTTGTGAATTGTACCTTGAAGATAATTTTGGTAAATTGTGTTTTAGGCCCTCCATCTGTTGGGCGTGTAGCCTGGTAATTTGTGCCTTCTCCAAGTTCTACCAGGGGATCTCATCAGAATTTTGTATTCCTTCAAAGTGTACTGGAGGTATTGCCTTTGAGGGGTTCAGAAAGATTTTTCTCCTCATCAGGAAGAGACAAATTCAGAAAAACCAATAGTACTCTGGCCTAGCTGGAATTGATTGCGTTTTTTTGCTAATGGTATCATCATCCAATTACCTCTGGGGAAGCCTTCTAAAAGAATTCCTCCCCCAGCTCTAATGGAGCTATAATTATATAAATCATTTGGTTTTGAATAGTCTTTTGGAAATGACAAAGCAGTTTAACCAGCAGTCTAAAGACTATGATCCTATATAACCTGCCATTGGGGGATGGTATGAAGGATCCCAGCAATGACAGAATGAAAACCAAGGCAAATTCTCTGAAATTGTAGAAATTTCTAACAATTATGCTGAAGAAACTGAGTTTTATTTGTTTTTTAATTTGTAATTTGAGAAACCAGCTTCGTTTTTGGCCCATGAATTTTCTTGTGATTCTTTGGCATGAGTCATTAGGGAAGGCACTTGAAAGGACAATATATCTCTTCCTAGGAGATATTTCTGGAATTGGGAGGAGTCCAGACACATTTGAGGAATTGGGGATATCGAAAAATATCCCAATTTTATCTCCATTTAATTAGTTGAGGATGGGCAAGGGTACTTCACCAGTTGAAAATGAATCCACTCACCCCAAATCGTAATTCCTCTCTGTCCCCTGTAGAATACAACTTAAGTCTTAGGAACATTTCCCCCTACCCTGGCATAAATGATTACAAATTTCACTTGGGTGATGTACTGGCCTAGAGGAGTTTTCAGCTATGTTGATTTGTGTCTTTCTCCAAGCATCTGAGAGTAAAATCGAGCTCCAGGCACTTGCACTTTCAGCACTCCAGCTGAGTTCTTGCGGGCAATAGCAGCATGGGCCCTAGTAACTTTCTACATGGGATGATGGGGAGAAGGGAAGAGTCAGGCCCCAGCAGGGATAGTAGAACATGCCTACAACACTCTGCCTGTCTCAGAATAGGACACAAGCTCAGGTTAGCAATTTACCACAACAGAGAGGGCAACACGCAGAAACACAGACATCTCTCTACAATCTCACCAACAGGGGGCGTAGAAACATACTCAATGTACAATGTAAATCAAATATGGGACAACTATTTAAGTCACTTTCCTTCCTCTGATCACTTTGAAATCCACTTTATCAAAATTTAGATTGTGTGTTAGTTTGTCTAGTTTTTCTATACAAATTCTAAAATGCAATGGACACTTACCCACAAAGTTCCCATCACCTCTCCCTAAGCAATTAGAGCTTTCTCATTCCTAAGATCACATGTTCACAGAGATTTAAAGATGGAAATTGTTTAGTCCAATTTTCTCATTTTACTAATTAGGAAACTGAGGTCTGTATTGGTTAAGTGAATTGGGATTTGAACTCCGGTCCTCTGACTCCAAATTCAGTCTCAAATGCTATACTAGGCTGTTTGTGAGAATCAAGTCCAGATTATCATTAAGGCAAATCAAGAAACTAGTTTCTTTTCTCAGAGCAGAAAGACAGATGAAGCAGATGTTTGCTTCTATTTCATCAATTAACCCACCGTTGTCTATATGTGAAGAATTATCTAAGTTTATCTAAAAAAAACTTGTTTTTCATTGACAATGCATTTTTTTACTTAAGTGAATCTTGGAATTTAGAAAAAAGTAAAATATTTTCCCTTCCACGCTTTACTCTGCTCCCTTGCTTAGGAATTCATAGGTATGGAACACTGCATATATTTTCTTTTTTGATCAGTTTTGCTAATTTTTTTCTCATCGTTTTGTTAAAATAAATTTCTTTGCTACATGGGATGGCTTTCTGGGATAGGGAGAGAGAGGACTTAGGGCAAAATTTAGGTGATTTAAAACAAAACATATCAATAAAATTTATTTTAAAACATTTTTCCCTTTTTTTGGCAATTATAAAGCTGCTCAAAGATACTTCTTAAAATGGCATATTTAGTCACAGGGAGGCAACTACCAGGGCAGAGAGAAAAGACAAAGAAAAGAACCATGCAGAAACAAATTTCCAGTGTATCCAGCAATCTGTCCCCCTTAAATAGAGTTCATGAATCTCTGACGTGGGGTAGCCAAGCTGTGCTGAAGAAAGCTACCAAAACGCATAACAGAATTTCTGCAACTGGAATTGGGAATTCATGTGGGATAAAAATATGAGCTCCAAGGGTGTTTTGAGCAGCATAACAGAAAACCACTTCAGGGTTTATCAGTGATGGTAGAATCAAAATGAGGATTATATGAAGAGTGATATAATCCCTCCAATTTTTTCACCTTCCCTGCAGCCCAACTAAGCCTTCTATTTCTTCTTGCACCATCCCCTCAGTCTTTTTTGTTCTGGTATTTCTTGCTTCACAGTCATTGGTCTCTGCTCCCATCTAATTCTGAATCTATCAGCTGAGTAAGGTTTTGCATTTCCTATACTAAGATGCTGGTTCCTCTTCCAATTCTTTCCTCTGGAGCTTTAATTTCCTTTCCCATCCTTTCTTCCACAAATTTCATTTTTTTTATACTTTCATTTTAAAACTCTTGATTTCTTCTAGAACTACCAGAACAGTTTCTGAGAAATCTAAAATTTCCTTTGAGGATTTGCTCGTACATGATATGGTGTTATTTTGTTTGTTTGTTTATCTTGAGTTATCACCAGTTCCATGTTTCTTTATTTTTGTTATTTTCTCCTTTTCTAACTTCATTTCCCTAAATGGTCATTTGTGTTGATGCCAGACTGTGCACTTCTGGAAAGAATGATAGGGCCTTCTTTAGTAAATAATCTGTATTACCTGGCATCTCGATAACAAGCATTATGCTCTTCAAAGCTCTCAGTGGTTGATCCTGTCCATGTACTGCACCAGGGTGGTTTCATTATTGCTCTCTTAGCTTGAAGTCAAAAGGCTTCTCAGCTCTATCCTGAGGTCAGATTAATACAGCTTCAGGTTCCCACTTGTCTAGTTTCCACAGGTCTAGGTTCCCATCTCTCTGTTCCCAGTACACAGCTTTAGCCTAGGTTTACCTGGCTTGCCCCTGGTCCTTGAGCTAGGGGAGAGCTGCACTGCCAGGCCACTTTTCTGACTGGTTGCCTTACCCAGTGTTGACAACCTTCTGCATTTTTGTGGCAACATGAGCCAGCAAAACTTATTTATTGCACTTTCTTCTCATATTTTACCATTTTTCAGTCTGGTTTTCTTTTCTCCTTCCTCTAATAGTTGTTAAGAACCGGGGTGTTCTTCCATTCACTCTACACCTTAAGGAGTATCCTGTGCTCTTGGCTGTCGAGTTGGTCTTGTTCCCTGCTTTGTCTCCTGGAGCTCTAAGGAAGGCATAGCTGGGCCCTGTCACCCTGCTCTGTGGCATATGGAGCCTTGCTTTGCTGCCAATTGCTCATGCTACCAGTCAGGGCTGAAATCCTATTGACATCCGATTTGCTTGATACACTTTCATTCTGAGCACGGAGGCTTCAAAAGTTCATTTTTTAGGGGTCAGGGTAAGTTCTGACTCCCCTGCTGGATGCCATCATTAGAAGTCTTCACACCCATCTACCAGAGCTTCAGCTGATTTTCATCTCACAGTCCAACCATGCACCCGCATGGTTTGGGTTATAGAGGAGTTGACTGCTGTTGGTCTTGATTCTTGATCATATCCTATCTGGTGTCCTTTTTTTGTTGGGGTATATTTGGGATGGTTGGACTCCTCTAACTCATCCTCGACTCTTCCTAACATAAGTACCAACATATGTTAAAAGGTATACTATGAACATATTCTCCTTTCACTATTCAAATTTCATGCAAGCTTTATGGAAAAAGACTAAATTGCCCCTCCCTTCTCCCTCCTTCATGGCCTTTGTTTAAATATAGTCTTGAATACAGCAGCACAAGGCTTTATGAAAATGTATAAGGTTTGTTTATCCTGGAAACCCCTGATATCAAGGCAGTTATTCACTCTAGAAATTTTTCCCATTTTATAAATACTTTGAAACTAGTGATGTCATGTAAAATAATTATAGGATGGAATGAAAACAAAATTTCATATATATGTATACGGGTCTATATATGTATATATTCATACATATTATTGAGGGGGAAAATTATTGTGGAGAAGGGGCCTACTTTCCTCATTACAACCAGCAACAACTACCAGCAACAGGCAGATATGAACCCACAGACAACAGCACTTCCACCACCTCCTAAGACAGGAGTGGGGAACTTGAGGCCGCAAGATCACATGTGGCCTTCTAGGCCCTTGGGCATAGTCTTTTGATTGAGTTCAAGTTTTACAGAACAAACCCTTTTATTAAGGGGATTTGCTCTGTGAAGTTTGGATTTAATCAAGGGGATTTGCTCTGTGAAGCCCTAAGGAACCACATGTGGCCTCAAGGCTGTAGGTTCCCCATCCCAGTCTAAGACTACCAGTCCTGTTTCCACAAAAGGTCTCACACCTATTATTTGGGGTGGGGGTGAGGGGTGGCTCCTGTGGAAAAGATACCAATCCATCCCCACCAAGTGCCAACCAATTGCCACTCCTGGGGCAGGCAAGATAGCTCAGCTGAAGCAGCAAAGCACCCTGAAGAAAAGACAAGAGGCAGTATGTGCCAGGTCAAATCACCACCAGTTCCTGACACAGGTTCCCAAGAACCTTGGGAATAGCAATTCTCCTAGCCCAGTGTCTGCAGTCATCCTGGGAAGCAAGCTCTGGGAAGACACAGCCTGGATTGGCTCCTGAAAGTGCTCTTACCATGCAACTGCAGACGCAGAGAGGAAAGTTCTTTCCACCAAATACTTTGGCCCTGTCAAATCAGCTGATATCAGAAAGTGATATGATTTTATTAGTGAAAATGACATTGAAGAAAAAAGCATTACCACTTTGCCACTGCACTCTAAGGACTATGGGACTTTTCCATTTGACTTGTAGCTGAAAAACCTTCTGTATGTGTTGTCTCCTCCATTAAAAGGTGAGCTCCTGGAGAGCAGGGACTATCTTGCTTTTGTATTTGCATCCACAGCCCTTGGCAACAGTGCTCTGCACATAGTAAAAAATTTTTGAGCGTATGAAGGGCAGTATGGCCTCTTTATTTAAGAAATCTTTGAGAAACAAAGGCATTGAAAAGGTTCACAAAAGCATCAACATATATTTACAACTTCTCAGAGCATCTAATAAATGTTTCATTCATTCTATTTGGCCAATATAATACAATATACTAAATATATTTAAGGGTAAAAAAGAGAGGGGTCTGAATCTGTGATATTATCTTTGTAGTTCTCTTGATGTGGAATCTGCTTTAACCAATGAAGACCAGCTGATGATTAGCTAATGCATAATTTCAGTGGGTTGGCTGGGACCTTGAGAGGTGAAATGACTTGCCTGGGGTCACAGAGGCAGTCAAGTCTGTTTCAGAGCTAAGACCTGGATGCAATGACCACCCTCCATCTACTCCGAGATGTTTTTATTAAGCACTCTGCCAGCATTAATTCTAGTTCTTCTCAGTTCCCTTATGATGACTGGAAATGTATTTTGATCTAAAAATTCTCTGTTCCAGAGTTATAGTAGTCCTGGGTGGCAATTCTGGGAGATCTTTTGGGCAAGAACAGGGACTGTTTGTCCTTTGATATGTATCCTCTCTGCAATTTATAGACTTAGAGAGCTGCTTAGAGCACTGAGAGATCTTTACAATTTTTGTTCTCATTAATTTTTAACAATATTAACATCATTATTACAAAACTCTTCATCATAATTCTTAGAGAAGAAAAGTTAGGTCTAAGTACAAATACATTTTTTTTCCTGCTAAGTAATCTTACTAATCAACACCAAGAAAATCCTTGAATGTCAAAGAAAATATATCCCTAAACCCAATGACTAAAAATGTCATCCGCTCTAGAAATAGCAGCCAAAAGGCAAACAATACATAATTATAATTACAATTTCTGTGGCATTAAGTTCATTCTGATCAGAATAATAAAGACAAAACAAGTGTATATTTGAAACTTTTACTCCAAGTAAAAATCTATCAACTCTTTGAAATTTCCCTTGATCTTTTTATTTCTCCAAAGTTTTATCTTCCGTCTTTAAATTCTGCAGAGTTTCAGTGGGAAATTCTCTGTGATGAGGTGATCATCGTGAAGCAGAACCACAATATTAACTTCAAATTCTGTAAAACAGAAGAAAATTTAAAGACCTGCATATTTACTATCATTCCTTTATGAAAACAAAACATAAACTCTTTGTCAGAATCAGCTGGCTCTAAGCAGGAGACTTGATTAACGTGACAGTGTGGTCTGTATTATTTCCTCGTTTTTGTGTTTATTCTGTCATACCCTAACTTAATCTTTCAATAAAAACAAAATGACTATTTTTTATTATTCTTTTTAAATGCTGTTCTATCTTATTTAGGGCCAGTTATTACATTTAGAAATATCTTTTGCTTTTATTCTAGCAAAAGAAATTATTTTAGAATAGTTGGATTCACTTGTATTTTTTTAAAAATTCTGCTCTGTCATCAGAAGCATCATTAGCCATTCATTTCTGCCCTACTCACTTTTATGACAAGCTTGCAATGGTCTGAGTGGAAATCCAAAATCTCACGTTTGCAAATGAGAAAAAACAATTTCTGTAGCACTACACAGTGTAATTTTTCTTCCCTAGAAAATACATTTATATATAAACAACTTTTACTTAGGCTTTTTTTTTTACTTTAAGCAAATGGAGATCTTCACTAGTTCTTTAGATGCTCTACTTAAAACCTTTCAAATTACAGTGAAATAATATGGCAGAAAATTAATTCATATCTGCTTCTGACATTGAAAAGAGGAGAATTGCAATCATAAAAGTATAGGAGAAATGGACAATAATATGCCTGGAGGCCCAGGAAAGATTCTGATCATTTCAATGTCTGAAGTGGGAATTAACTTGTTTCTACTTTAAAGAATCCTTTTGCGCCATTTAATTCACTAACTGAAATTACACTCACAATCTCCCCAGTATAGAATACCCTGAATCTTCTAAAGTCATTCCCCTTTTCCACTGGAGCTAATACTCCCCATTCTCCTCAGTCTATTTCACCTCTAAAAAAGTCCAGGTTTACTTCCTTCCTTTCTATTTCAGCAGAAGCAGTGCTACTTAGGGTAATAAAATCAGTGGTTTTCCCCTAAACATGGTTATTAAACATAATTATAATTCTATATTGTCTAATTATGTTTCTCTGACCAAAAACCAAAATAAAACTTATGAAATTGATTAAACAACAGATAATTTTGGGGGTGGGAGGAATTTACAAATTCTACATCACAAAAACCTACTATAATGTAGTTTTCCACTGAAAAATGTATGAGAATAAAAGAAACTAAGAAATTGCTTCAAAACTTTAAACTATTGTCTTAGCTTCAAGGAAATTCAACTTTGAATCCACTATTTGTTTCAAACAGTAAACCTACTTTATCTTCCTCAACTAAAGCTATTGTCATGATTCCATGACATTATGCTCTATTTATATAGCTCTTTTTAAAAGTTAAAATCATAGCAAAATTAATGATGAAACATTCTGATTAGAAACATTTTGACAATGCATATAAAATTATGACATTAATGAAAACATACTGGATTGGCTGTCTCAAAGAATAAACTACCATTAATTCCTCAGTGAGAATGGAAGAACAATACAGTAAAATTTTCTTGTGACAGGTTTAACTATGTTTTCTGCTTGGCATAGGAGGTCTGACTCCAAAGAATGAAAGAAAAACACCATTCCTTGGAAATGTTCAGTATGTGTAACACGTCAGTTAAAGCCTAAATCATCAATTATATCTAACTACCATATTATTTCTTTGTTCAATTTAAGTTATTAAATGACAACCAAGTACAAAGTGTCACACTAAATGGCTAGAAACATAAAAGCAGCAATTCTAGCAATTTGAGGTTATGGATATGGTAATACTGAAGTTAGAGAATTTTCTTGCCCACAGTAAGTTATAAGTTTTTGGTGAAGATATAGAATCAAAGAGCACAAATGAGGTTTAATAAATGGACAACTCAAGTATTGCAGTGGTATGCGTGAAATATCTGAAAACAAAGAAAAACCTTCAGAATTTTGGGCAGATCCGCTATGAAGGATCGATGGCAGGATATAGAAAATAGCCAAAGAAGGCAAAGATACATGTGATTTGCAGCAGTGAAAGGAATGGTAATGAGATCATAGATCCACTGAAGAAAGAGTTAACAGAGAGATTTTCTAAATGTGAGAAGATAATGATGACAATAATATGGTACATTTACTGTGTGTACATATGATCACAATAACCTCACTTCCCTTAAGAAAGAAAAAATTCACACGAGCCTCGAAGTTATAGACACAAACTTACCAACTTTGAAATTAGTAGTTTCAAGGGTAGGGCAAGTGAAAAGTCTGGGGAATATCATATATATGGGAACAGAAAGACTCCTGCAAACATCACCATCAGCAATTTGAATATTCTGAATCTCTGTGGCATCTCTGGCATATCCTTCTGCACAACCTTGAGAAAGAAGAAAAAACTTAACAAAACTAAAACTAGAAACAAGGAGATATTGAGATATTTTAAGCAGTATGAAATCTCTAAATAAAATCCCATTTTTCTCTCTAATTTGTTTATAAAAATGGACAAATAAAAGATTTTTTTGACAGACTTCTTTTCTCTTTTTGCCCCCCTTAAACAGTCTTATTTTTTTCTAATTACATATAAAGTCTAATTTTAACATTCGTTTTCTGAGTTCCATATTTTGAGTTCCAAATTTTTCCCTCCCTCCCTTATTTCCCCCCCTCCAAGATGGTAAGCAATGTGATGCAGGCTATATATGTACAATGACATAAAACATTTCCATATTATACATGTTATAAAAGAAGAAAAAGACAAAAAGAAAAAACCACAAATAAAAAAGTAAAAATAATATGATTTGATCTGCATTCAAATTCTATCAGTTCTTTCTATGGAAATGTCCTTTGGAATTGTACTGGACTATGTACTGCTGAGAACAGTTAAGTCATGCATAGCTGATCATCACATAGTGCTACGGATACTATATACAATGCTCTCCTGGTTCTGCTCACTTCATTTTGCATCAGTTCATGTCAGTCTTTTCAGGTTTTTCTGAAGTCTGTCTGCTCATCATTTTTATGGAACAACAGTATTCCATTACATTCATATACCACAACTTATTTAGCCATTCCCCAATTGATGGGCATTGCCTCAATGTCCAATTCTTGGCCACCACGAAAAGAGCTGTTATAAATATTTTTGTACATGTAGGTCCTTTTCCCTTTTTTATGAATGATTTCTTTGGGATACAGACCTTAAAATGGTATCACTGGATCAAAAAGTATGCATAGTTTTATAGCCCTTTGGGCATAGTTCCAAATTGCTCTTCAGAATGATTGAATCAGTTCACAACTCCACCAACAATGCATTAGTGTTCAAATTTTCCCAAATCTTCTCCAACATTTGTCATTTTTATGTTTTGTCATGTTAGCCATCTAATAGGTATGATAGTGTGGTACCTCAGAGTTATTTTAATTTGCGTTTCTCTAATCAATAGATTTGGAGCATTTTTTCATATGACTATTGATAGCTTTAATTTCTTCATCTGAAAACTGCCTATTCACAGTCTTTGACCATTTATCAATTGCAGAATGACTTGTATTCTTATAATTCTTATAATTTAACTCAGTTCTCTATATATTTTAGAAACGAGGCCTTTATCAGAGACATTTGTTGTAAAAATTATTTCCCAAATTTCTGCTTCCTTTCTAATCTTGGCTGCACCGGCTTTGTTTGTGCAAAAATTTTTTAATTTAATGTAATCAAAATTATCCATTTTTATTTCATAATGTTCCCTATCTCTTGGTCATAAACTCTTCCGTTCTCCACAGATCTGACAGGTAAACTATTCCTTGCTCTCCCAATTTGCTTATGGTATCACCCTTTATGGCTAAATCATGTACCCATTCTGACCTTATTTTGGTATATAGTGTAAGACGTTCATCTATACCTAGCTTCTGCCATAACGTTTTCTAGTTTTCTCAGCAGTTTTTGTCAGATAATAAGTTCTTATCCCAGAAGCTGACGATTTGGGTTTATCAAATCCTAGGTTATTATTGTCATTTATTACTGTGTATTGAGTGATCTAATCTATTCCACTGATCCACCACTCTATTTCTTAGCCAGTATCAGATAATTTTGATTATCAGCTTATAATGTAGTTTGAGATCTGCACAGTGTGGCAACTTTCCTTTGCATTATTTTTTCATTAATTCCCTTGATGGTCTTTTTTTTTTTTTGCTTTTTTTTGAAGAGGGAAGGTAGGGCAATGGGGGTTAAGTGACTTATCCAAAGTCACATGGCTAGTTTTGAGTTAAGTGTCTGAGGCTGGATTTGAACTTAGGTCCTCCTGACTCTAGGGCCGGTGCTCTAATCACTGTGCCAACTAGTCACCCCTTCCCTTGATATTGTTGACCTTTTGTTCTTCCAGATAAATTTCATTATTTTTCCTAGCTCTATAAAGTATTTTTTGGTAGTTTGGTTGGTATGGCATTGAATAAGTAAATTAATTTAGGCAGATTTATCATTTTTATCATATTGGCTTGATCTCCCCATGAGCAACTGACATTTTTACAATTGTTCAGATGTGATTTTATTTGTGTGAATAGTGTTTTGTAATCATGTTCATATAGTTCATCGGTTTGTCTTAACAGGTAGACTCCCAGGTATTTCATATTGTCTACGGTATTTTTTTAAAACAGAGTTTCTCTTTCTATCTCTTGTTGCTGGGCTTTGTTAGCAATATATACAAAATGCTGATGGTTTATGTGGGTTTATTTTATATCCTACAACTTTGCTGAAGTCGTTAATTATTTCAAGTAGATTTTTAGTTAATTTTCTAAGTATACCATCATATCATCTGCAAAGAGTGATAGTTTTGTTTCCTCCTTGCTCATTCTAATTCCTTCAATTTCTTTTTCTTCTCTTATGGCTACAGTTAATATTTCTAGAAGACTACTGAATAATAGTGGTGATAATACGCTTCCTTCCTTCATCCCTCATCTTACTGGAAATGCCTCTAATTTATTCCCATTACAAATAATGCTTGCTGATAGTTTTAGATAGACATTACTTATCATTTTAATGAAAACTCCATTGATTCCTATGCTCTCTAGTGTTTTTACTAAGAATAGATCCTGTATTTTGTCAAAAACTTTCCTGTATCTATTAAGATAATTATATGATTCCTGTTGGTTTTGTTACTGATATGGTCAATTATGCCAATAGCTTTCCTAATATTGAACCAGATCTGCAGTCCTGGTATAAATCCTACCTGGTCATAATGTATCATCCTCAAAATAAATTGCTGTAATCTCTTTGCTAGTATTTTATCTAAAATTTTTGCAACAATATTCAGTAGGGAAATTGGTCTATATTTTTCTCCATCTTTGCTCTTCCTGCTTTAGGTATCATCATTTTTGTGTCAAAAGGAATTTTGTAGGACTCCACATATTTTTTTTTAAATTGTATATATAGTATTGGAATTAATTGTTCTTTAAATGTTTGGCTGAATTTGTGAACCCATCTGGCCCTGAGGACTTTTTCTTGGGGAGTCCATTGACAATTTATTCAATTTCTTTGTCTAAGACAGGCTTAAGTATTTTAGTTCCTCTTCGGTTAATCTAGGCAATTTATATTTTCATAAGCATTTACCAATTTTAATTGTCAGATTTATTGGCATACAACTGGACAAAATATTTCCTAATAATTGATTTAATTTTCTCTTTATTGGTGGTGAATTCACGCTTTTCATTTTTTGATACTGGAAATTTGGTTTCCTTCTTTTTATTTACTCCAATTAACTAACTGTTTATCTCTCCTATTGGAGTTCCCCCTCATAAAACTAGCTCTTAGTTTTATTTATTAGGTAAATAGTTTCCTTAATTTCAATTTTACTAATTTCACCTTCAGTTTTCAGGATTTCTGATTTGATACTTAATTGGGGATTTAAAATTTGTTCTTTTTTTTTTTTAGTTTTTTAACTGCATGCCCAACTGATCTGTTCTTTCTCTATTTTAATGATGTAAGAATAAATAAAATTTTCCCCAAACTGCATCCCATAAATTTTGATATGTTGTCTCATTGTTGTCATTCTCTTTAAGGAAATTATTTATTGTTTCTATGGTTTACTCTTTGACCCATTTATTCTTTAGTATTAGATTATTTACCTTCCAATTAATTTTTAATCTATCTTTCAACTGCCCTTTAGTGAATGTAATTTTTATTGCTTTATGATCTAAAAAGGATGCATTTAATATTTCTGCCTTTCTACATTTGATTTTGAGGTTATTATGCCCTAATACAGTCAATTTTTGTGAAGGTGACATGTACTGCTGAGAAAAAGGCATAATATACATATATATACACATATATTTTTGCTTTTTTGGAGGGCAATTGGGGTTAAGTGACTTGCCCAAGGTCACACAACTAGTAAGTGTGTCAAGTGTCTGAGGCCGCATTTGAACTCAGGTCCTCCTGACTCCAGGGCCAGTGCTCTATTCACTGCGCCACCCCGCCCCAAAAGGTATATTTTTTATCCCCATTCAATTTTCTCCAGAAGTCTATCATATTGAAACTTTTCTAAAATTTCTATTCACCTCTTTTTTTCTTGTTTATTTTGTGGTTAGATTTATCTAGTGCTGAGAGGGGACAGTTAAGGTCCCTTACTAGTATAGTTTTACTGTCTATTTCTTCCTGTAACTCACTTAACTTCTCCTTTAAGATTTTAATACTACACCACTTGATGCCTATATATTTAGTACTGATATTACTTGACTGTCTATGGCAGTGGTTCTCAACCTTCCTAATGCCGCGACCCTTTAATACTCATATGTGGGCATATCTGCATGTAGGTAGACCTGCCTGGAAACAGATAGAGGAGGAGTGTCTTGGTTCCTAAGACCATTGGAAATCTGTGTTTTCCAATGGTCTTAGGCGACCCCTATGACCCCTGTGAAAGGGTCGTTCATACCCCAAAGGGGTCGCAATCCACAGGTTGATAACCACTGGTCTATGGTAATGTTTAGCAAGATGTAGTCTCTTTTAATTAGAGCTACTTTTGCTACTCATTTGTCTGAGATCATGACTGCTATCACGGCTTTTTTTAAGTGTCAGCTGAAGTCCTTTACCTTTATTTTGTGTGTCTCTTTCTGCTTCAAGTATGTTCCTTATAAACAACATATTGTAGGATTTTGATTTCTAATCCACTTTGCTTCTGTTTTAAGGTTAAGTTCATCCCATTCACATCCACAGTTATGATTACCATGTACTCCCCTCCATCATATTTTTCTTCTTGTTTATCCTCCTCTCTCTCTCCTTTCACCCTTTCTCTCACCAGTGTTTTGCTTCTGTCCACCACCTCCCCCAATCTGCCCTTTCTTCTGTTAGTTCCTCCCCATCTCCACCTTTGCTTAACCTCCTCCTTTTCTATAGAGTAAGACAGATTTCTATACCCAACTGATTGTGTATGTTGTTCTCTCTTTGAACCAATTCCAAATGACAGTAAGTTTCAATCACTGCCCACTGTGGCCCCACCACCTTCTCATCTTTCCCACCCATGTTTCATGCCTCTTTATGTGAAATAATTTACTTCGTTTTACCTCTTTTTTTTTTGCTCTGCTTTTCTTCTGTAATCTTCTTTCTCAACCCTTTATTTTATTTTTTATATCATCCACTCAAAGTCACCATACTCTCTATGTACACTACTTCTTCTAACTGCACGGATAGTTTTTAAGAATTACAAGTATCATTTTCCCATGTAGAGAGGTAAACAGTTTAGCCTTACTGAATCCCTTGCATTTTCTCATTTCTTTTTAGTTTTTTATGTTTTTTGAGTCTTGAAATTGAAAATAAATTTTTTTTGTTCAGCTTTGGTCTTTTAAACAGGAAAGCTTGAAATTCTTCTATTTCACTAAATGGCTATTTTTCTCCCTGAAGAATCAATTATGCTCAGTCTTGCTCAGTAGATGACTTCTTGGTCATGGAAATCCTAGCTCTTTGGCCTTCAGGAATGGCATATTCCTTACCCCCTTATCATTTAATGTTGAAGCTAAATCCTGTAAAATCCTGACTGTAGCTCCAAACTATTTGAATGACTTCTTTCTGGCTGCTAGCAATATTTTTTCTCTTACCCAGGAATTTAGGAATTTGGCTATAATATTCCTAGGAGTTTTCATTTTGAGATTTCTTTCAGGAGGTGATTGGTGGATTCTTTCAATGTCTATTTTATTCTCTAGTTTTAGTATATCAGGACAATTTTCTTGGACAATGTCTTTAAGTATGAAGTCCTTTTTTGGATCATGGCTTTCAGGCAGTCCAATAATTCTTTAATCATTTCTCCTGATCTATTTTCAAGTTGTTTTTAGTTGTTTTTCCAATGAAATACTTCACATTTTCTTCTTGTTTTCATTCTTTATATTTTGTTTGATTCTTGATGTCTCATGGAGTCATTAGCTTCTACTTGTCCAATTCTATATTTTAAGGATCTGTTTTTTTTCAACTAACTTTTTTACCTTCTTTTGCATTTGGCCAATTCTACTTTTTAGAGAGTCTTTGTCATCAGTAAATTTTTGTACATCTTTTTCCATTTTTTGTGCTTCATTTATCCAGCTGTTGACTCTTTTTTCATGATTCTGTTGTATCACTTTCTTTCCTAAGTTTTCTTCTACCTCTCTTATTTGATTTTTAAATTCCTTTTTGAGAACTTCCAGTTCTTTCTGGTCTGAGACCAATTCACATTTTTCTTTCAGGCTTTGAATGTAGCCCTTTTAACATTGTTGTCCTCTTCTGAGTTTGTGTCTTGATCTCCCCTGTCACCATTTACTTTCTATAGTCAGGTTCTTTTTTGGTTCTTTGCTCATCATTTCCAGACTATTTTGTTATGTTTAAACTTGAGCTCTGCTCCTGGGGTGGAAGGCACACTGCCTCAAGCTTCTTGTGCTGGGGCTGCAGGCTCTGGCTGGTTGCCTGGTGTTGCGCTGAGGCCTGGTGCTCTGCTGAGGCGCACAGGGAGTGGGGGGAAGGGATCCTGACCACTCCCCTGGTGTTGTTCTGGGACCCGCTGGGGAGGGGTGGACTGATTTTAAACCAGGGTCACAGGGAAGCCTGGTTATTTGTCTGGTGTTGTGTTAGAACTCAGTTTGGGGGGAGGGAGGGATGGTTGGCACTTTGCTGGGACACACAGCGGGGGATAGGGGAGGCTGGGGCTGTACCTGGGCTGCAAGGGTATGTAGGTGGAGCTGGCCACTAGCCTACTGTTGCAAGAGGCAATCAGGCCTGCACTTGGGCTCTGGGACCCTTACTAGTTTGCTGAGGCAGGGCCTAATGCTGGCTTGCCAAGATACTGCCTTTCTGGACTGCATTCCCTTTTTTACATGAGACAGACCTTTCCTGCCTACCTTCCAAGTTGTCTTCAGCTAGAAAATTGTTTTGCCCCATCTTTCTGTTGTTTCTGCCATTCCAGAATTTGTTCTGAGGTGCTATTTTACAGTGGTTTGGAGATGAATATGGGAGAGTTCAAGCAATTTCCTGCTTACTCCGCCATCTTGGTTCTCAAAACGCAGTTCTTTTCTTGAAGCCAAAAAACAAATCTACTTTCTTCGGACGCTGCTGTTTGATCAGTCGTTTCAGTCGTGTGTGACTCTCTGTGAATCCATTTAAGAGTCTTCTTGGCAAGGATACTGGAGTAGTTTGCCATTTCTTTCTCTAGCTGATTTTACAGATTAGGAAACTGGGTTAAGCGACTTGTCCAGGATCACACAGCTAGTATCTTAGGCCATATTTGAACTCAAGTCTTCCTGATTCCAGGTCCTGTGTTCTATCCACTGTGCCACTTAGCCACTCTTTCTTTTTTTTCTTTTTGTAGGGGGGAAGGCAGGACAATTGGGGTTAAATGACTTGCCCAAGGTTACACGGCTAGTGAATGTTAAGTGTCTGAGGCCACATTTGAACTCAAGTCCTCCTGACTCCAGTGCCAGTGCTCTATTCACTGCACCACACAGCTGCCCCATGATGTTTTTTTTAAAAGATGTTTTATTCATGTCACTGTTTTTGCAGTCATTTTAATATCTATTATCATCACCCACTGCATCATCCCTTATGGCAAGGAAAAATCATTTAAAAATATCTGATACAGTGTCTCTATATGGTATTCTGTCCTAGCTGTCTTCTGTCTCTTTCCATTGGAGGTAAAGTATGTTCTTTATAGCCTTCATGGAAAACATGTAAATCTGAATAAAAAAGGAAATTATTTACAAAATACTTTATGGCAAGAACATGAATTAAACTTTTTGTTACTTCTAATTGTTCACATTTACAAAGTAATAAGTATTTTATAGGAAATGTCTAGGGAAAATAAAAATTCACCTAACTTATGAATTCAGTCTCATTTTATGCATTTTTCTTTTTTTAAAATGCATTATAATTGATCTTTATACCATCTATATTTTTATACATATTATGTATGTTATGTTATATATGTTTTATGCATATATGTGTGTGTATAGACACAGAGAGCTCTCCTTTTGAGTCATCCTTTAAAACAAAGAATTGAAAAGCAGAAGAAAAAAAGTTCAGAAAAACTATCAACACGCCTGAAATGAAATACAGTGTTAAATGCACCCATATTCTCTCACTTCTGCAAAAAACAGGATGAGATGCCTTGTCCTATATCTCTTCTTTGGAACCCAGCTTGGTTCCTGGATTTCACATCTTTCAGTTTTCATTGTTATGGCCATTGTGTACACTGCTTTCCTGGTTCTATTTACTTCACTTTGTATCAATTTAATAAAAGTCCTCTTCCAGTGCTTTTCTGTATACATCACATTCATCACTGTTTATAGCATAATAATATTCCCTTCTAGACATACCACAATTTTTTAGCCATTTCACAAATGAAGGGCACCTAACTTTGTTTCCTGTTCTTTGCTACTATAAAAAAATGCTGATACAAATATTTTAATGTAGAGAGGGCCTTTTTTTTCACCTCCCCCTCTTTTAAAATAGTATTTAGTACCTTTTTTATTTTATTTTTTTAATTTTTTATCTTTTTTGCTTTTTGGAGGGCAATTGGGGTTAAGTGACTTGCCCAAGGTCACAAGGCTAGTTTTTTTGTTAAGTGTCTGAGGCTGGATTTGAACTCAGGTCCTCCTGAGTCCAGGGCCAGTGCTCTATTCACTGCGTCACCTAGCCACCCCAGGCCTTTTTTTTTTTAAATCACTGACATCTTTGTAGTCATAAGCTTAGCAGAGACATTTCTTCATCAAAGGGTATGGGCATTTCAGTCATCTTCTTTGCACAATTCCTAACTGTTTTCCTGAATGGTTGGCTCAATTCAGAACTCCATAACATAGTGCTACAGGGCTAACTTTTTACATACATGCCATATTAACCTTTATATATAAAAGAGTAACAAGAAGCAGCACTCAAATTAGAATGAAGTGACTTACCACAGGTTTCCACTCGTACCAACTGCAACTCTATGTTTTTAATGGCAGCTTCTGAGTACTCAACCACCAGCTCCCCTGTTAGTGGCTGTGTAATAACACAGTTAGTGGAGTTGAGATGCCCTCTGATGAGAAATTTGGGGAGGGAAGCTCTCTAAGGGAAAAAGAAAGTGAGTTTAAAATGGAGAAAATATAATGAGAAACTCTTCATCTGATGTAAGTTCATTATTTTCTTTAAAAGGAACCGGAAGGGCTTTCTGGCAAATGTGGCTGTTTAAACAGCAGCAGAATGGCAAATTCCCACATACCTCTTCTCTCCAAACCTACAATTTGTAACAGACAGAATAATCAAGAAATAAAGAGAAGCCCCACAGTAACTATAATACCCCTGAACTGCAAAAAAAAATTAGCTAGGGTCTCACAAACAATAGAAAAAGGGGTTATTTAATGTAACCACTTGCCAACATAAAAAATCCTGTAACCTCCCATTGTTACCAGAAATTGGTCAGAGACATGCTGATTTTAAGACTCTTTGTCCAGAATAACACAGTAATAGTAATAGAGGAGGCCCCCAGAAGAAACCTAAAAGAAATCAGAAAGCCCAAGGTAGGTACCACAGAAGGTCCAGATAGTAGTGATCAGAGAGGTGTAACAGTATTTAGAATGGGACAACACAGGCACCTAAAAGTCTTCAAGATGCCTAGAACTCTGCCCAAAAATGCACAGAAGGTCTTTATAGTACTCCAAAGCTCTAGGGGGGCTTTTAGACTAAGAAATCTAAGATTAGACTTAATGGAAGTCAACAAACAAAAAAAAGATTAAAAAATGAAAATGCCAGGGCAGCTAGGTGGTGCGGTGAATACAGCACTAGCCCTGAAGTCAGGAGGACCTGAGTTCAAATCCAGCCTCAGACATTTGACACTAGCTGTGTGACCTTGGGGAAGTGCCTTAAACCTCAACTGCCTTGCACTTCTGCTTCCAAAAAAAAAAAAAGAAAATGAAAATGTTGAAACAGAAGAAAATCTAAGATATCTCAAAAATAACTGACATAGACTGAGAGATAATTTTAAAATTATTGTTCAAACCTCATTCTCTATTTCTACCTGCTCCATTATTTCCACTCCCCTAAACCCAACCTCCCCCTCATCAAGATCCTATTCTAGAGCTACCCACCTCTTCCACTGTGTCCTCAAAAATGTTCCATCAATAATAAACTTAATTTCATCAATTTTTTCACATTTATTTATTTTTAATTTATAGAATTAAATTTATGGAATGAAACAAGCACTTCCCAAAAATATGATTAGATTTGAAACTGCAACATAATATATGTACAACTTGCTATTCCTCTTAAATATATGAAATTTATCATATAAATTTCTTTTTTTTCTTTTTTCCTGTTACTAGCCTCCCTCCCCCAGAAATGGCTACCATTAAACAAAAATAGGTGTGTGTGTGTGTGTGTGTGTGTGTGTGTGTGTGTGTGTGTGTGTGTGTGTGTAAAATTATTCGACACATATTTCTATTTATCAGTGTTTTTTTCTGGATGTAGATGGCATGCCCTTATAGTTACTTTGGATATTTATGATAGGCAAAATGCTTATCTGCTCAATATTGTTTTTTAAAAAATAGTACTGTTACTGTATATAATGTTCTCTTGGTTCTGCTCATTTTGCTCTTCATTATTTCATGCAAGTCTTTCCAGGTTTTTCTAAGATCACTGAACTCATCATTTCTTATAGCACAGTAGTATTCCATCACAATCATATACTACAACTTGTTCATCCATTCCCTAACTGATGGGCATCCCTGCCATTTTAATTTCCTTGCTATCACAAAGAGAGTGGCTACAAACATTTTAGAATGTATGGGTTTTTTTTCCTTCTTTGCTAATTATCCTTTTTTCTTTTTAAAATTTATTTTCATTCATGGAACAAAACAAGCATTTTCATAACACAGTAAAATTAAAGAAATGACTGCATGTGAAACGGCAAATCTATCATGTATAATTTGCTATCCCTTCCAAATATACAACAAAATAATCACGTAAATTTCTCTGGATGCATATAGTGTCCGTTCTCACATGTCCTTTATTTTTAACTTGTGTATTTATAAAAAAATGACTTAGTTGCCAACTTGAATCAATTTAATTTTTCTTAATATCATGGTGCTTTACCATTAGGAAAAGAATCAATACAATCAACTGTATTAAAAGCAAAAACATCCAAAACTTGATTATCTTAATAGATGCAGAAAAATCCTTTGACAAAGTACAACATTCATTTATGCTAAAAATTCTACAAAGTATAGCCACAGAAGGAGCTTTTTAAAATATAATAATTAAATATCCATCCAAAACCAAGAGCAAGAATCATATGGAATGGTGATATCAGCAGCTTTCCCAATAAAAAAGGAGTAAAAAAAAAGCAAAGATGCTTAGTTTCCCTGAGCTCTAGAAATAGAAATAGCTCTTCCCTTAGCTCTAGAAATAGCAACAAGGGAAAAGAAATTGAAGGCATTATGAAAGACAAAGGAGAGATAAAATTATCTCTATTTACTTCATTAAATCAGTTTATTTAGTAAATCCTAGGGAATCAGTAAAGATGCCCATTGAAACCACAGCTTCAGAAAATTTGCCAAGACTATAAAACAAACCCACAAAAATCAGCACCTTTATATAACAATAAAAAAATCTAAGAGGTAATAGAAAGGCAAATTCCATTCCAAATTAATATAAAACATATAAAATATTAGAGGATTAATCTATCAAAGTACACAATCACAAAGTACTCCTTGGAGTAATATGAGAGCTCGTGGCCAGACAATACCGCCAAAGTTAATTTACAATTTTAATTATATAAAAACTGAAGAAGCATAGTATTATAAAGTATCAAAGGGATACTTTGCCAAACTTGATAGTATAATAACAAAATTCATTTGGAGAAATAAAAGATCTAGAATTTTAAGGGGAACAATGAAAAAACAGTAGGAATAAAGCATGATTAGCTTTTCAAGACTTCAAATTATATTATAAAGCAGGAGTCATCCAAACTATTGTACAGATCAATTGAACAGATTACTTAGAAACAAGATAATTCAATAACCTAGTGTTAGATAAACTGGAAAACATAAATTATTAAGGAAAGTACTCCCTATTTGATTAAAAGCTAGGAAAACTGGAAAGCAGTTTAGACCAACATCTTATACAATATACAAATCAAAAGAACCCTGAGGTTTCCCTGCATACTCATCGAACTGGCAAAGATGACAAAAGAGGGGAATATTTAACACTGGAGGGGTTAGAGGAAGTTAGTAATATATTTTGTAAAGCAATGAATAATTATCCAAATCTAGTCATTAAAATGCCCAGATCCTTTGGCCCAGTACAGCGCATATTCCCTAAGGAGGTCACAGATGAGAAGAAAATCCCCATATACATACAAATATTTCTAACAGCAATTTTTTTGGCATCAAGGATTTGGAAAAAAAGTCAATGCTCAATGAATGGTAAATGGGTAAAATAAATATAACGGAATGTTACTGCGCTGCAAGAAATTATAAGGTAATGAATATAGAGAAGTAAAGAAAGAATACAAGATTTGATGCTAAATGAAACAGAGCCAAAAAAAATACACATACAATAATGTACAGTATATGCTATTGTAACATGTGATAATGTAAATAACTACCAAAAATCAAACTGGATGTTCTGAAATTATAGAAAATAAGCATGTTCTCAAAGAAATACAAAATGACACTCTTCTCCATTACAGAGATAGCAGGTCTGTGAGTCTGGAATTTTGTATATAATTTCAAATACTTTTGAGATATAGATTAATTTTGTTAATTATTTTCTTTGTCTCTCTTCCTTTTTTAATTTAAAAAATATTCTTTGTTATGCTGAATGGCTCTCGGAGAGAGCTAAAGACAATAGGAGAAATTCAGATGATGTTAAAAAAAGAGCAATAAAAATTTATTTTAACAAATTAACACAAGTTATTAGCAGAACTCAGTTAAAACTAAATTCTTGTGATTACTGCATTTTGTACCATCAGAATCTAACAGGTTATAATAACAAAAGGAAAACTCTTTCAGAAAATAAATATCAACATTTTTCTGGAAGGAAAATTTTTTTTGGAGAATCTTGCATAATTCTGCTGTATTTTCCAAATGGAAAGTTTAAAACCTTAATATGTAGTTTTAATATCTTTAATTCACAATTACTTGGTTATGGGAGGTCTTTGTACTTCTGGTAAGATGATCTGCTAAAGTTTTAAACTGGTATTTGACCAATTTTTAGCTATGAGGAAATCACTGACAATTTTAGGAGATAAGATCAGGTTCTTTTGAACTATACTTAAAATAACTTTCTGGATTCCATTTTCTCTACATGCCTTTTTTCTTTTCTTTTAATTTTTAAAACTTATTTATTTACTTATTTTTAGTTTTCAATATTCTCTTTTATAAGATTTTGACTTCTAATTTTTCCCCCTTTTTTTCCTCCCCCTTTCCCAAGAGGGCATGCAATCTGATATAGGCTATACATGTACATTCACACTAAATACATTTCCACATTAGTGGTGTTGTGAAAGAACAATCAGAACAAAAGGGAAAACCCACAAGAAAAAAAAGAGAAAATAGTATGCTCAATCTGCATTTAGACTCCACACTACAGTTCTTTCTGTGGATGCAAGTTGCATTTTCCATCATAAGTCTTTTGGAATTGTCTTAGATCATTGCATTGCTAAGAAGAGCTAAGTCTAACAAAGGTGGTCGTTGCACAATGTTGCTGTTACTGTGTACAGTATTCTCCTGGTTCTGCTCACTTCACTTAGCATCAATTCATGTAAATCTTTCCAGGTTTTTCTCAAGTGTGCCTGCTCATCATTTCTTAAGGAACAATAGTATTCCATTACATTCATATACCACAACTTGTTCAGTCATTCCCCAATTGATGGGTGTCCCCTCAATTTCCAATTCTTTGCCATCACAAAAAGAGCTGCTATAAGTATTTTTGTATCTGTAGGTCCTTTTCCCTTGCTTGCCTTATTTTCTAAAACAAGACTGACAACACAATGAAAATCATCATTGAGAAGAACAGTTCCAAAAGCAAAATGTAACAGTTATCCATTTATTCACTATAATCAATATAAACCACTGTACTGTCATGATGGAAATAAAGGTAGACTGAGGAAAGTATGATCAATTTATTAGCTAGGCTTTTTGTTATTGTTTATTTGTTTTTCAGTTGTATCTGACTCTTTGTAACCCCTTTTGGGGTTTTCCTGGCAAAGATACTGGAGTGGTTTGCCATTCATTTCCTTCTGTAGCTCATTTTACAGATAAGGAAGTAAGGTAATTGATTTGCCCAGACCACAGAGCTAGTAAGCATCCGAGGATGACCTGAAGTCAGGTCCTTCTAACCCTCTAGATGGGCCCTCTATCTAGGCTCCTTAGCTATGGATTATGTTCAGTTGTGACCTCATTTGGGTTTTCTTGGCAAAGATACTGGACTGGTTTGCCATTTCCCTCTCTAGCTCATTTTACAGATGAGGAAAATGAAGCAGACTGGATTAAGTGATTTGCCCAACATCACACAGCTAATAAATTTATGAGGACAGATTTGAATTCATCAAGGTAAGTCTTTCTGACTCCAGGTCCAGGTATTCATTGTACCATCTACCTGCCCTGTTACCTAGGCTAGTAGCAGCCAATAAATTGGGTCAATGAGTCCACAGTAGTCAGAGATCCCTAGTGAGGACTGTTCAACAGGAAGACAGCAAACACTTGAGTAACACAGGTGTGCCTTCTTCTGATTGGCTAGAAAGTTAAAACCTCTCACATCAATTTGACATCACATCTTTTGGAAACCCCCTTAACAATAAACAAGACCTGTTATTTGGAAAATCTGGGTGTGGCTACAACCACTTTGACTGAATCAGCTTGATATTTAGGTTAAGTAAGTTTCTCCAGAATGTGGGTGAGAGGTACAGTTACAAGGAGAGGTACAACTAAGTCAAGGATAGAGATACAAGTCAAGAGACAAAGGTAGAAATATGAGTGAGTCGCAAGAACAGAACTGTGTCCCAAATGACTTGACGTTACCTGAGTAAACTTGCAAGGGTAAGAAAAAGCAAGAAGGAATAGTAAATCTAGAATGATCAAGTCTTAACAAAATAGTATTAAAAATAAATTTTCAACTTCAAAGTTCATAGTATTGGACAATTATTGAAACCACTATCATAGACAAATAGAATTTTTTTCTGACACCTTGAGATGGCACACAAAGGAAGACATTTCAGTTAGTCAAATTCATAGAAATGTAATTTAAAAACCACTTACCTCTTTAACATTCTGCAAGGTTTCAGGTGTAATTGTAAAATCCACAGGACTTGGGGTTGATTTACCCTTCTGAGGCTAAAATTGGAAAGTAAAGGCAAATAATGTTAGTTTAGGACATAAAGAATTCTGCTAATAATAGTGTTCTTTCTATGAAAACAAGGTCCATAAATAATCTTAACATTACTGCAAATATATCTATTTTAAACTTATTCCTTAAAGGCACATATACACAAAGCTAAACCTATTTTTTAAAAGAAATCTCACCTTTACAATTAGTAATGAATGTGCCCAAATTATCAGTTAAAGTTTCCAAATCTGAGTCTGCATATAAAACCCAAGAGCAGTGTAAAATTATAATTAGAAGAGGAACAGATCAAGTAACTTTCATAGTCATAGTTAGGAAAGATGTTCTTAGCGAAAAAAAAAAAGGAACAGGGACAATTTCAAAAGACAAATAGACAATTTTGTTTACATGAAATATAATATTTTCTCAACAAATTAATTCTTCTAAGTAAAGAGTGGAAGCAGTAAAATGGAAAAAAAAATTTTGTTATCAATTTCTTACAAGTGGTTTGGTATCCAAGCTCTGTAAACAACACCATGTAGTTTTATTATTTTAGTAGTTCTTATCTTGTTAAATTGTTCATAATATTACTTGTCACATGGAGTAACTGGCTTCTATTTCATCTATTCTGAGGGAACTGAGGAGATTAGAACCAGTGGTTAATTTGTGGGAACTGAGTGAACCACACTATCTTGTGACTCAATCCTGGAGCTAGCTCAGTTCCCTTTCTGATCAATTATGGGTCTAGTTCAAATTCTGTCTTGTGAGAAAACTTATTCAACTGTGTAAATTGGGAGAAAACCTTATTGTACTGTTTGAATTTAGCCATGCATGGCTGGTTAATGGGACCACCTCTACCTGCTGTTTAGAAACCCTGAACTAAGGACCTGGGTTATGCCAACCAGAAACCCAATCAAATCTAAAAGACTGATGAAAGGAGTTTTCTCACAATTGCTCCCCATTATATCCAGGTTCTTCCCTTACAACTATCACTCTGTAACCTCTCCTCCTTTCAGACTCATGCAATCCACCAAATCAAAACTTTGGTAGCTGTTTTGTACAGGCCTCCAGGATATTCCTCTTCCTTCCTCAAGGAGTTCAGCACCCAGCACAAAATCTTCTCCTCAATTCCTGGCCTCTTATGGGGAACTTCAACATATATACTGACAGTCCCTAAAACACCCTAATCCTCAATTTCTCCACCAACTCATTTCCCACCATCTACTCCTCTACTGTACTTCAGTCACAAAGCTGGTCATATCCTCAATTCTGCCATCATTCACAAATATGCCACCTCAATGTACATGAACTCTGAAATTCCCTGTGGTTGTTCAGTCATTGTAATGGCAATGGGAATTTGAAGATCTTCCCTGCTTTGAAAATAAACCCTGCCCCCATACAGGCTGAATGTAATCACATGGAGCCTATGGCGGGAGGAAGATATTGTTTTTATGTGCTTATTTTCTATCATCCCTGTTATATTGTTGCAAAGTTCTACTGACACTTTACCCCCACCAGTTATCCTTAAACTCTCATTAATCTATTAATTATTTATTAATTATATATAATTATTAATTAATATATTAATTAGTTAATCTAATCTCATTAATACATTTCATTATATTGTTAATGTATTTTTGCTATGTAAGGGACATGAAAGATCTTGGGGCCAAATGTAATGGTAATCGTAATTTGAAGATCTCCCTTGCCCTTTAATAAGTCTAAGGGAATTTGAAGACCTTCCCTGCTTTGAATATAAACTCTGCCCCTAATAAGCTGAATGACATTACATGGAGCCTGTGGTGGGAGGAGTTTGCTGAAGGATAGAGTATAGCCCACAGGAAGCTGGGAGTCAGAACAGCAAGATGGTGGGAGAGAAGATGGCAGACAAGCACATAGGCTTGTGAATAAATGTGGGGTTTGTGGGAAGGCTAAAGGATGCTGTGGCTCTCTGTGCTGTTGTGGCTTATTAATTCTTCACTACTATGATGGAATTGGCTTACTGGTTTGGGGACTCACTTTTCCAGTGTCAGAATAAATATTTTGCTTCTGTCTTCTATATGGAGAGTCTGTTATATTTTGTGATTGAACACCATGTGGGTTTATTTATAGTGACCATGAGTGCTGTGAATACTGCATTAGCGCTACAGTCATTCAGTTGTATCCATGATTCTTCCTAACTCCATGGACCATAATGGCATGCCCTTCTATCCTCCACTATCTACTGAAATCTGTCCAAACTCATGTTCACTGTTTCCATAACACTATCTATCCATCTCATCCTCTGCCATCCCTTTCTCTTTTGCCTTCAATCTTTCCCAGCATCAGGGTCTTTTCCAATGAATAGTCTGAATTAATTTAAGTACTGATTTGATCTCCTTGTTGTCCATGGGATTCTCAAAAGTCTATCATAAATACCCAAATTAATTAACGAGGACATATAAAGGAAGACACTATCTGTATCCAGAGAAAGAAGTGACAAAAAAGTATGTGTATATGTATTTATACATACATATATATATATGTATGTATTTTTTGTGTGTGTCTAATGATAGCCATCTCTATGGCAGGGTGGAGGGAACAGAAAAAGAGCAAAAAAAAGAAATTTACATGGTAACTTTTATTATATATTTATAATAAATAGCAAGTTGTACATAACAGATTTGCAGATTTTGACCTAAATGTCATCCTGGCCTCCTCACTATCTCTCACCCCCACATAATCAGTCTGTTGCCAAGGCGTGTCACTTTTACCTTTGCAACATTTCTAGAATACACTCCCTTTTCTTCTCTGATACTACTACCACCATGGTGAAGGCCATCATCACCTCATGCTTGGACTATTCCACAGTCTGCTAGTGGGTCTGCCTGGTATGTAAATCTTTCCTCCCTATAATCCATTTTCTATTCATTTCATAAACTCATTTTCCTAAATTGCAGGACCAACCATGTCAACTCCCTACTCGATAAACCCTAACATATCCCTATCATCTCCAGGAGCAAATACAAAACTATCTCTGTGGCATTCAAAACCTTTCATAATTTAAGTCCCTCTTACCTTTCTAGTCTTCTTACACTTCACTCCCCACTACATATTCTTCAATCCAGTGACACTGACCTCCCTGAACAAGACACTCTGTCTCAGTTCCTGGCGTTTCCTGTCTCTCTTCCCCACTTGGAATGCTCTCCATTCTCATCTCTGCCTCCTGGCTTCCCTGACTTCCTTCAAGTTCCAACTAAGATCTCATCTTTTCCAAGAAGCCTTTGCCAACTCCTCTTAATTCTAGTGCCTTCTCACTTCTAATTATTTCCTATTTTTCCTACATATAGCTTGTTCATACATATTTGCTTATTGTCTTTTTTATTAGATTGTGAGCTCCTTCAAGGCAAATACTATATAGTTTGCCGCTTTTTCTATTCTTAGCATCTAGTACAGTGCCTAGCACATAGAAGGTGCTCAGTAAATATTTATTAACTAATTGGCAGAATAGTGGACAGAACAGTGCAATGAGAAGCAAGAAAGATCATAGTTCAAATCCAGCCTCAAATACTTACTAGTTTTGTTACTCTGAGCAAGTCACTTAGTTAATCTCTGTCTGCCTCAGGTTCTGCACCTGTAAAATGGTAATAGCACCTACCACCTAGGGTTGTTGTGAAGAAAAAAATGAGATAATAATAATGATGCTGATGATAATATTAATAAAAGTGGCTAACATTTATATATCTCCAGACACTATCCTAGGCAGTTCCTAATTATTATCTCATTTGATCCTTGCAATACAACTTTGAGATGAGTGCTATTATTATTCCCATTTTACAGATGAGGAAACAAGAGGCAAACAGATGGTAAGTGGCTTGTCTAGGGTCACACAGTCAATTAATGTCTGAAGCTGGATTTGAACTCACTGTGCTGCTTTGCAAACCTTAAAGTGATATATAAGAGTGCGTGCGTGTGTGTGTGTGTGTGTGTGTGTGTGTGTGTGTGTAAGACTGAAGTGAGCTGAATCTGGCAAGATGAAATTTTAAAAGGATTTTACATCTGCATTTACTTTGTGAAGTAAAGTCAGCTTCACAAGTACTAGATGGGTGGGACACGGCTAGTTAGCAGTGTGACGAGATATGAAATTTCAATGGATGGTAGGCTCAACTTGAGTTAATAGTGTAATTTGCAACCAAAAGCTATTGCAATCTTAAAAAGGGATGTAGCATTAGGAAGAAGGCAAGTTGACAGTTCTAACTGTACTCTTGTCCAATCAGAACACACAGAGGTCATCTGTGTTTGGTTTTAGTTGCCACATCTTAGGAAGAACTCTAAAAAGCTAGAGGCAACCAGACTGGTGAATGCACAGCAACCATGCTAAGCAAAGGATCAGGTGAAGGAAATGGAAGCCTAGTGAAAAGAAGTTTAACTGTGATACACAGGCAAGACATAAAAGCTATCTTCAAGTATTTAAGGGGCAGTTATACACAAGAAGATTTAGACTTTGATGTAAAAGGTCATATTGGGCAAAACTAGGGACAAATGATTGGGAAATATGGAGGAATAGATTTCAGCTTGATGTTAAAAAAAAAAGCCCCACAAAAGGCTCATACTCATATTAGGAACTCTTTCTTTAAAAATAGAATTAGGAAGGGTTGGAGCCAAGATGGCAGTATAGAAGCAGGAAAACTCCATGGTTCCCCTCATAGCCATCTCAAATACCTATAAAATATTACTCTAAACAAATTTTAGAGCTACAGAACCCACAAAGTGAGAGAAACAAATCTCCCACTAAAGGCAGCCTGGCAGGACAGGAAAGGTTCATCACAGCACAATGGGAGCCAAGCCCAGCCCTGCATGAGCCCACAGTTTTAGCCCCAGGGCGGCCCCAACCAGCGGCTGCAGCAGTGTGGTAAGAGAGGAATATAATGAGAGGAGATGGGAAGAGACAGAATGGGGTAAATTATCTCATATAGAAGAGGCAAGGGATAACTGTTACAATGGAGGGGAAGAACAGGAAGGCAAAAGAGAGTGGGTCAACCTTGCTCTCATTGAATTTGGCTTAGGGAGAATGACATACACACTAAATTGGGTATCTTGCCTTACAGGAGAGTAGGGGGGTAAGGGGAAGAGTGGATCACCAGCAGCAGTGGCAGTTTCCAGAATTATCAACCCATAAATGCCAAAGAAAAAGTGAGAGGTCAGTGTAGAACTCAGTTGGAACTGGGGCGGGGGGGGGGGG
>CM053580.1:152983186-153001961 GCA_028627135.1 Pseudochirops cupreus
GGCTGCCGTAGCTCTCAGGAAGGTGCTGGGTCCCTTTCCTACTTACTTCTGGCTCACTGGATAATGAAGACTCCAGGACCAAGGCCCAAGACCGCGATCCAGATCCAAGCCGCTCAATGCCAGAGCACTTGGCCTCTGAACGATCGCTTAGTCCCCCTGCTGTCTGCAGGTCGCGGGTGCGGAAGCTGCAATGCAGAGGCGGGTGCAAAACCTCTGCCTTGCACTTTCCCGCCCTGGATGTGTTTTGGCTGGACGCTTTTCTCCCCCGATTTAGCAAGTCCCAGTGACCTAGTTCTGAACGCTGCTCGCAGCTGCCGCTAATCCGAGGCTCCGAGGCTCCTCCCGTCCAGACGCCCACAGGGCTCAGCCAGGGCTTCAGGCCAGGCTGGTTTCGGTTCGCAGTGCTGATATGGTTCCTTGTAGCCGAGCTGACTTTAGTGGAAAGTATATTTGTGTGCATTTTGGAGTTCTAGGATTAGTTTAGAGTCATATTTTATGGGTAATTTTGGGGTGGCTATGTGAGAGCTGCGATATGTTGCTGCTCCTATGCCACCATCTTGGCTCCGCCCCGCTAGAATACACATTTTCAAAAGGATACTAGAATAATTCAGTCTGAGAAATGGATTATAATCCTATAAGGGGAAAAACTGAAACTTTTTATTGGTATAGAGAACTTTCAAGAATTTCTGGTGAAAAGAACAGAGCTAAATAGGACCTGTGAAATGCAAGAATCCAGAAAAACCTAGAAAAGGTAAATTTATTTGAGCAATTGGAACAGGCTGTATGATGATGTAGAACTAAGATTTTAATAGGAGAAAAAAGCAAGTGTCCTTTCAGAACCATAATTACTTCAAAAGGTATTGAGGGAGTTAAATAAGAAAAATAGAGGTCCTGGTGGTTGACTGTTCCTGTTGGGAGGGTTTGAAGAGGGAAAAGAAAGATTGGGTAAAAAGAGGCATACAGTACTTTAGAAAAAAAAGGAGAGTAATTTGCTATTTCTTTAATAATTGGAGTAACTGAGTAGGCATTAGAGTAGTGGTTCTCAACCTGTGGGTTATGTTCAATTTGTAACAATGAAAATACATCCCGCATATCAGATATTTACATTACGGTTCACAACAGTAGCAAAATTAGTTATAAAGTAGCAATGAAAATAATTTTATGGTTGGGGGTCACCACAACACGAGGAACTGTATTAAAGGGTCGTGGCATTAGGAAGGTTGAGAACCAATGCATTAGACAAATATCTACAGACAATGGGACAGAGGAGATAGCCATTAGATAAACCTCATTCTTACCTAAAACAGATAAAGGATCTCTCTCTCTCTCTCTCTCTCTCTCTCTCTCTCTCACATGCACACACACACACACACACACACACACACACACACACACACAATTTCATGCAGAAAAATATCAAACTAAACACAAATTGAAATGAGATCATGTGGGAAGCAAAGATGATCTAGTCAGAGAACAGTCACAAGCAATGCAGCCTTCCTGAGAAAGGGATAGAGGGCTGAGGGAAGCAAAGAACTAAGAGTGTGCCACAGATTGCCTCTTGGACAACAGGAGAATGGGCCAACAAATTGTGATATATACATGTAAGGGATCATTATTGTGTCATAAGAAATGATGAAAGACAATTTCAGAGAATCCTAGCTAGCATGAAGTGATAGAGAGTGAAGTGAGCAGAACCAGGAAAATAATTTATGCAAGCCCAACATTGTAAAGACATAAAAAGATTTCAAACTCTGATTAAAGCATTAATCAAGCATGTTTCTGGAGGACCTATGATAAGGGATGTTAACCTTGCCTGACAGAGAGGAGATATGGAGACTAAGTGTAAAAAGAGGCACTCAGTTCAGGACATTATGGCCTCTGTACAGATCTGTTTTGCATGACAGTGCTTATTTATTACAAGGGGTTTTTCTTCCTCTTTCTTCCACTTGGTTACTAAGGGGAATAGGGTGGGGAAAGGGATGTTACCAATCGTGATTTCCCTCAAAAGAACAACATTGTAACATTTTCAACTACCCAGAAGAGAGGAAGCTCAAAAGTAAACAGGATAGTTTTGAAAGTAACATGTGGAATTTTTTGTTTTTTTAAAGCAAAGTTTTTTAATTAAAATTCATGGTTTCATAGGAAACTCACATTTTCTCTTTTGCTCTGTGTATGCAAATGCTTTTTTAAATTTTTGGTGTTTTAAGTTCACAGGAAAAAAAACCTGAAAGTTAAAAACCATAGAAAAGAAGAAAGTTCTGAAAGAAAAACAATTTTGAAATTATGTGTAGAACTTATTTTTAAGTTTGGGGTGTGTGCTTTTTTAAAAAGCAAGCTGTTATAAAATAGAGTGTGTGCCTTAGATTACCTCTTGGACAACAGGGGAATGGGCCATAGCTTCATATAAAATCTCTTCTGCTGTGTATAGAAATTTTTTTGTTGGGGTTCAAGTTTAGATTTAAAAATAAAATTTAAAATTAAAAAACAACAATGTGAGAACAATAGGAAGTAGACAAGGCATTTTGAAAGTAACATGGATATTTGTAATAGATTTTGTTTTTCTTCCTTTGTCAATGTATAAAGGAGAGGGAGGTAGATGGAACAGAATTCGTAACTGAAAATTTAATTAAATTTTTAAAGCATTACATATTTTTAAAAAATCTAGTTATGAAACAGAGATTCAAAGTTTCATTAAAAATTCATTCTTGTGTTCTGATGTGTATACAGAAAGGTTCTTTCTTTGGTGTTAAAGTTCAGAATTTAAAAATTAAGCTAAAAAAAAATTCCAGTATTTAGAGAGTAAAAAAAAACAAAAACAAAAACATAATTAGGAGTCAATAAACATTATGGGCACTGAATAACATTTTTGACAAAAGAAACTGACTTCTCTTGATTGGTGACCTCCTCTCTGCATTGCTAAATTTCAGCAAAGCCCCAACCATGCTTCATTTCATTGCCTCCCCTCTGACCAACTCAGGATCCTCTACTTCCTTGCCAACCTCCTTATTTCTGAGGATGTGTTCTCTCACTTTGGAACTATGAACTGTGGCCCTCTCTGACATTTCAACTAAAGGGTGAAGTGTATTAGGAAAGATATCCTAACCCCACTCTCACTTGCCCCATGCAGGTTAGGCTTGTGCTCTGCTAGGCTTCATAGCCTGAGTTAGAACACAGACCTTCAGTATGAATATTTATAAGAAATGGTTATTCAGGAAGCTCTACCCCTCAGTCGAAAGTTTTTCAAGATCTTCTAGAGCATAGATGTCAAACTTATGGCCCCCCAAACACTGAATGAGTCTAAACCAGATTAAAAGGTAACTGGAAAATGATTTTAAAAAATAAGTAGGGTAGGTAGGTGTCACAGTGAATAGAGCACTGGCCCTTGGAGTCAGGAAGACCCAAGTTCAAATCTGACCTCAGACACTTGACACTTACTAGCTGTATGACCTTGGGCAAGTCACTTAACCCTTGCTGGTTCCCCTCCCCCTCAAAATTTTAAAAATAAAATAATTTTTTTTAAAAAAAGAAAAAATATAATAGAATACAGATGCTAATTTATGATTCTCTAAGTCTATATGCAACCCACAAGGATCTATTTCTATTTGAGTTTGACATTACTAGTTTAGAGGACCTTCCATTACTTATGGGCAGTGAAGTGGCATAGTAGATAGAGTACTGGGTCTGGAGTCAGGAAGACTCTTCCTGAATTTAAATTTGGCCTCAGACACTTACTAGCTTATATGGCCCTGGGAAAGTCACTTAACCCTGTTTGCCTCAATCTTGTCATATTTAAAATGAGCTGAAGAAGGAAATGGCAAAGCACTCCAGTATCTTTACCAAGAAAATCCCAAATGGGTTCATGAATAGTCAGCCACGACTGAAAAGGACTTAACAACAACAACAAACCACTACTTTACTGAATTTAGGGACTCAATTCTGACTTCAGATGTTCAAGAAATTTGACATAGACAGCATTAAAAGAGGAAGAGATAAACTAAAATAGAAACATAACAAAGATAAAACAATTTTAACAATTCCCTGAGTGACTGAATCTGGAAGAGTCCTAGGAATGACCTAGTCCTGGGACTAAATGATCAGGTCCATGTGGTGGGTGTTACCAAATTTCTGCAATTCACAATGGATCTCTCCATTAAAAAAAGGTGATTCCCTAGTAGGATTGGTACCAGGAACATCATAACTACAGCAAAGATGACGAAATTTCCTGAAAAATGACCAATACTCACTACATGTCAGGAAGAATTATGCTCTCATAACATTGCGAGGATAGGGAAAAAGGAAATACAAAATTTTTGCCTTACCAGAGTACTCTGAGGGCCTGTCCCCTATCTTCTGTGGAATTTCAGCACGGGTGAAGATAGGGAAAAGAAGAGAGAGTGGCTTGGTGCAAGAGAGCGGGCTTAGAAGGGAATTAAGGAGTCAAACAAGTAGAGGTCACAGTGAGGATAAAGAATAGGATTTAGTAAGGGAAGGCAAAGGGAAAGGTGAAAAGCCTACAGATTAGGGTCAGATAAGGGAGTTTGGGAATGGTAAGATCAAAGGTATGACCATCTTTGTGTACAGCAGAAGTAGGATGGAGGTTACCAAGAGAACATAAAAAGACAAAAGATGGCAGCTCAGGACAGAGCCTTATTGGAGTGCATGATATAGTTGCCAATCTAGCAAAAGAAAGCGAGAAGTTGCAGTGTCTACCTGGATGACGCTTTTAGATACTTCTTTTGGTTCATCTACCCGTTTCACTCACTTCTATATGAGTGTTTTGACCTCAGCGGCTTTCATTAAACTAACAAGAGGATTCCAGACATTATTCTAGAATGACATAATGTCTCGACATAATGTCTCTATGAAAAAGTTGTTTTTCTTTGCAACAATGTTTCATCATGCTAGATTTATAGTTTGTTACTTATATGCTAATAGTATTTATATGTAATGGATTTTTCACACGACCTAAAAACGTCAATTTTTCAGTGATTTTGCTTCTTGCCATGGTGTCCCAAGCTGCCTCATATGAGGCATGAGGATTCAAATTCAACAGTAACTCTCCTCAGGAATCTAACTCCTCGAACCATAGTTGCATTGCACAAAATATGGGCGAGAAGGAAAGTTTGGAAAGAACTGAATTTCAAGTTTGTGAATCTGGCTGCTAATTAGGAATTTGCTGCCCCCAGGCAAAACTGAAAAGTGATTGTAGTTTTTCTTTGATTTTCATCCACTCTTTTCCAGCCTACTCTTTTTTGCTTCAACACATTCTCCTCCTCCCTACAGGCAGCACCCTAATCAAATGCCTTAACGCGTGTTTCCAGTTAAATACAGAACTTGAGAGGACTGAAAAATCTTTAAGACACTCCTCTCCAACATGACTGCCAAGTGCCCCTCAAGATCATATTGAATGCCTGCCAACTGAGAAAGCCCTAACACTATGGTGAGAGAAGTGTTGTGCTGGTATTTTTTACTTCTTTTATAATGAAAAATCAAGCTATACTAGAAAATATTGTAATTCAGAATCCAAAAGATGACTTAGGAGATATAAATCAGCCATGAACTTGGACATAAATGAAATCTAGCGTTGTATAAACAACTTCTCTTGATTTCCTTTCTTATCAGTCCTTAGTTTTGAGGAGTGTTTGATTTGAACCTGATGATACAGTAATCTGTGCTAACACTCCGTAATATCAGGAATAGTCCCCAAATGTCCTATGGGCTAGTCCTAGGTAGAAGATAAGTTCCTTGATGACAGGAACTTTTTTGTACTGTTTGTATCTTGAATATCTAGCATGGCAACTTGTACAAGCAGGCACTTAAAAGTGGCTGTGGAATTGACTAATCTAACCATAAGTTTATTCTAGAATAAGTACAAGAAAGGTGAGGGTCATATCAGTCCAAGTCTCCCAGCCTGGCATATACAAAGTAGATTATATATACATATTGCATTACTATAAAATGTGATATGCAGCCCCTTCTAATCCAATAGGAAAAAAGCTCCCTGGGGACACTATTTTATTCTTTTCTGTTTATATCTTTATCATATCCATCACAAAGTCCTACTCTAATGTCTTACTGTAGGGTAAAGGCAGAAGTATCCAAATAGCCCCATGCCTTAAATACTTAAGTACTTGTGTCTTAAATATAGGGGATAGGCACTGGCCCTACGAATTCATTAGAACAGGGAACTCATGAATGAGGAAATTCTAACACTGCAGGTCAGTATCTTTTCTTTTTCTGGTCTTTTCTTTATTCACAACACCATGAAGCTTCTCACAGAGTAAATACTTTAAAAAGTTTTGAATTGAACAACTATAATAGCAAAGTTTTTATCTTCAAATATTAAAATGGAGATACCACCCAGGCCATATCTTACAGCAGAATGAATGATGAATTCACATATCTTTGTCAAGTCCTTGGCCAAAAGAGAGCGTCTCAGGTCACACCGGAGGGTATACTGTAAGAAACAAAATTGGAAGGAAAATGTTGCTTCAGTGAAATTTATTTTCATAAGCTTGTTTTTTAATAGTTTTACAAATAATAATAAAATAATTTAAACATATTTAATAGCATCCCAAATACATAACTACAACGATTTATTATTTATTTAGGCCATGTTCTTTCTACCTTCTTTGTCTGTTTTGTTTTAATGTATCAGAAATCCATTTAGATATTTTTCTGCTAATTAAGCTTTCTTCACTTCCCATTATTTGATAAAAAAGCTTTCTATATTTCTTCATATTCTTTGAGTTTAATATTTTCAAAAGAATTATCATATTTCATTAAACTTTATGGTACTGTGGAAAGCGTGTTGGATTAGGAATCAAAGGACCCGGGTTTAAATTTCAGCTCTGTCATTTTCTACCTACATAACCTTGGGAAAGTGACTTAAAATCTTTGGGCCTCCGTTTCTTCATCCATAAAATAACAAAGTCAACAAATACTTGTTAAGTATTTATTATGTGCAAGGCACTATGCAAAGAGCTGAGGATATAGATAAAGCAAAAAAGAAAAGCATTCTCTGAAGGGGAAAAGGAGAAGTCTAGACTCAGGAGAAAAGCTGGAATGGTGAAGAAACAGGTAAAACTGACTTGGGCTCCTCCTCAAAATGGAGGTTCCAGGAGGAACTCACAATTAGAGGATGGGATATCAGGAGCAAAGGGATCTTCTAGGGTGAGAAGGCTGCCCACACAGGATGAAAAATGCAGAGAGCTAGACTTAGATGACTTCTAAGGTTTCTTCAGCTCTAAATCTATAATCACGACATATGTCACATTTTATTTAGACATTTTTCTACCATTAGACACCTTTGTTGTTCTCAGTTTGTTTTTTTTTTTACTTTTACATGTAAGCAGCTAAAAATACTCTGGCAATTTTCAGTTAGTATTTTTTTTATGATACTCTTAGGATGCATTCCCCGAAGAGAAACTTTAATTGGGTCAAAGGGCATGATTATTTTCATTAACTTATCAAATAATGCCAGATTACTTTCTAAAAATATCTCACAAATCTGAAGAACCACCCAACAATTTTGTCATTTTGCCATATGGCTGTGTGGTAGCATCTTAGTTTTGTCCTGATGTTCATCTCTTTGGAGATTAAAGAAGTTTAACTTTGGGGAGAGGAGTAATTATTTGCAATTCAAGATAAACATTAAACATGACAACATGAAATTGATTCTAGTTAATAAATTATATAAAATTCAAATCAATATTTATTAAATGCCTACTATGTGCTGGATACTTTGCTAAATTAACACATATAATTTAGAAAACTTAATCCTTAAGATGAAATAATTCTCGTCTAGATAAAATATATTATTTTAATATAAATCTTCAACTACCCCAATAGGCAACTTAATCCACTTTAAAAAAAAATTATTTAGCATTTTATTTTTCCCCAGTTACATGTAAAAACAACTTTTGGGGGGGGGGGGGGGCCAGGGAATTAGGGTTAAGTGACTTGCCTAAGGTCATACAGCTAGTAAAATGTCAAGTGTCTGAGGCCAGATTTGAATTCAGGTGCTCCTGACTTCAGAGGCAGTGTACTCTTCACTGTAAAAACTATTTTTAACATTTGTTTTCAAAACTTCTGAGTTCCAAATTCTCTCCCTTCCTCCCATCCTATCACCCCTCATTGAGGATGCAAGCAATTTGATATAGGCTATATGTGCAGTCAGGTAAAAACATTTCCATAAATAGTCACGTTGTGAAAGAAAATGTAAACAAATTTTTAAAAACTCAAGAAAAGTCAAGAAAGTTTTAAAAAGTACACTTCAATCACCATTCAGACACCACAAGTTCTTTGCCTGGGGATGGACAGCATTGGAAAATAGCTAAGTCATTCATAGCTGATCATTCTACAATATTGCGGTTACTTTGTACATAGTACATTTCACTGTGCATCAGCTCATATATAACCTTTCCAGATTTCTTTGAGAGCATTCTGCTCATAATTTCCTACAGTACAACAGTATTCCATCATAATCACATACACAATTTGTTCAGTCATTTTCCAATTGGTGGGCATCCCCTTCAGAAAAGAGCTGCTATAAATATTGCTGTACATATAGGTCCTTTTTATTTTTTCTGTTTTTTAAATTTCTTTTGGGATATAGACTTAGTAGTGGTACTGCTAGGTCAAAAGGTATGACTGGTTTTATAGCACTTTGGGTATAGTTCCAAATTGCTCTTTGGAATGGCTGAATCAGTTCACAACTCCACTAACAGTGCATTAATGCCTTGTTTTTCCCACTTCCGCACCAACATTTGTCATTTACCTTTTCTGTTCTATTACTCAATCTAGTAGGTAAGAGGTAGTACCTCAGAATTGTTTTAATTTGCATTTTTGAAATCAATAGTAAGTTAGAGTACTTTTATATGACTATATAAATAGCTTGATTACTTTATCGGAAAACTGATCACATCTTTTAATCATTTATCAATTAGTGAATGGTTCTTAATTTCTATAAATTTAATTCAATTCTTTATGTTTGAGAAATGAGGCTTTTATCAGAGAAACTTGCTTTAAAATTAAAAATTTTAAAGTTACTATTGTTGTTTCCCCCTCCATCCAACCCTCCCATTTATTCTATTCTTTCTCTCCTTTTACCCTGTGCCTCAAGCGTTTTCCTTCTGACTACCTCTGTCACTAATATGCACTCCCTTCTATCACTCCCCCACCTCTTCATTTATCCCCTTCCCCTCCCACTTTCCTGTAGGATAAGATAGATTTCTATATCCAATTGAGTGTGTATGTTATTCCCTCTTTGAGCCAATTCTGATGTGAGGTCCACTCACTCCTTCCTCATCTCCCCCCTTACCCTCAACTGTAAAAACTTTTCTTGCCTACTTTATGTGAGATAATTTAGCCCATTCTACCTCTCTCTTTCTCTTCCTCCCAGTACATTTTTCTCTCACCCTTTAATTTTACTTGTTAGATATCATCCCTTCATATTCAACTCACACCTGTGCCCTTTGTCTACATGTTCTCCTTTTAACTACCTTAATAATGAGAACTGTCTCATGAGTTACAAATATCATCTTCCTATATAGGAATGTAAACAGTTTAACTTTAATAAGTTCCTTATAATTTGTCTTTCCTGTTTACCTTTTCATGTTTCTCTTGAGTGTTATATTTGAAAGTTAAATTTTCTATTCAGCTCTTGTATTTTCTCAAGAATGTTTGAAGTTCCTCTATCTCATTTAATGTTTATTTTTTTCCCTGAAGGATTATACTCAGTTTTACTGGGTAGATGATTTTTGGTTGTAATCCTAGTTCTTTTGCCCAACAGAATATCATATTCCAAGCCCTCCTATCCTTTAATGTAAAAACTGTTAAATCTTGTGTTATCCTGTGTGGCTCCATGTTACTTTTTGGCTGCTTGCAATAGTTTCTCCTTGACCTGGGAGTTCTGGAATTTGGCTATAATTTTCCTGACAGTTTTCATTTTGGGGTCTCTTTTAGGAGGTGATCAGTAGATTCTTTCTCCCTCTGCTTCTAGAAAATCAGGGCAGTTTTCTTTGATAATCTCTTGAAATACGTTGTTTAGGCTCTTTTTTGATCATGGCTTTTAGGCAGTCCAATAATTTTAAAATTCTCTCTATTGGATCTATTTTTCAAGTTAGTTGCTTTTCCAATGAGATGTTTCACACTATCTCCTATCTTGTCATTCTTTTGGTTTTCTTTTATTGTTTCTTGATTCCTCATAAAGGCATTAGCTTCCATTTCCTCCATTTTACTATTTAAGGAATTATTTTCTTTAGTGAGCTTTTGAACCTCCTCTTCCATTTGGCCTATTCTGTTTGTTAAGGTTATTTTCTTCAGTATTTTTTTTTGGTCTCCTTTACCAAGCTATTGACTCATTTTTCATGATTTTCTTGCATCACTCTCATTTCTCTTCCCAATTTCTCCTCTACCTCTCACTTGATTTTCAAAATCCTTTCAGAGCTCTTGCATATATGAAAAAAATTCATATTTTTCTTGGGAGGCATTGGATGTAGGAGCTTTGACTTCGCTGTCTTCTTCTGAGTGTGTGTTTTGATCTTCCTCATTACCACAGTATGGTCAGTTTTGTTTTTTTTTTTCTGTTGCTTGTTCACATTCCCAGGCTATTATTTGACTTTTTAACTCTTTGCTAAAGTAGGGTTCTGCTTCCAGGATGGAGGGCACACTCTCCCAAGCTTCAAGGGTTTTGTGCTGTTATTTTCTTTCTTTTTTTTCTTTTCCCTCCAACATTTTAATAAAGGTGTAACTTCAGCTCCTTCACAGCCAAACCAGGAGGCAGGGACTGTTTAAGTTTCTCTGCCTTCTCTTTGTCTGTGATAACCAAAGCGTACAGGTACCTGCTGCAGTGAACCTTAAACTTCACATTGTGCTTGTTTTTCTTGATCTTGACAGATTTGGCATCTTTTCTCCTGGCTATGAGCAAGAAGTCTTTTATTTCCTCGATTTTTCGGGGCATGGTGGCAGCGGCGGGATGAGGGGCAGCGTGTGGTCCTAGAGGTCATGCAACTGCCAAGGGGCTGAGGAAGATGGAAAAGCTATGCAGTTGTTTTCAGAGATACTTCTAGGTTCCTATAAGTTTTTAGTTCTCCCAAGGTGGTATGATCTAAGGAGAAGTGTTTACTACTCTCCTGGCCTGTGCTCTGATCTGTGAGTGACCACAAGCATTCTTTTCTGCCCTGGAACTATAAGAAAGATTCCTCTCTACACTTTGGTCACAAGCTCTGCTATGCTAGTGCTCCTCCTCATCCTGGGACTGCCACCCAGGACTGCAACCTGATCAGAATATGGGCAAAATAACAGAGTCCTGCCTCAGTGCTAGTAAAAACAACTCCTTCTGATCAGTTGTTCAGTCCTCTTACTGTCTGTGGGCTTAGAGCTCCAGAAGCAGCTATTGCCGCTGCTAATTTAGTCACTCCCCAAAGTCTGTTCCAGGTTTGCTGGGGCTGGGGATGTGCTGGCATGGCTGGTGCTCCACTCTCACCCAGGTGCAGTAAATCTTTCCTGCTGACCTTCTAAGCTGTCTATGGCTTTCGTGGGTTGAGAGGTTGTAGTGGCAAAGGAATGTGAAGATCTTCCTTGTCCCTTAATAGGCCTAGGGAATCTGAAGATCTTCCCTGTCCCTGCCCCTTAATGGACCTCACTTGGAGCCCAACAAGAGAAACTTGCTGCGGGGAGGCTTATTTTTCAGGAAGGCCCACACCTTTTGCTACTTTATAAATTAGGCAGTGGGTCGTGAAGGCTGTGATGTCTTCTGACCCTGAAGAAGGATAAATATATTCTGAGGTGAGGCTTTACTTTGGGGCTTACTTATGGGAAAAGTGGCATGATCCGGCCAGATGAGACTCTGGGTAACCATTGAGCCCCTTGGCTTTGAAAACCCAGATGTTGATGCTTCTTTCTCTGGTAACTATGTACACATGTAATGGTCAGACAGCTAGAAGCCCTGTCTGTTGGTCTGTTGAATTGTGTTATTTACTCTGTCTCTATTTTTTGTCTGCTTGTAATTTCTGTTTGAATTTTCTGAAGTTCAAGGTGCTGAATTTTTCCCCTGAAGTAAGTGAATGATACATATGTTTGATTAAAATAAAACCGTTAACCCCTTTTGAGTTGCTTTCCTTTAGAAAAGCACATCAAAGAACCTGTGCTAGCAGCCATCCTGGATATGCTAGGGTGCTTGCTGTTATGGAGGTCTGAAAACTTCCACTGATGCCAGTGATTCAGTCACTCTCAAGGCCTGCTCCTGGTTTGTTGGGGCTGGAGCTATGTCTGGAGCACAGTCTGTGCTGAACTGCACTCTTCTCCCGCCCTGCTGCAACGGACCTTTCCTGCCAACCTTCCAAGTTGTTTTGTGCTGGAAATTTGTTTCACTCTGTCATTTTGTGGGTTCTGCTGCTCTAGAATTTGTTCAGAGTCATTTTTTAAAGGTATTTGGAGGGGTTTGGGAGAGATTTCAAGCAAGTCCCTACCTTTACTCTGCCATCTTTGACAAGCAGGCTTTTGCAAGTTAGTAGATGTGATTTTTATCAATATTTAGCTAATAATAAAGTTAAACTTGCAATTTCACAGAACCCATAATTACTAGTTTCATGGAAAAATCAATCCATTAACAAATAGCAAACAGATCTTAGAATTACTTTTAAAATTCTAGCCATTAAGAAAGATAGAAAAGGGAAAGGCATTCTCACATAAATTCAATAGATCTACTGGATCTGTAATCTTATCAACTTACTAGTTTTTTCCAATGATACAGATCCCAACCCATTCATATCTACCAATCCTAGGTGACTCTTATACATGTCCCTCTCAAAAGTTTGCCACAGGAGTTCTACACAATGAACTAAAGGCCTTTTAAACTTTTTTCCAATGTCTTAAGAGTGTCAATAACACTCTGCCTAACCATCTGCTATCCCTCATTTTTGCGACGTGACCAGTCCATCTCCTTTTCCTGACATTCAATTCTTTCTAAATCTTGTTCTTATTAGGAGTTCCCCATTAGTTATATGTTGTGGCCTGCTCACACTCAACATATGAACCTCTCCACTGTTCAATGATACTTACTTGCTTCCATAAAGCAATACTGTAAGTTTTAGTATTGAAAATGAGTCTTTTGCTCTTGTGGGAGGTTTGAGTCAATGAAAACCCTTTGCATTTTCTCAAGAGCAATCCAGCTTGCTCTCTTCCTCCTGTTCAATTTTTTGCTCAACTTGTCCATCCGTATTTTCTGTCCCAAATATACAGAGAGTTCTTACTTTACATAAGTAGACCATTCTGCAGACATCCATGTAAAGGATTTTTACATATGCTTTGCCTTGGACTTGGGGGAAGGAAAGAGGGCTCACCCCTATGGAAGGAGGGGGCCAGCAGGAGTGGGAGTATGAGGGCCTACGGCACAGAAGTGAAAGTAGGAGGCAGGCTCACGCCAGGCACTTGGTCACCTGGCGAGAACCAAGAGGAAGAATATGGAGGGCGAGGACATGTCGGGGCCAGACATAGACAGACAGGATAAGACAGCACAGGGGTGGAGGACAGAAAAGGTACCAAGCCCAGAGGATGAAAGACAGCCACATGGGGACCTGGACATAAAGGTGAGTGGGCAGAGCGGGACAAAAGTTTCCTCTTTCAGCTGTACAAATTCTCAAAACAAGCCCCTCAGCCCATGGTGGCAGTGGTGTCTGTGAAGTCTCTCTAAGTGTCTGTTCTTCTGCTTTCACTCAGAAGGTTTTTTCGGGGAGGGAGGGGAGAGGAGAGGTGCTGAGTGATAAGCGGAGGTGCAAGAGTAGAGAGTGAGAAAGTACAGTATAGTTAACAGGGTTTTTTGGAATGCAACTTTCTATATCACTGAACGATATCTATAGGGCATCCATTTCAATTCAATTCAGCAAAGATTTATTAAGCGCCTACTATGTGCCGGGCACTGTGCTAAGCACTGGGGATACAAATAATAAAAAGGGACTTCCAGCCATCAAGGAGCTTGCAATTTAAAACAGGAAGGCAAAACACAAAAGGAAGTCAAGAAAGGGTGAGATGTTGGTGGGGAGGGGAAGAGAGTGAGCACTAGGGGTTACCTAGTACAGGGGCATCTTGTTCCATAGGTTTGAAACCAAGCAGAGCTGCAGATGGAAAGTGGAGTGGGGGCTGAAATGTGGGCAGTAGCCACTCTTCACCCACTTGGTCTTTCCTGTGTGGATAGATATACAAATTACTTTTGGATGATTTTAGATCATCCATTGCTTAGTGTAAGAAGCAAAATGCCATCTGAAACAAACATCTGAAGGAACTCATAATCCAAAGAAATCCCTCTTTTACCAGGACACTGAACTAGATCACCTCTATTATGGTGGCAAATACCTCTGCACAGATACCAGCTGTTCTATGCCTCACTTGATGTCCATTATGAGTGGGTAAATGAACATCATTTTATCTCTCATTAAATCTTAAAAGAAATCTTAGATGATCTCAATATGTGGATGGAAGATAACTTGGAAAAAAAATATATATATATGTATATATATATATATATAAATATAATAACACAATGGGATCTCATGTTCTCTACATCTCTCAGTTAACTACAAAATGTTAAAGATGGATAGTTATGAATATCGCTTATAAAATGCTGATTTGTGAATAGCTGACTCTCAAAAGATTTTTGTAGACGGGACAGTAGGTCTAGAGATCTATAGTTACTTATGGTTTCAATTCCCCCTTTTCAATATTAATTTTTTTTCTCATAACACTGGTATCATTCCTTCCTTGAGATTGCTTGTATATCGTTTCTGTTTAGTCACTTTTTGGTTGTGTCTGATCCTTCATAATCCCATTTAGGGTTTTCTTGGCAAAGATACTAGAGTGATTTGCCATTTCCTTTTCCACTTCATCTTATGGATGAAGAAACTGAGGCAAATGGTTTAGCAATTTGTCCAGAGTCACACAGCTAGTATGTGAGGCCAGGTTTGAATTCAGTTAATGACTGACTCTTCCTGATTCCAGGCCTGGCATTCTATCTACTGTACCTCTGGCACCTATTATTCTTTACATACCCATGGTCTAATCTGGCTGCTTTTCCTGTCTGTGTTCTCAATGGAATCATTTCTTCTTGTTGTTGTTCAGTTATTTCAGTCGTGTCTGCCTCTTTCATGACTCCGTTTGGGATTTTCTTGCCAAAGATATGATTTCTCATTTCCTTCTCCAGGTCATTTTACAGATGAGGAACTGATGCAAACAGGGTTAAGTGACTTGTCCAGGATCACACAACTAGTAAGTATCGGAGTTTGTATTTGAACTCATGAAGATGAGTCTTCCTGACTACAGGCCCAGCACTCTATTCACCAAGCCACCTAGCTGTCCCAGTATCATTTCTACCTTCTCTTTAAGTATATCCAGAACTACAATGTCAGGGTATAAATGTGAGAGTACAAACATCCTTGGTTGAGAAAACCATGTTAATATTATTTTTGCAAACCTTTTCCATTTTTCTTCAGCCTGTATTCTCCTATTTTCATCCTTGAATGTCCCTGACTATGTCCCTTGCCAAGTTTTCTTTATTTTCAAATTTATTATATTCTGAACTTAAGAAATAAAACAACCATTTCCCTAACAAAGTAGAATAGAAAAAAAGATGAATGCACATGAAACTGCAAATCTGTTTTGTAGAACTTGCTATTCCTTCGAAACATATAATAAAGTTACCATGTAACTTTTTTCTTTTTTTCCCTCCCCTCTCCCAGCCTAGAGATGGCTACCATTAGACACAAATGTGTGTGTGTTTAAAACCATTTTATACATTCTTCTATTTATCATTCTTTCACTGGATACAAATAGCACCTACCTTTATAGGTCCTTTGTAGTTAATCTGGGTATTTATAATAGTCAAAATGACTTAGTCACTCAAAGTAGTTATTAAAACAATATTGCTGTTACCGTATACAATGTTCTCTTGGTTCTGCGCATTTCACTCTTCACTGTTTCATGCAAGTCTATCTGTGTTTTTCTAAAATCATAGAACTCATGGTTTCTTATCATACACTAGTATTCTATCACGATCATATACCACAATTTTTTCAGCCATACTCCAACTGACGGACATCATCACAATTTCCAGTTCTTTGCCACTCTCCACTGTTTCTCTGTTTTATGAGACGATACTACTCATAACTGTCCATCATGCTTGTTCATAAGATCTTACTAACAGGTTTCTATACTAACCAAGTATTGCCTTTGGCAGTCCTCTCTCTCCATAAGTCAAGTAAGTCAGACGTTTGCTTAATTTGCTTTCTTTACTGACATAAGTAAAAATTATATAGGTTAAAAAAAAATAAACAATTCTCTAGATTCTCCATAAGCTGTGAGTGGTTTTCCAAATAAAATTAGGGAAAGGGTGAATATGTAACATAAAACATAAACATCTACACTTTGGCCAACCTTCAATTCTGCATTAAAAAGAAACAAAGTATTATTACAAATAAATTGTATCAGTTACAAAAGCAGCCATACTCACACATTCACACTGGCATATAGTTGGAGAAAGGGGAAAGAAAAGCAAAAAAGAATTTTCATTGAAGCATAATTTTAATCCTTCATTAGTTATGATTTATCTCTCTTCTTCTCTGTGCAAACCACCTACCCACAACCTCAAAGTAAGAAAAATTGGGGGAATACAAATTTTAAGAATTATAGTCATTCCTTATACTGCATTCTTTGAATTGGTCAATAACTTACAAAGGCAGGTAAGATAACCAACCTATTACTAAGGAAGAATTACAACTACTCTGCCAAAACATGGAATATCACTGATGCTCTAAAACCTAAATTAAAAATGTACACTGGGAGTGGTTTTACATAGCCTTCTCCACACTGTGAAGTACCAATGTCACAATGTTTTGTCCACCTGTTTTTTTACTGAAAAATTACTGGAAAATTCTGTTGTATCATTTCTTTGTGCTAAAATCATTTATGAATTAAGTCACATGGCAATCTTTCTGGTGGAACACTCCTCCTATGTAAGTTCTTACCAATGCTAAACTAAACAGCAATTACATTAAACAAAGGAATCCAACAGGATAGCAGCAGGGTTTGATGGAAAGATCACTGCACTAGGAGTCAAGACAAGGATTTAGCATCAATTCTTAAGAAATTTTCTTAACCTCTGGGAGCTCCAAGTTCCTAATCTGTAAAATGTGTGCTTAAGAGGTGTTCCCGATCTCCAACTGAAAAACAGTCAAAGGATATGAACAGGCCGTTCTCAAGTTCTCAACAAAAATCTGATTCTGTTCCAAATTACTAAAAGTCAGAAAAATGCAAATTAGAGTAACTCTCTTAAATTCTACCTCACACACATCTGCTTGGTAAAACTGACAAAAAAAGAAAACAACAAATTGTGAAGGCTCTGCAGGAAAGCAAGTAGAAGCACAGCTGCACCACTACTGGGCCTATACTAAACACAAGTCAAAGAAAGAAGAAACAGTACTATATGTACAAAAAAATATCTTTTGCAGTTCAAAGAATTGGAAACTAAGGAAATGCCCATCAACTGGGGAAGGACTGAAAAAAAATTATGCTATATGAAGGTAACAGAAAATGACTGTGCTATAAGAAATAAAGATAGTTTCAAAGAAATCTGAGATTTATATGAACTGATGCAGAGTGAAGTGACCTATATCAGGAGAACAACTTGCATTACAACAACATTGAAAAAACGAACAAATTGGAAAGACTTAAGAACTTGGGTCAAAACAATGATCCACCATGATTCCAGAGGGCTTATGACGAAAAATCCTATCTACCTCCTGCAAGAGAAGTGATAGACTAAATAGGAAGAACGAGACCCACATTTTTTGACATAGCCAATATGGGAATTTATTCTGTTCAATTATGCTTATTTGTTACAGTGTTCCTTTTTTCTCAGTAGGGGGCAGAAAGAAACAAACTTGTCAGTTAAAAAAAAAAGTTTTTTTTAAAGAAAGAGACCACAAAGCTCTCTCCATTTCTGAAATGACAAAAGACAAAATTTCACATCATGTTTGATATACCTGCGATCTTATGAATGTGAGTACTTCCACCAATGGTGCATATTATATTACAACCCAGACACATCCATTCTGTGTGATGCTTATCTGTTCCCTAGTAAATATGCCATAAGTGCAACACCATGTTTCATCAAACTTGCCTTGAGGCCTTCCTTATGACATCTGGACACTGCACATATGCCAACTGAATTAATTAGGTATTGCTTATTCTTACTATGTAATTGATCTGCCTTTTTAAACGGCATATTCTGGCTTCATTTGTAGCAGGAAAATAAAGACTAATATGTGAGTTTCCCTGGTCCACTGAATAAGGATTTCACATTATCAGGTGAGTTAAGTTAATGTTTATAAATTAAACTGTATCAGCTATTTATGTTATTACTGTTTATAAACTCTCTAAAAACTGTGTTATTCTTGGCACCTTATTCCCCATCTTTCATCATTCTAGAAGAAGGACTAATGGTCACATTTTTCTTTTTTTTTTTAAATTAACTTTTGTTTATTTTTATTTTTAGTTTACATCACTCATTTCCACAAGATTTTGAGTTGCAAATTTTCTCCCCATCTTTCCCCTACCCACCACCCCAAAACAGCGATTCTACTGTATACCCCCTCTCCCAATCTGCTCTCTCCTCTATCCTCCCCCATCACCCCTCTAACTTTCTGGTAGGGCAAGATGGATCTCCTACCCCAGTGCCTGTATATCTAATTTCCCAGTTGCATGTAAATAATTTTACATG
>CM053580.1:153002461-153027279 GCA_028627135.1 Pseudochirops cupreus
TGAGTGACGAAGGAGGAAGGGAAAGAACGTAGAATTTAAAGTTCTAAAATCAAATGTTAAAAATATATGTATATTGTTATTATTACTATTATTATTATTTACATGCAACTGGGAAATAAGATATATAGGCACTGGGGTAGGGAGATCAATCTTGCCCTACCAGAAAGTCAGAGGAGTGATAGGGGAGGATATAGGAGAGAGCAGATTAGGGGAGAGGGTATACAGTGGGATCGCTGTTTTGGGGTGGTGGGTAGGGGAAAGAGGAGGAGAAAATTTGTAACTCAAAATCTCGTGGAAATGAATGATGTAAACTAAAAAGGAAAAGAATAAACAGAAAAAAAAGAAAGAAAGTAGAGAATGTTTTATTTTTGTCTTAGCATCCTTAGGGTCCACCACAGTGCCTAAAATATGGAAAGTATTTAATACTTGTTGAATATTCAATTACAAATAAAGCCTTAGATGGTTTGTTTGACAAATTACTCTTTAAGATGTCCATTAAGTTAAAGCTCAGATGCAGAAATATTACACTACAGCAGAAGAGCTAATAGAAATTATAATAAAGGATTAATTCTTATTTTTGGTCAACTTTATGCATACCCTAATTTTTTAAATAGTATAATCACATGAAATAAACTATTACTAATGCAAAATGAAAGCAGATATTATCTTTCCAGGGTTTAGTCCCTGTCTTCAAAGAACTTACCAGAATGATAACTTCTTAACAGACACAGACATACAACACATATATGTGTATGTGTATGACACACAGTTTTTGGGGAGGGGCAGAAACAACTGGGAGAACCAAGCCAAGAAGAGCCTCTTGACAAAAGAGCACTTGAATTTAACCTTGAAGTTAGGAGACCCAATAGGCAGAGGTAAGGAGCGCAGCCATCCTGCTCAAAGGTGCAGAGACAGGAAATGGATTGTCACAAACAGGACTGTTTAGGGGGAACCTTTAGAGGACAAAAAGCAAACCGAAGGGCAATAAATCTAACAAGGCAAACTGTAGAGGCAGTTGGGCTTTAAGAATCATACAGATGGTTCTATATTTTACTCTAAAATGCAGCTACTGAAGTTTCCAGAGCAGGAGAGCAATAGGGTCAGATTTGTGATTTGGGGACAGCATGGCATTTGTGTGGAAAACTGGGCTGAAAAAGGTTGAGACTAGTGTGTTTGGAAGCCTGTACAATAGTCCAGACTAAAGGTGATGAAAAGAGAGAAGGACTGAGTTATAACAGAGTTTGAGAACAATGAACCTTGGCTGGGGGGAGAAAGGGAGACAGAAAGAAAGAGAGAAAGGGGGGGGGGCGGGGGGTAGTGTGTGAGTGTGTGAGAGAGAGAGAAAGAGAGAGAGAGAGAGAGAGAGAGAGAGAGAGTGTGTGTGTGTGTGTGTGTGTGTGTAGGATTAGCAGACATGGATGTAAGGGAGGTAGTCACAGGAATAGGCTAAGAGAAGGTAGGCTAGATTCTCATCTTTAGAGCTTTTCTGGATAAGAAGTTAACATTTCTGGGTCATGTATTCTCTCTGTTTGTATCCCTTCTTTAGGAAATGCTAAAGAAAATAAAGTTTTTTTAGGACAAACAGTTAACTAAAATGGTTCTTCCTCCTTCAGTATTTAAAAGATATAAATTTTGAACAACCCTTTAAGAGTCCAGGATCATCTTCACATTATGAATAGATACTGGTAAATTCCCTCCCTAATATGAATTTTCCTTGATCCCATAAAGCATAAATGAACTAGAACATAAGAGTTGGAAAGACCTAGATCACTAAGAATTCCCTAATAAGAAGTCACCCAAGTCCTCTCCTTGAAAAAGTAGATGAGATTCTACCACCTCCTAAGGCATCCTATTCCTCTTTTAGGCAGCTCTAATTTTTTTTTTTTACAATATATTTTTAAACAAAACCTACTTCTCTTCAATATCCATCTACTGTTCCTGGTTCAACTCTCTGGGGTCAACCAGAACAATCCTAATTCCTTTTCCACATGACCATCCCTCAAATACCTGAAAACTTTTACTTTCTCCATAAGTATTTTCTCTTCCAAGAAAATCAAGCATAAGGCTTCTCATATCCCCTGACCATCTTGCTTGCCTCTTTCTGGATATAATTCAAATTACTTATGACATTCTTGAAATGTGGCACCTAGATTTGAACCTGACATGTTTTGACTAATGCACAGAATGGCAGGACCATCACCTCCCTCATTTTGGTCACTGCAGAGCCTAGAAGAACTTTAGAGTGCTTCTTGCTGCCAGGTGAGTGAACCCCTTTTCTTAAAAAAAAAAAAAAGGATTTTGCATGTCTTTTCCACTAGAATTATGTGATATGGATAAAGGGTTGTATACAGCACCATTTTATCCACATGCATACTTGTTGTTCAGCCTATCATGACTGAAATTGGTTTTCTAGCCTGTATGTTTCTCAGGTTTCATACTTGGAAATATCTATTAGTAGACCGAGCTGATAATTCTAACAGACATTAAGAGAATATCTTGGAGAAACACTTTAAAATACCTGAATAAAGGGGTGTAATATACTTTGCATCCATAATAACTGTCTGAAAATGACTCAGTAAATGCTCAAATTTTAAAATGTCAATTAACCAATTGACTAATGGAACTGCTGGTGCCCACAATTTTATAACTATTAAAGTACTTACTCATATAATGTTTCACATTTTGGATCTAGGTTACTATCCAACAACTTCTGATAATTGGAATTATTTGAACTATTTTTTTCATATAGAGCTTCAAATTCTTCTACTTCATCTCGAAGATAATCAGGTACTACAAATGGGTCATGAGAATTTGAATGAGGTCTGTAGAGAAAAAGGCAGATTTTGTGAATATCATTCTGTTTAATGAATTTGAAGTATGCAGACTCTTAGGAGGACAAATCTAAAAACACAGAAGTCAATACGAAAAACCGGTTTACTTTTTTCACATTTTGATATAAAACATTCCTAGCCTTATTCAAATTAATCTCTAAAAATTTGACACTCTGTGAGAAGGCTATAACGTTTTTAGTTTCCTAGGGTAAGTTTTAAAAATTGTTTTATGTTCTGCTTTTATTTTAAAGTTATGTAGTATAACACAGCAACAAACAATGGAAATTAAAAAAATGTTTTAACATAATCATTATTAATCCAAGCTAATGAGATCAATTTTGGGACATAAATCTGTATTAAAGAGATAAAATTAAAAATAACATATAAAAGATTCAAGTATCCTTTTAATGCTATAAAATTCTTAAAACTTAGGCAATTAGTATAAAATTTTATAAGCAAGTTTTATCTATAAATTTTTATGAATGTACCCATTATCTAATATCTAATAACCAATTATTATCATTAATAAGATTAAATTGAAACATTTTATTTAGATATAATTTTTCTTTTTTTCTAATTCTGAATTGTTATTATTTTTGGTGAATGTGATTTTTAGGATATAATAAGAGGCATAAACCAAAAAGGAATATCACTTATAGGAGTTCAGCACTTTTAAATGAAAACAAGTAAGATTTTAAACTGCAAGATGTACTCACAAACTGCTTTCATCTGTACCAGTTTTATCATCATTTTGTGTTACTCCACCAACTCCAGAGAGTATAAAAACAGGCTACATTGGGAGAGGGGGAGGTGGGGAAAAAAAGGGAGGGAGAGAAAAGAGGAAAGAATTGGCAATGGTTTCTTACTAAAAAGTAATATGAAAAAACTTATTTAAAAAATAATCCTTAGTAAAAGTAATAAAGGATTTATATATTTAAGCATGTAACCTGATTACCTGAATTAAACCCTGTCTGGTTTTCTCATGCACCACACTCAGGTACAGTAACATAAATAAATAACAGCAACCACAAACAACAAAGAAACATTAACGAAGTTAACATGGCTGTTTTTCCTATTAACAGGAACAACAAAAGTCCTCTTAGTTAAAACTGTTTTAATTATTCACAGGATATAAATCCAAAAGGCAAAAGAACACTCTTACCCGACCTCATTCCAACACACTCATACAACAGCAAGTGGGGGTGGGAGGTGGGAACAAGCATTTAGAGAGTGCCTAATGTGTGTTAGGCACTGCAGCAAGTGTTTTTCCAAATATTATCTAATTTAATCCTTACAATAACCCTGAGAGATAGATGTTAGTATTATACCCATTTTACAGCTGAGAAAACTGAGGAAAACAGGGGCCTTGCCTGGGGACACACAGCTAATAAGTATCTGAGGTCACATTTGAACTCAAGCCTCCTTTACTCTAGGTCTGGTGCTCCACCAGCTGCCTCTTTACAGATCACAGTGCCTACAAAGAATCTCATGATTGGTTTGACTGAATGTAGAGATAAAGCAAAGAGAAAACAAAAGTCCAAGTAGTAAGAAAGTGGGAGAATCATGTTGCTTCCTTAAATAACTTAGCATGCTTCAAGGGCCTAACTTTAAGGATATTTTGAAAAGCTGGATAATTTCAGTCCCACTTTTATTTTCAGAACTTCTCTCTTTAACTATACTACCATCCTTCCAGTAACCCAGAGTCATGACCCTGACATTATACTTGACTTGTCCAATGCCCTCATCTACATATCCAATCTGTTGCCAAATCTCGTCATTTCTGCTTGCACAACATTACTCTCATCTGGCCTCTTTTTCCTAGTCACATAGCTACTTCCCTAGTTCAGACAATCAGTACATCTCATACTGTTCTTTCTTTGCTTCAATTCTGTTGCTTCTCTAACCTCATTTTCCACAGATGCCAAAAGATTTTCTTAAAACACAGGTCTGATCATGTCATACTCACTTAGCACAGGGCTGGTACACTGTAGGTGCTGAATGTGTGTTTACTGACTGACTGGTTAAAAACCCCACTGGCTCCCTATTAACTCCAAAATCAAATATTATTCATCTTTATCTCATTATTTAAACATTTCTATTTGTAAGTTTTAAATGTATGTAATTATTAGCACAGCCGTACATACATGAATTTGAGGTTGTATTTACTGCTGTTCTTCTCTTGTAGTTATGCTCTATGTTATCTAGCTTGGTGGAGATACAGAAGTGGTTTTATTCCTTCCCCTTCCTTGTCCATTTAAAGCCCTTTTGATTGGATTTGTGTAAAGTAATGTCCATTTAAAAGGTAAAGAGTTAGCAGAAGAAAGGGGCATGAAAAAAATTATAAAAAAGTTTTTCCATCAAAATATTTCAAAAGAAACAGGTCGTTAGGAAGACCAGATACAGAACTTCTCAGAAGACTGAACAGTCTGAAGGTAGAGAAATGATTGAAGCTATAGAGTATCACGATACTCTTAGGTCATTTGCATGTTACTGTTTTAGAATTCAGAAGGTTAGCTCACAAAGGAGTCTATCAAACAACTGTTTGGAGACTATGGGGTGATTGAATAAAGACAGAAAGGTGTATTGTGTGAAAGATGTTCGCAGACCACAAAAAGGCTCTTGTTTGATGAATTAAGAGTCAAGAAAGAGTGGGCTGAAATGCCAAATGTGACACAGCTGAGTTAAGCAGCCAGTAGGAGCAGTGTAAATAACACAACAGGAGAGTCAGTTGATGAAAATGCTTTAAATGCTCTGCTCACAGCTTTGTAGTTTGAATAGAGTTGAACCCTGCTGAAATCTGCATAACTGCTCTACTTCCCTTAAGGTAGGAGAGGGAGAAAAGAGAGGCCTTTCATCTTCTTAGCTATAAGAAGAAACTTGGATATAACTGCACAATGCAGAATATTGTTGCGTGAGAAGCTTTCTGAGCTATTTACACTGACCAGCAAGCCAAGCTGAGCACCTTCACAGTTCTCTAGATGAAGGCAACTGCTTGTTACTACAACTTCTTAGAACCCTTTTAAACCAGTGAAAGAATTTTAGCTTCATCAGTTTGGGAGAAGAGTAGATTTGCCCAGCAGGAGTAATGACGACTATGAAAGGCAGTTGCACAGAAGGGGTTTCAAGTCTTGCCATCCAAACTTGTGAGTTTCCTCAAGGCTTTCCTCATGGACTTCCTCAGTCACATGCCTCCCTGGCAGGTTTCTGTGTGTGCTCACTCTTCTTCAATGAACATGAGAGTCAACTGGAGTGTGGGAGAGTAGTGACCCAGGTTGTGTGAGTATCATGATAGTTTGATTACTACTGAGTAAATATGATGCTATAATTAGTTTTGCTTTTGCCTTATCAGGAAGTCACCAATCACTGCTTCTTCCTCTGACCTTTGCTGGGTAATCTCTTAGCCTATGAATACATAGCACCATTTCTTGGAGAAAAAGAAGCTACTTCTGCATAATGTCTAGGGTTCCTTCTCTTTAGGAAGAATCTCATATTTCAGTGGTCATTATTCTTCCCTTCAACTCAATAAGTATCTTTTAAAGCTATGTCCAGGTGGTATACTAGGTTTGGAGATGAAAGTACATCTTTCCAGAAGGTGTATTTTTCTCTCCTCTTAACCATTTATTACCAGCTCCCTTGGTCTTTCCTAAGTCCTTCATATCTTTCTGCTCTCTGAGTCTTTCTCTTTTTCCTGCTTCTATGCCTCCTTTTCAGATCTTTCTCCTTCTCTTCCCGCTCCTTTTCAGATTCTCTACCTGTGAGGGTGAACCTCTCTTTCTACTTCTCAAGTTTTTCCAGATTTCCTCTTTCCAAATTCAGTCCCTAGACTTCTTCACTAACTCCAAAGTTAATAAAGTCACCTTCATAGCTGCTTGTTTTTTCACCCCAACACCTTCTCCTGTTCTTTCTCCCAGGGAGAAGCCAAACTCAGAAGCAAAACCACCACCACATTACACTCTTGTCTGCTTTTATTGATGAAAAGCTGCCAACTTAAAGAGAGACAATCAGAGGGGTATAACAGGTTGTTGACTAACCCACAAGGATTCTATTCAGTTGACCAATCTAGACCTAAAGGTCTGCTTTTGCCTCCAATATTTTTAGTTACATTTAATGATGTTTTCTGGTTAGTCTTTTCTAGTAATTCTATCATTTGGAATATTTCAACTTTTTCCATCAATCCCTATTTCATATACTTTAGATAATGTAGTCTTAAATAACTTGGTAGATTTTAATCTTTCAGACATGAAGACTATTGTTATTTCTTATTTATTCTACCATTAGTTTTAGTGTTCTATATTACCAAGTTAATTTTTCAAAATGTAAAGTCCAGGAGGCAGAGCCCAGATGGCACAATGAGTTTCTTTCAAAAAGTGTACTAGACAGAAGCTTGAGGAAGAAATACAGAAGAGTGAAAACATTGCCCACACAGCCCAGCATTGAAAACTTTATCAAGACTTGTAGGCTGGAAAGAAGATTCATGAGGGATACAATAGTTGTATTCAAGTATCTAAGGTGTCTTCATGTAGAAGAGGGATTAGACTTGTTTTGTTTAGCTTCCAAAGGGCAAAACTAGGAGAAATGTGTTAAAGTTTCCAAAAAGCAAATTTAGAACTGAAAAACGTTCTAACAGAGGTGTCCAAAAGTGGAATGGGCTGCCTTAGGAAGTAGGTTCGCTGTTCTTTGAGGTCTTCAAGCTGGGTGACTACTTATGTAGGTTACAGTGGGGATTCCTTTTCAGGTACAGGCTGGACAACTCCCTTCTAATTCTCAAATTCTGAAAGTCTGTGAAATTAGTAGAGGAACATATATAGAAGAGCTGGTAACCAAGCTAACTAAAAGCCATCATTTATGAAAACAGTATGTTATATCGGAAATTCTGAGGTGTTCTCCAACCAAACATTTTAAAATCACCACACAAGTCAACCAATCTCTAACCCCAAAGTTTTAGTTTAATAGAACACATACAGAAAAGAAAAGATTGATTACCTTTGATTCCTTATGCTTCTTTTTTCTGGTTTTGTTTTTTACCTTAATAACATTAGTCTAGAAAAAAGAAAAAAAATTATCAGCTGATATACATTAGGGAATAGCATTTTGGGGCACTGGATCCAATAATATTATAGTAAACCTTTCCCCAAAGTAATAAAAATAGGGATATAGCTTGATTATTAGCATATATAACTTAATTATAAACAGGATGTTCAGTCCTTATAATCACTGCCTTTTCTGTATTCCACAAAATGTATTTTTTGATGTGAAATTTTATAGACACCAGACTCTGGATGCCAGATCAAACATCCATGGATGTGGATTATCAGGTAGCCTGGTATAGCGGGAAAAGTCTTGACTTAAAAGACTTGGATTCAAGTAAAAACTCCTCTACTAATTGGCTATCTGACCATGGTCAAATTATTTCACCTCTTTTGATATTTGTTTCTTCATCTGTAAAATATGGGTGATGATACTTCCTATCATTACTGTGAGGAAATATTCTAAAATGAATTTTGGAGGGAAGGTATTCTATGGTTAAAAATGCAGAATATCATAGTTTCACTTTAAATCCTTTTGTAGCTAATTAATAGTAAAAAATAATTTCAAAAAGTTGCTAAAATGATTCTTCTAAAATTGAAATATATACTATTGTGCTCTCATCAGAAAGACTAGGGGTTATATTTTGAGCACAAAATTTTAATATTTCCCAAGTTCAGGTCTTATGTAATTTCAAGCAATTATTCAATCATTAGACAATTAGGTAATGGCTAGATGATTAATATATTTTACATTATTTTATGATCTTATGCATAATGTCACATTTATAACTTAATATGTTTCTTTGGTTTTTCTCCTTGAAAACTCTCAAAAAAAAATTCTCTTCATTTATCTATATAAATAATCAAAATTATTTGCCAAAACAGAGAAAATAGCTCTCAGAGCTACTAAAAAATACAATTCCGAAGTAAACATTACAGATTCAACCTAGTCAAACTAAACTGCAAGAACAACTAAGAAGAAACTTACTTTATCAAAATCCTTCTAAGGCAAAACAACAGAACTTAAAATGTTTTAAGAAAAACAAACATCATCTATATCTTATCGTCATGTTAGCATAATGTTAATTATCCATTTACAGCTAAAGTTGAAAGTGCTGCGATCCTGAAGGCCCTACTCAAAAAACCCCGCAAGAATGGACATTTTATATGTGTTATGCAGTTAATTGTTGATTATCTGCTCCAAGTTCAACAGCTGTTTTCTTAAACAGAAAAAGAAAAGGGAAGGATAATACACAATGGATGACAAAAAATAATTTTAATTTGGTTTTGGAATACAATTCCAGTGGAAAGTATTCATAAACATTGTATGTCCTTTGTCCTATCCTAATTCTCTCCTGATCTCACCCATTGTCTGAGGTCCAGTTTGGCAGAAAAGAAGTGCCATAAATCATTATTACATAACTAAAAAAACCAAAACCCAAACTCAAAAGCAATAATATAACAATAACAAAACAACCACATATAAGGCAACTGCAGAAAATAATAATTGACAACATTTTGCATTTCTTTGGCATGGAGAGAAAATGACCTATGATTTTAATGGTATAGAGAACTCCCTCCACGGATGAAGACTGGCTCTTAACTGCAATTTAAAGTCTTAAAGCAGGGGTTCTTTATCTTTGTTTTGCATTATGGACCTCTTTGACAGTCTGGTGAAGCCTAGTGACCCCCTTTCTCAGAATCTTTTTATAGGCTTAAAATAAAATGCATAAGATTACAAAGGAAACCAATAATACTAAAATAAAACTATTAAAATATTTTTCCCATCCAAGTTCAAAATCTCCTGAATTCTATCCATGTACCACTTGAGATTCCAGGGTGAGAATTCCTTTTTTTGAGTTACTTGGGGCATGGAGAGAGATTAGATGAAAGGTCACATAGATCGCACATATTAGAAACAAGACTTCAACCCAAGTAGCTGCATTCCAAGGCTAATCTTCAAGTCCACTAAACCATACTGCCTCTGAAATATATATTTAATACAAGTAATTGTAAAGTATCTTTTTCATTGAAAGAGTCATGAAAATTAGCATGTATGATCAACAATATGAAAGATTACTCCAATTCACTGAAAGAGGAAATGCACTTTTAAAAAATTCTAAGATTTTACTTCACACCTAGAAAATTGGAATAGTTAGTACTAAAAGGGTTGCAGGAGAACGGCATATAAATATATTGTACATGGAGTTCTGAATTGATACAACTATTCTGGAAAGCAGTTTGGAATTATGCTAAGAAAATGAGCTCCAACTCTTTATCCAGATATTCCATTGCTAGCCATATACCTCAAAGAGGTAAAAACAAAAAAGTCCTGTATATACCAAAATATTCATAGCACCACTTTCTATAGGAGCAAAAAAGTATTAACAAGGTAGATTTCTAAGGATAAGGAAAGACTAAAGGAATTATGATACTTGAATATAAATAATAGAATTATGAATATGACAAACGCAGAGAAAGGTTTAATATAAACCTAAGCAGAGGGAAGCAGAACCTGGGAAACAATTCACATAATCAATAAGACAATATAAAAGGAAAGAACAACAAAAACAGAAAAACAACCTTGAGAAGTATTTAATCGTTCTGTCAAGGTGGCAGAAGTCTCCAGTACAGCACCCCAGAGAGCTATAGTTGGCCTTGGGTGGCTTAACAATTTTATCATGACTAAGATAGAGGAAGAGATGGCATGCCCATCAAATCTGTGAATGACACAGAGCTGAGAGGGACAGCAAACACAATGGATGAAAAGGTCAAGGACCAAAAAGATCATGAGAAGCTAGAGCATTGGATTTAACATAAGAAGACGAAATTCAACAGTGATAAATATAAAGATATAATTGAATATAAAAAGATCTGTATATTTTAGTGGACTGAAAACAATTTGATTCCGAAGTGTTATGTGGCAGACAAAAAAAACACTAATGGGATCTTGACAAAGATACTAGAGTGGTTTGCCATTTCCTTCTCCAACTCATTTTATAGATGAGGAAACTGAGGCAGACAGGGTTAAGTGACTTGCCCAGGGTCAGTAAGTGTCTGAAGCCAGATCTCAACTGAGTAAGAGAAGTCTTCTGATTCCAGGTTGGGCATTCTATCCGCTGCACCACCTAGGTGCTCCAAGAAAAACCACAACTGGAACCTTGAAGAGCTGGATACAACTGAAAAAAATAAACCTAATGGGATCTTATGCAATGAGGTGGTGCAGTGGACAGAGCACCAGGGCTTGGAATCAGGAAGACTCCTCTTCATGAGTTCGAATCTGACCTCAGACACTTATTAGCTAAAAAGTCACTTTGCCCTGTTTGGCTCAATTTCTTTATTTGTAAAATGAGCTAGAGAAGAAAATGGCAAACCACTCCAGTATCTTTGCCAAGAAAACCACAAAATGGGGTCAAGAAGGGTAGAACATGACCGAAACTACCAAACAACAACGGGAACTTAGGCTTCTTTAAGAAAGACACAGCTTCTAGGAACAGTAAAGTGACAGTCCTATTGTACTCCTCCTCGGAATAATAATAGGTTCAGTCTCTAGGATGCCATAGTTTGTAGAACTGATAAGATAAAGAGTACCCAGAGGAGGGTATGATGATGAAGGACCTTGATTCCACATCATATAAGACTGATTAAAGGAAATTTTAAGTCTGGAGAAGAGAAGATTTAAGGGGGTCAGGTAGAGCAGAGATTTCAAACACAAAAGCCCAGCCCAACACTCCAGAGTGTGGGATAAAACAGATTAAAATGTAGTTTGCTTACATTTAACAAAAGACAACAGAACATCAATAACGTTAATATATGTGGTTTTCTAAGTCAATCTGTAGCCTGTAGGGAGACTTTTGTATGGTTTAGGCCATTTCCATTTCTCTAAGAACCTTGATGCAGATGAGGGAATAAGCTTGTTCTCTTTAGCCCAGGAGAATAGAACTAGGAGCAATGATTAGTAATTGCCCAGAGGAAAATTCACAGGAGATGTTGGAAAAACTATCTAACAATTAGAACAGTCCAAGAGTGGATTGGGCCATCACAAGATATGGTAAGTTACTAATTAGAGGTCTTGAAGTAGAGACTGGATGACCATTTATGACCATTTATCGGGCACATTATAGTGGCAAAAGTTAGACCAGATGGCCACTTAAGTTCCTTCCAACTATTAAATTCTGTAATTGTTACTATGTAGTAGCAAAGAAAAAGAGCCAAAAAGCACATGCCACGGATTAAGGAATGGCTAAACAAATCATAGTACCTGAATTCAGAATTAGCATGGGAAGACATATAAACTGATGCAAAATGAAGTAGGCAGGACCAGAAGAATGATATAAACAATGACAAACGTGAATGAAAAGAACAAGAATAAAAACAAACGGAATATAAATGATGACCAAACTTGGCTCGGCAGAAGAGAAGATAAACTGTATCTCTCTTGTCTATAGAGGTGTAAGACTGTATTGGTATGGAATACACCATATAGTCCCTTTCAGTTAACGTGTTGATTAGTTTTGGGGAGCCAATTTTTTTTTTAATTCTGTTACCAGGAATGGCTTGCTAGGGAGGGAGTTGGGGAACAGATATAATCTGAAATGAAGATGAAATAAAAAGAAAAGATGTTAATAAAAATATGAAACTAAAAAACTCTTTGCATTATGATATCAGGGAATTAGGATATCTTATAAAATGAAATGTGAATGAAGCAAAACAATAACTTACTGAAGTATCTTCATTTTCTTGTTTCTTTAATACAGTGCAAGGGCCATCTATTGAAAGATAAATAATTATATAAGAAAATCCGAAGTATATGTTTTTACAAAACACACTGAAATCACTGGGGAAATTATCCCATATGTGAAATGAAGGAACAAAATATTATACTACCTAATAGTCTTTATAAAACTTCGGATCAAAAACCAAAAGGAAAATTGCCAGAGCAAAATGAAATTAAATAGCAAATTAAATGGGAGCAGAAAACATTTATGACAGAACCACTGAACATACTGTTTTAGTTCTTCTGGAGTAACTGCTAAAACAGGATTTAAAAAAATACTTTCCTGGTCAATTACTGGTGTTCCCTGCAGTCAACAGAAACATCCATAGTCAAAAGTACTCCATTTTTCATTCCAGACTATGCCATAGAAGGTGACTTATTGGGCTTAAAGTCTATCCATCTTAGATTGTTTTTACATGACAACCGTCTGCTTTTCTTAGTGCAATCACTTGGGTAGAAATTTGTGATATGAGCAAACCAATTTAGGTTATATATTTTGGCATCAATTTGAAAATTACTTCCCAAGCATTAAACAACTGCTTTAGAAGAATAAAGCCACTTTACTTTGTGTGAGACTCTTAATGAGGAGTCTACTCACCAATGGAGTCAAACAACATATGATTTTTGGACGTTTCCTCTCCCCGGCCCTCCTCTAATTTTTGCCTCTTAAAATAAGATAGCAAGAAAAAGTTTAGTTTCTGAGGCACGCACATACACATACGTACACACACACACACACACACACACACACACACACACACACACACACACTCTCACACTGTCACTCTCTCTCTCACATATAAACAGGCATGAAGGAATGAGGAAACTGAAGCACAGAAGAATTCGGTGACTTATGCAGTGTTAGATAGCTGGTTAGTAGCAGAGCTTGGACTAAAACCCGGCTTCCTGTTCTCCAAGTTATTGCATTTTGAATACACCACCATCAATCATTTAATAGGCTTTAAATAAAACAAATACCATATGGCATATAAAAACTAATATTATACTATTCTTATACTAAAAAGTTCCATACTGACTTTTGATACACATCAACTGATACCAAAGCAGTCAAATATTTTCTTGAGTTTTATACATGATACATTTTTGAATAGTTTCTACCATTTTCATCTTAATATACAGTTTTACATTAACGCATATCAATCTGAGTGACTACATTAACTTATACGTACTAAAAGGCCTTTAAAATGGCCAAACTTCAAAATTTACCAACATCTTAACCAACCAAATTGATCTAAATACTAAAATACTTTAAGAAGCTTAACTGTCATTAATATTGGACTCATCCTACCCCTTACTGATGAAGGATGTAACCCCTCTATAACTGAGGAAAGTCTTTGAGAGTTGCTGTAGCTTAAACATTCATCATTTTGGGGGACATCCTGAGGATGAACCTCTCCATTCTTGTGTCGGCTGATTTTCAGACAACAAATACATGGTCCATTTCCAAGCTTTCTCTCAAAGTCTCTTTACCTGGTAGGACTTGCCAGAGCTTGTGCTCTCATACCAAAGCCTTCATCCCATAAGATATAGGAGGGAATACCTTAGTAGCAACTCCTAAGATACACATATATTTAAAAGTATAATTTCATTATTTTTTCTGGGCAAATAAGAATAAGAAAAGGTCAGTAATTAAAGTGAATTTTCATTTTTCATAGACTTTATTTACCCATAACAATAGTACACTAAAAAGAAAACCTCATTGTTCTATTATTCTATCTGAATAAATGGTATGTAGTTCCTCTAACATAACATTGAAAACATTTTTTTATTCCTATTTCTGAAATAAATGATGAAATTCATTACAATTGGAAAATTCAAGCTCAAATTTGAAAATTCAGTCTTCTAGCTTCTAAGAATTACCCAAGGTTAGGTAGAATAAAAGCTTAGGTGAAAGTATGTTATACTGTTGCTGTGGTTACATACCCATTAAATCAAAGAATTCATCTAAGGCATTATGCAGTGCTGGAAACTTCTCTCTATTTTCTTCTAATAGCCATATTATGCAGCGAGCTTCCTTCAGGGATCCTGGATTATTGAAATATTCAACTATCTTTCTCTCTTCACAACTGATTATGTGGTCTAGTTTATGACCGTATTTCTCACCCCATAGAACAGTTACGAGTTTAAAATCAAGCTTTTTAACAGAATCACCATGACGTGAAAAAAACATTCTTGTAGCATCCAAACCTGAAATTAAAAAAAAAATCCTTTCTCAAAACATAATTAATTCTTATTAAGGAGTTAAACAGGGAATGAATTACTTCTCTTAAATTTCCACTAATATAAAAAAAATATTCATTTTACCTTTGCTGTGAAGTCATCTTTGCTTAACAAAGCAAAATAGAAATTAATAATATAAATAATATTTTAAGAGAAAACATTTAAAATTTGTTGTTCAGTCATTTCAGTCATGTCCTACTCTTTGTGACCCCATTTTTGGAGTTTTCTTGGCAGATACTGGAGTGATTTTCCATTTCCTTCTCCAGCTCATTTTACAGATGAGGAAACTGAAGCAAGCAGGATTAAGTGACTTGCCCAGGTTCATACAACTAATAAGTGTCTAAGGCCAGATTTGAACTGAGGAAGATGTCTTCTTAATTCTAGGCCTGGCACTCTATATACTGTACTACCTACCTGCCCCAACAATAACAAAAAATAAAATTTTAAGAGAAAGCATTTAAAATACTTAGTACAAATTTTAAAAATATTTCATATGCATTATTTACCTAATTTACTAACTAATTGATTGGTTATGATAATTTTTATCCAGTCATTAAAGCAAGTAGCTTAGGACCACATCTAGTTTTAGTTGCTATCCCAAAGTACTGAAATTTAAGTATTTCATACCTTAACTGTATACCAATGTAAAATGAATTTTGTGGAATTCAAATAGTATAAATTAATAAGATTTTACTGTACTTTTATAATATATAGCATAGGACATTGTCAGTGAAGTTAGAAAAATGGAGTTTGGCAACATAGAGCCAATATACTAAAGATATAATACACTAAAGATGGCATTCTGGTCAACTGCTACTTTCAAGATTAAAAGTTCTCTCCCCATCAATGGCTCAAGCTAGTCACCATATACCATCCAGTCAGCAAATCAAGACAGTAGTCAGCAGTCTGGCATACCAAACAATCAAGAAGTACTGATTAAGCAATTATTATGTGGTAGGAACTGTTCAGGGCTTCATATAAATTTTTTAAAAATTAAGTGAACCCTACTTTCAAAGAGATTATATTCTTTTGGGGGAGATAACAGGTACATATTTAAGTATATAGAGAATAAATACAAAGTACCAGCAGTCTGGGCTGAAGTAGGGGAAGGAGAAGAGGCTCAAGAAAACCTTCAGAGAAAGATGGTAGATGTTTTTATCTAAAACATGCCTTCCTTTTCTACTCTACTCTACTTTCCTATATTGAATGACTACACTTGACTAGGCACTGGGTGGCACAGTCAGCCTGGTCAAGTCACTTAGTCTCTGTTTGCTTCACTTTCCTCATTTGTAAAAACAAGCAGAACCTAACCTGTCAGGGCTGTTCTAAGCATCAGATGAGACAATATTTGAAAAGCACTTGCAAACTTTAAAAGTGCTACATAAATACAAGCTATTCTTTTCATAGCTATAGCTATGAGGAGTCTAAAAGATTCACTAGATGGCTAAAGGGACCCATGATACCAAAAAGTTGTTAAGAAACCCTAACATAATCTCTCCTTATGTTCTACAGCAACCACACGGTATTTTCCTTTTCCTCAGGATCAGAATTTACTTTTGAGATAATTTAAGCTCTTTTAAAACTCCTCCTTTTTTTTTGCCAGTTTTAGCAACTGAACTGAATATAAAGCTGTACCTATTTCTGACAATTTAAAAGTTTATTAGCAAGTTAAAAAAAAACCTCATAAAACACAATAATAAAACTTACAGTTAAAAAAGGGCATTGGAGGTCATACAGTTCTACTCCCTCAGATGTTCTGCAGATGATGAAGTCAAGTCTTAAACATATTTGGTGACTAGCTCAAGGTCACACAGGTTGTAAAGACAGATCTGGGATTCAAGGCGAGGGCCCCAAGCTCTGAATCCCATGCTCTTTCCAGTGTACCACGTCATCTCCCTACAGTATAATTTTCTCCTAAGGCCATTACAGCTCTTCAGTTAAAAACCTCTACACATTATAATTGGCAAAGAGAATTTAAAAAAATAAAATATCAGACTGATCATTCAATATATGAAATTAAGTTTCTCTAGAAGGAAGTGACATACCTAAACTGTTGAGTTTCTGGATCCAGTCACGTAGTCTGGGATTTATTTCTTCGATCTCGCTCAACACATGTAGAAAAATTCTTGTGTTTACTCTGTTGTTTTTCCGTATCAAATGGTCAATGAGACGCTCCACTGTTTCACTTAGAAAATTGCTATCCAAAATAGAATCTGAATAATCCTCTGTGTTTATTACCTTCCAAGAATTCAATTCTCTGAGAAGTTTGGAAGTGTCCTGAATGCCAGATTTAATTTGATCAGCATTTTGTTTTATACACTGCAAAATCCTATCATCAGGAAACTGGCAACTTTGTACAAATCCTAAAATAGAATTAGTATATACAGCAGGATTAGTCAAATGGAATAATGAGGTCAATCATTAAATAAGCTGAGAAAGACCAAATATTACACCACCTTATGTAATATGTTGTATGTGTATACATACAGTTTTTCTTTTAGCTTATTTTTAATTGAATAGATTGAGGGTTGAAAGAAACTGTAGAGATCATTTAGTCCAATGTCCCCTTAGCTTACAAATATTTTCAAATACATATCTCTTCCTTTCTGTATTGTTGGCTTCATTTTATATATCACTTAATAAACTACTATAAATATTAGGTAAAAAAATTAAACTTTTAAATAAGGAACAACAATTAAGTCAAATGGGAATAACTATTGAAAGTACTGTAGATACAGGTTCAGAGCCACTGGCAGGATATTTTTATGAGAATAAAAGTGAGAGACAAAAAGGTAATTTAGAACTTCATCTTGAAGGAATTTGTTTTTACTGTTGGATTTTTACATAAAAAGGCCACAGATTTTAAACTTAAACTCCTTATGGATACTTCACCATATTATCAAAAATATTAGCTTATAAATAAGCAACTAGAAAAAATTACCTAAGTGAATTCTGAGGTGCAGAATATTTTCATTAAAAAAAAATATATCTCCATTCACTCTTCAGGCTGGGCACCAGAGCAAAAGGATGGCATTCTAATGGGTATTAGTATACATTTTATACTTGATAAATGTAACAATAAACAGATATCTGATGACTGGCTAATGCCAAACATGGCAAAATCAGTAAGACACCTAGTTTTTTCCTTTCCTGAAAAATAAGGTCAACTATGAAATAATAAAGTTCAGAAAACAATATTTGCCAAAGTAAAGTTATCATGGTATATGGGATATTTTATCTTTAAAATGTGAGTCGAGGCTTCAATATAGGGTAGATATCTTTAATGGAGAGACTGTCTTTTAATTACCCTGATTTTTTCTAAACTAATGCTTTCTTTCTTCTGCAATACTTCTTAACAAATGTTCTTTAATGGCTTGCTTGTGGAGATGAGACACTAGAATAATCAGCCAATGAACACGTCTCAACCATCTGCTACGTGCCATGGACTGTGGTAAGTAGTGGGGGCACGAAAAGAGACAAAAGACAGTCCCTGCCCTCAAGGAATTCACAATCTAATGGGAGAAACAAACAAGCAAACAATTATGTATAAACAAGCCATATATAGGATAGACAGGACAGGCATAATAAGAGAGGGAAGGTACTAGAATAAGCATGGACTGGAAAAGGCCTCTTGCAGAAGATGGAATTTAAGTTGGAACTTACAAACAAGCCAGGGAAGTTAGGAAGCAGAGATGAAGAGAGCATTCTAGGAACGGGGGACAGTCAGAGAAAGTGCCCACAGATGAAGGATGGGGTCTCTTGTTAATGGAACAAGTAGCAGGGATTAAGGGAAAGTTAGGAGGGGACTAGGTTACGAGGGGCTCTGAATTCCAAAAAGAGAATTTTGTATCTGATCCTGAAGCAATAGGGATACACTGAAGTTTTAATGATTAGAGGAGTAATATGGATGAATCTACACCTTAGGAAAATAACTTTGGTGGCAAAATGAAATATGAAATGGTGGGAGGACAGACTTGAGGCAAGCAGAGCCATCAGTAGGCTATTACAATAGTTCCTGAAACAAAGCACTTTAAAAAAGCTTCTTGATTGGTTAGGATATTGTTAGCTATCACTGTCTAAAGTCTGAACCAGAAACCAATAGAATTCCCAAAGACATACCTAATTACACAAGACTATCTGATGTGTAAATAAATTATTCAAACAAATACCATACATTTCTGCATACCTTTACGGTCCCCATGCTTAGATGAGCTGCTTTCTCTACTTTTTTCTTCCATTTTCTCTTTTGCTAATTTTCTTGCTTCTTTTTTTTGAAGTTTTCTTTTTACTTTTCTTTCTTCTTTAACTTTTATCTTCTCTAGGCTAATAAATATTACCAGTTAATGAAAATTAATTGATGCATAAACAGTAGGTATATGTATCTCTGGGATGATCCTCTTGAAGTTTTAAATTCTTAAGAAAATTATCAAAAGCTCTTTCTTAAACATTTTTGAAATGCAGAAAAGATACTTTAAAACTGCATAATCTAGAAGACTGAATTTAACAAAATTATATTCTAATTCTAGTGTCTCATCTACTGATAATTCAGTCAGAATTCTTACCTAGAACATTTCTGCTTCATGACAGGTCTTGGTGGATCCCTTTCTTTTGTGACTCTATGTTCAAACTTTAAATAAAGGAAAGGAAATAATATCTAAAATTTCATTCACATTTCCATATAGTTATTTAAACAGCAAAAGACTTATCAGAAAACATTAAGTACTTCACAAGTTCACAAAATAAATAGTAAAAAACTTGTAATGATTAATCAATGAAAAACCCTGAAAAGTTAAATAAAGGTGCATCCTAATGAATTAACTATAAAGACGAAAAATAAAAGAATAGCCTACCAACTACTTAAGTTATGAGTGAGTAGCAAATTTTTAAGGATAAATTCTAGTTCAGGAACATTATTCCTGCTAAAATTATCTTCTAAAGAGAATGAAGTTGGAAGTGCTACTCTTCCATTCTTAAGAACAAAACGATTATGAAAACAAAGTGGACAATACGAATAAAAATACAAAAAAGCCTTTCCCTCTTTATAATAATGAAAAACGCACAAAACAAAAACACCCCACATTCTTTAACAGGTGTTATTCAAAACACAGAGATAAAGGCTTAACTCAAATTTTTAAAAGACCAAGAATTCTTTATGTCTCCCCAAGAACCTCCTCTTACAGGACATCAGAAAGCTATCCTAGGTTTTTAGTCATCAGAATCTTCTCTAAACTAAGGTTTAGAAGCCTCTACCAATGTGTTTAATTTTACCAGTGAACTAAAGAGTAAACTTAGTAAAACTGAAGCATTTGATAAAATAGCACAGCAATAAAATAACAGGATACTCCCTCACAAACTCTGAGCACACTTTAACAAATAAACATACTTCCAGTGGGAAGAGTGGACTTGCATAAGGAACACGTTTGGGTACATATGACCAGGGCACACATGCAGAAGAAGGGGAAGGGGATAAGTATTTGCATAGCACCTGTTAGGCACTGTGCTGAGAGCTTTCACAAATATTATCTCATTTAATCCTCACAACAATCCTATGGCGTAGATGTTATTATTATTCTCAATTTGCCGTCAAAGAAAATGAGGCAGACAGAGGTTAAGTGATTTGCCTAAAGTCACACAGTTAGTAAGTGCCTAAGGTTAGATCTGAACTCAGGTCTTGCTGACTCTAACCCCAGTGGTCTACCTAGTCGTCTCAACTCCTGCCTCTGCAGCTACAGAACTCCTGGAATCTTCTGAAGATATCATGAAGTTAATGCATTATAAGTCCTGCTCTGGATCTCCACTGCCTGTTGGTGGGCATCACATCTCCCCTCCAGGTCATCATCAGGGTCACTTAATGCCCTGTCCAGAATTCACTGGGAATGCCATGGTTAGTGAGCTTTTCTCCTGTAGGGGAGGACTACAGCCCCTTCAGCCTCCACCTCTGTCCTGACTGTAGTCATGAGATGAGGCATTATGTTCTGTGTTCAGTAGGGGTTCGTGCTGGGGAAGACTACAGCTCTCCTCAGTTAGTTCTCTTAGCCAGTGGCATGAAACTCTTTCCCCTTTAGTTCAGTTGCTCAAAGAAGATAACAAATGCCCAGACTGAAATCATGTTTTCTATTTGCAATTTGTTTTTAACTAGTCACTGCTGCACTATCTCCTTTGAGTTCCTCATTTCTACTCTTATTGTCATAAATTTATTTTAGCTCTTCATGTCTTATGTTATGACTGAGAAAACTATCCCCAGAACTCTATTTCCTTAAACAAACAAACAAACAAAAGCTCAATGAAATTGTTGCAAAGGAACTCTTCCAATATGTTCCTCTGTTCCATGGAAATTACAAAGGCCTAATTAGTTACTTTAGGCAGGAAAGGCTGGTGATTTCTCCCTCCACTTATCCCAGAAACAAATAATAATCTATTCTTTCTGCACAGCAGAGAAGCAAGTAGTTAAAGAAGAGATCAAAGAGTGGGAATGATTCTGGCCTGGCCACCATCACTCAGGCACTGGCTGACCTTCATAATAATGGGCTGAGGCCTGAGTGAGGAGAACTAGGGCGCTCCCCTGCTTCCCACCACACTGCCCTTTCGAGAGCATCAGGAAGTTCTAACTATTATACCTCAGTGTAAGACTGTACTACTTTGAATTCAGCTGAGGTCCGTGGGACACAGTGAATGCTGGTTGAAAGACAGAGCATTACTGGGGATGGTAGAAATGTCTGAGAAAGCTACAATCTCTTTTGTTACTATATGGTGGAAAGAACAGTGAGTGACAGAAAACAGTGGAAGATCTGCTAAAGCAATGAAATCTGTTGAGGAACAGCAAACATGAAGCCTGGTGGGGAGAATCTGAGAAGTGATGCCTGGCCAAGAGTGAATCTCACAGAAGACAACAGCAGCTCTGCAGCAGTGGAGGCATGAAGGGCCTTTCAGAATGGGTGCCCTGATCACAAGAAGGTCCTGTGCACATCTTCTCTTCTCACTGACGGTATCTATGGTGGGAGAACAGGCTCAAAGAGGGGAGGAATTCTGTAGTGTTGTTTTATTATTATGCTATTTCATTAAATACCACTACTTTGAAATGAGTATATTTTTTTCTAGTCTTCCAAGTATAAACTGAGGTAATTTGGGGGTGGAGTGGTTCATAAGCAAGTGAGTCACAAGGACTACATGTAAATCCTATCAATTTACTCATATCCTGCTTTCAGAAGATACTTACTTCACATTTAATATGACCAGTTGCACCAAAGATAACAATCTTAGAAATAATACCTCTACAGTCAGGAGTAAGACATGTTCCTTGGAGAAAATCCTGTATAATGGAAATAAGATATATAACATCAAAGTGAAATGAAGTTAAATTATATCTTTTGAACAAAAGAGAGAACATAAAAGTATGGCAAGAAAATGTAAGGAAGACTACTTAATACAGAATACTAAAGATGGCATGTATTGTTTTATTTCTTATTTTATAGAACTTAAGTTTAAAAGTATGTGACAAAATATGGCTAACACACTGTGGAAAGTTTCCTCATACAGGTTTCAAGAGACTGAATCTTGGAACAACTCAGCTTGACTATGCAGACACAGGTGTCCCACTGCGTCAGTATTTCAGGGAAGTAAGCAGCCTCTATTTTGATAGGCATAATGAAAAGTGAACCCAATTCCAATTCTGAACTACTAAGTAATAAAACTTACATATTTCTCCAGAAACAGCTGTAATAAATACTCTGAAATAAAAGAATTCTCCTAAAGGAAGCCAAGTTTATATATTATTCTTACATTTACATCAAATTGAAACAGATTAGTTTTACTTATCAAAACATCTTATTACAAATCCTGAATGACATGAACATAATTGTTTATTCTCTTTTTTAAAAAATGGAGAAACTGAATATTTTAATTACTACATGTGGCCCTTTAGGAGATGCCTTAATTATGTTTAATCTCGAATTTATTTTTTTAAAAGATTCTAACATTTTTCATATAAACAAGGTAATGATTTATGTGAATTAATGCAAAGTAAAGTAAGCTAAACCAGGATAAGAATTTACACAATAACCATAATACAAAGGAAACACCACTGAGAAAGATCAGAATTCTAATCAATGCAGTAACCAAGTATAAGGCCAGGGGACTGAAGGATTCCTTTTTTCCTCTTAGGAAAATGGCACAAGTATAGCATAAAGCATTAATAATTTGTTCATTTATTTTGGAAATTGTTAGCAAAACATTTTTTTAAATATCAGTAATGATTTTTTTAACTTAAATTCATTTTTGGATAAGTTAAATTTGAAATGTTAGTGCAACATCCAGATGAAGCTGTCTTGCAGAAAGTAGGAAATGTGTACCTGGCATCAAAACAGGGATACCAGATGGAGGTACAAATCTAGTCACTGAAGTGGACCTAGAGAGGAGAACTCTGGGAGCTCCCACCATAACTACCTCAAATACCTATAAAATATGACTCTAAACAAATTTTAGAGCTCCAGAACTCATAAAATGACAGATAAACAAGGCTCCCACTAAAGGCAGCCCGGCAGTCGGACAGGAAGGGTTCATCGCAGTGTGCTGAGAGCCGAAACCAGCCGAGCCTAAAATGGCAGCTGCGAAAACCCCAGCCATTTGGGACAAAGCTCTCCCCTCTGAAAGCAGAATTTGAAAGAGCTAAAAACTCAAGTAACTGACTGGCAACATGAGCAGGCAAAGGAAGCAAAGTAAACACAGCAACCTAACTTTAGATTCCTTTTTTGGGGACAAAAAGGATCAAAGCATGGAACAGGAGGAAGACAACACAGTCAGAACTCCTGCACCAAAAGCTTCCAAGAAAAATGTAAGCTGGTTACAGACCATAGAGGAGGTTAAGAAGGATTTCAAAAACAAAATAAGAGAAGTGGAGGAAAAATTGGGAAGAAAAATGAGAATGTGCAAGAAAATCAGGAAAAGAGAGTCAAGAACCTGACTGAAGAAAATAACACCTTAAAAAATAGATTAACTCAAATGGCAAGAGACACAAAAAGCCAATGAGGAGAAGAATTCAAATTTGCTAGATGGAAAAAGAATCTCAAAAGAATAATTCCTTCATAATTAAATTGGAGCAAATGGAAGCAAATGACTTTATGAGAAATCAAACTACTATTAAACAGATCCAAACGAATGAAAAAATAGAAGGCAATGTGAAATATCTCATTTGAAAAAACAACTGACCTGGAAAATAGATCCAGGAGAGACAACTTAAAAATTATTGGACTACATGAAAGCCATGATGAAAAAGAACCTAGAAACCATCCTTCAAGAAATTCTCAAAGAAAATTGCCCTGCTATTTTAGAAGCAGAGGGCAAAATAGAACTTAAAAGAATTCACTGATCACCTCTTTAAAAAGATCCCCAAAAGAAAACTCCTAGGAATGTTATAGCCAGGTTCCAGAGTTCCCAGATCAAGGAGAAAATGTTACAAGCTACCAAGAAGAAACAATTTGTATACTGTGGAAACACAATCAGGATAACCCAGGATCTACCAGCTTCTACATCAAGGGACTGAAGGGCTTGGAATATGATATTCCAGAGATCAAGAGAGCCAGGATTAAAACCAAGAGTCACCTACCCAGCAAAATTGAGTATAATGTCCCAGGGGAAAATATGGTCATTCAATGAGGTGGAAGACTTTTAAGCATTCTTGATGAAAAAACCAGAACTGAATAGAAAATGTGACATTCAAATACAAGAAGCATGAGAAGGCAAACATGGAAAAGAATTCAATGTGACATTCAAATACAAGAAGCATGAGAAGGCAAACATGGAAAAGAATTCATAAGGAACTTATCAAAGTTGAACTATTTACATGCCAACATGGAAAAATGATAATTGTAACTTAACGAAACTTTTCTCAGTATGTATACATGTGTATGTGTATCTATCTATCTATCTATCTATCTATCTATCTAT
>CM053580.1:153027779-153044302 GCA_028627135.1 Pseudochirops cupreus
AAAAAAAAAAGAATTTCTGTTTTAGGTATTTAAATACTATACCATTTGGTGCATATGCATTTGACAATGAAATTTTTTTATCTATGATACCTTTAATTATAATGTAGTTTCCCTGCTATGTCTTTTAGCTATATCTAATTTTTTTTTGGAGGGGGAAGGGCAGGGCAATTGGGGTTAAGTGACTTACCCAAGGCCACATGGCTAGTAAGTGTTATGTGTCTGGGGTCAGATTTGAACTTAGGTCCTCCTGACTCCAGGGCCGGTGCTCTATTCACTGTGCCACCTAGCTCCCCCTATATCTAATTTTATTGTTGCCTTGACTGAGATCATGATTGACACCTCTGCTTTTTTGGATTTGCCTAAGGTGTAATAGATTCTATTCTAGCATCTCATCTTAAACCTATGTGAATCTTTATGTTTTAAATGTTCTTTTTATAAACAACATTGTTGGATTCTGCTTTCTAATCCATTCTGTCACTCTAATAGGACCAGTACTAATAAGGTTTTTCTTGTCTCCATCCTCCTTCAACATTAAGCTCGTTTTCCCTAAAAGGCAACTGTAGCACCAATGCAATATTCACAGTGCCAGTGGTCTGTAAATATAACGGCATAATGCTTGATTGCAAAATATAACAGACTCCATATAGAAGACAGAAGCAAAACATTTATTCAGCCACCAGAAAACTGAATCCTAAAACCAGTAAGTCGATTCCATCATAGTAGCAAAAAAGTTAATCAACCATAACAGCACAGAGACCCACAGCATCCTTTAGCCTTCCCACAAACCAGCATTTACTCACAAGCCTGTCTCCCTTGGACGTGTCCTCTACTTCCTCTAGTCTTAACTGCTCTTACTCCCAGCTTCTTGTGGGCTCTGTTCCTACCTTCAGCAAATTCCTCCCTCCACAGACCCCGTGTGATTACATTCAGCCTTTTATGGGGCAGAGTATATCCTTAAGTCAGGGAAGGTCTTCAAATTCCCATTACAGCAACAGAGCTGGCCCAGGTGCTTTGGTCTCTGCACCTCCATTAATGCAGCTCCCTTGACAATATCCTCTGGCCATATTGACATGGCTTCTTGGTCACCTAAGTGCAAAAAAGTCTTATCTACATAAAGCTCAGGCCTCTCAGATTTGGTAGATATCTCTGAACCATGAGAATCACCAGACACTCTCCGGCTGACTCCAGATTTGTTTCCATAAGTAGGTGAGGGGTGCTGATTCTACTGAAGCTAAGTGCTCTTGTATCTTTCTATGCTGTAACTAAGTAAGGTCTTTCTGTTAATAGTTCATTGACATATGAATGATTCATTGACATATGAGTGCCATTTTACCTGAACTGTTGGGTGTTGGTGTCAGACTCCCAATACCCACCCTCCTCAGTTTTGAAGCTTAATTTATCCCGTTGACATTTACTATTATGACTATGAATATTTTTTCTTCTGTCACATTCAGTTATAATGTTTCTGCCTTTTGTATCCCTCTCCCTACCTCCTTTTACAAAGAAAAAGGTGGTGGGGGAAAAAAGTGGAAACCGCATAGTAATTTATTTTCCTCCCTACTATCATAGCTTTTTGGGTAATATTTAAAGTTTTGAAAAACACTTTGTTATCTTATTTGATCGTTATAACAGCCCTGTGAAGTAGATGCTATTATTAATATCAATTTTACAGATAAACTGAGACTGGGAAGTCAAGTGAATTGGTCAGGGTCACACAGTTTATAGGTGTCTTGGGGCAGAATTTAAAATGTCTTCCTAGTTCCAGTTGTTTTTTTTTTAAGTTTAAAAACATTTTTAAAAATTCAGTTTTATGTTCATTTCCTAATCTTTTCCCTCCCACATCTGCCTCCTTCTTGAGGAAGCAAGAAAAACAAAACTCATTAAAATATATGTGGTCAAGTAAAGCAAATTTCCACGTTAGCCATGTCCAAAAAAAAAAATTTCTGATGGTCTTAGGAACCAAGACACCACTCCTCTATCCGTTTCCAGGCAGGTCTGCCCACATACAAGTATTAAAGGGTCGTGGCATTAGGAAGATTGAGAACTACTGGTCTACCAGCTCTCTATCTGGAGATGGATAGCATGTTTCATCAAAAGACCTCAGGAATTGTGATTGATTAGTTTGTTGATCAGAGTTCCTAAGTATTTCAAAGTTGTTTGTCTTTACAATATTGTTTTACTTTATAGATTGTTTTCCTGTTTATTCTCACTTTACATCAGTTCATTTGTGTCTTCCTGAATTATAACCCAACTACATTCCATTATATTTATGTATTATATAACTTGTTTAGCCACTCGACAATTGAAAGACATCCTGTCAGTTTCCAATTCTTTGTCATCTTGAAAAGAACTGCTGTAAATGTTTCCATGCATATGGGACCTTTTCCTTTTTCTTTGACAATTTTTTTTAATGAAAACAATGTACATTTATTTCAGTGAAGAACTCAAGTTTACAATCTTTTAGTGAACAAGAAGTGAATTTCTACTTCATTTCTACCTCATGACATTTATGAAAACACCTTGTCAATAAATAAATATCTCTAGACAGATTAAGGGTAAGGCAGACTGGATGATCAATTACTTCTGCTGTTCACATCCTTGCACGTGATACACACAGAATGAGTAAGAATTGCATTTCTAAACAGACTAAACAGTTACTGAATATCAATTTAATCATTCCTTGAGCCCAATGGTACTTAATTTGTACATGCAAGCATAACCTACTAACAGATGCTAATTGCATTTCCACCTTTTGCTGAAGAGACTTTGATAGAAGCACTTGTTTAAATTTGTATCATGTACCACAACTATAAAAAATGGTTTTAAGAATTCCATGGAGGGGCAGCTAGGTAGCACAGTGAATAGAGCACCGGCCCTGGAGTCAGGAGGACCTGAGTTCAAATCTGGACTCAAGACATTTAACACTTAGTAGCCCTGTGACCTTGGGCAAGTCACTTAACCCAATGCCCTGCCTTCCCCCTCCAAAAAGCAAAAAAAAAAAATTATTCTGTGGAACCACCATTTATAAAGTGCTGCTGTCAATACTGTGTTGCTATATTTTATTATCTACGAACTGCCATGTTGGATTAGAGTATTAGTTTAATAGCTTTTTGGTTCCAAATTGCTTTCCAGAGTGGTTGCACCAGTTCACAGCTCCATCAGCAAGATATTAATGCATCTTTTTTCCTATAACTGCTCCAGCATTTGTCATGCCTCTTTTTTTGTCAACTTTGCCAATGTAATGGGTATGAGGTGGTACCTTAGAGTCATTTTAATTGGCCTTTCTCTAATTATTAGTGATTTAGAACTTTGTAATGGCTATTGATAGTTTGGATTTCTTTCTCTGAAAACTGCTTATTCATATACTTTGACCATTTGTCAGTTAGGGAATGGCTCTTTTAAGTTTGACTCATTTTTCTATAAATCTTAGAAATGAGACGTTTGTCACATAAACTTGTTGCAAAGATTTCCCCCTGCCTCTTCTCTCCTAATTTTAGCTGCATTTGTCTTGTTTGTGCAAAAACAAAACTTTAATTTTACATAATTAAAATTGTCCATTTTATCTCCTGTGAATCATCTTATCTCCTCTAATTTACTTAAGATGTCCCCCTTTGTGTCTAAATCATGTACCTCTTTGGAGCTTGTCTTGGTATATGGTGTGAAGGGTTTGGTCCATACCTACTTTCTGCCAGACTGTTTGTCAGTCAAGTCTTTTTTTCCCAGTGTGTCACCTAGTTGCTTCATTTGATCATTAGCTCCTTTTAAGTTCCTCAATATTTCTACCTTTGAAGGTTTCCCTTGTCTCCTGCGTTTGTGTTTCAAATGTAAGAGGAAAGAGTTATTTTTAAACATTTTGATTCATTATTTATTTATTTTTTTAAAGCATCTTTTCTTTTTAAATTATGAGTTCCAAATTCTCTCCCTTTTTCCACTTTTCACCCACCCACTGAAAAGGCAAGCAATGATATTAATTATACATGTGAAATCATGCAAAACATTTCTATGTTAGCCTTATTTTTTTAAAGCAAGAAAAATAAAGTGGGAAAATTATACTTCAATTTGTGTTCACCAGTTAGACAACTCTCTGGAGAGAACTCATTTTTTTCATAATGAGTTGTTTGAAATTATCTTGGATCATTGTATTGATCAGAGTTGCTAAGTCTTTCACAGTTGGTCATCATTGCCGCATTGCTATTACTGTGTGTAATGATCTACCAGTTCTTTTTGCTTCATTTGCATTGATTCATATAGGTCTTGCCATGTTTTTCTGAAACCACCCCCTCATCATTTCTTAAAACACAATAGTACTCCATCACAATCATATGCCACTTGTTCAGCCATCCCCCAACTGATAAGCATCCCTTTGATTTCCCGTTCTTTGATTTCCCGTTCTTTGCCACCACAAAAAGAACTGCTATACATATTTTTGTACATATAGGTCCCTTTACATTTTCTTTGATCTCTTTGGGAGATAGACATAGTGGTGGGTAGTAGTAGAACTAGTAGCTGGGTCAAAGAGTATGCATGGTTTTATAGCCCTTTTGGCATAGTTCCAAATTGTTCTCCAGAGTAGTTGAATCAGTTCACAACTCCATGAACAGTTTATTAGTGTACTTCTTTTTCTGCATCCCCTCCAGCAATTGTCATTTCTGATAGGAATGAAATGATAACTCAGAGTTGTTTTAATTTGTATTTCTCTAATCAGTAGTGTCTTACTCTGACTTTTTGTTGATTCTGCCACTGTAACATTTGATTTGAGATGCTATTTTAAAATTGTTTGGAGGGGAATGTTGGGAAGAATTCAGCTGGGTGGCTGCCCTAACTAGCCATCATAGTTCTGCCTCAAGAAGAATATTTTGATTTTTTTCTTATTACCTCATTGAATCATTGAGTTCCCTTTGATTGATTCTCTTTTTCAGGCTGTCACTTAACTGAGCCAGTGGCCTGATTTTTGCTCTAAGCCATTTTTCTTTCCAAGTGCACTAATTTTATTTTTTATCTCTTGTTTCAACTGTTCCTTCATCTTTTTCAGCCCAGTCTTAGAATTCTTGTGACCAGTCATTCATTTTTCTGAGTGTCTACCTGTGATTATTTCAGATTTATTTCTTTCCTCTCAGATTCTTTTTTGGAATTCTCTAGTCCCTAGTGTTTCTTTATTTCAGTAGGAGTTTACTGCTGTCTTACAGCATAATTTTTGGATTATGATTTGTGCTATGGCTCCTCCTGCAGCATAGTATAGGAGTCCTATCTTTCACTGCAGCTCTAGAATGGAAAAATGAAAAAAAAATGTACCAACCAGGACTAAGTTCTGCCCCAGCTGGTGTCTGGAAGCCATCACTATGGATGGGAAACCAACTGCCTTTGACCACAAAATGATTGGCCCAGTCTGCAACTGCTGTTTTTCCCGTGGTCAAGCATGTGGACGTGAATCATGATCCTTCAAAAATAAAAGCAAACTGAGATTGACTTTCAGGGGAGATAGGAACCAAATTAAACATGCTAGCATGATCAGTCACACCAAACCATTCACACTGAGCATTCTGTAGACTCTCAGTAGTCTCTGTGATATTAGGCAGAAGAGCCTTAATAGGAGAAACAACCTTGTTAAGATTATCGTGATCTGTTTTGAGATACCAGTCATTGTTCCGTCTTTCTAGACTGGCAAAATAGGAGAATTGAATGGGAATGCTGTGGAGATAATCATATCTTCATGCAATAAGTCTTTAATTACTGGTGCTGTCTCTCTGTCTCCTGCCTAAGTTTGTACTGAGCAGCATTAGCAACTCTTTCAGGGAGGGAGAGCTAGTTGCCAGTGAATGTAGCCTGCTATTAGTGTCAGGGCTTTGGATTTGTCCTAAGACTGAAACTGACACCTTGTAACATCCTTCCTTGCCCATAGTGGAAGAAGGGAGATGACTATCAGGTATGACAACCTACAGTTGGGGAACCAGGAGGGAAGCCCACTTCTAGATTAGCTGTAGTACCTTTACCCATGATAGTATGACCACATAGTCCCTGCATTAGTTTGTGTGTTTGTAGGGTTAATGGAATATAAGAACTTCCCCATTCATTAATAGGCCTATGTGACCACATGTGTTCCCTTTTTTCTTTGGAACAGGAGCCATGTTCCCAGGTTTAAAGGTACATAGGTATTTTAATCACGGATGTCTTGCTGCTTTGAGCTCTAGCCTGGTTCACAGCTGTGACATATCCTGAGTCACACAGAGCCCGTGTATTGCCTTAGGGGAGGAGCTTGCTTAGGAGGAAGCTTGCTTATGGGAGGCTTGATTGCAGGAAGGCTTTCATACATTTGGGTACTGAGCCAAGTAGGCACTGCGTCACCTGGGTTGTGATGCCTTCTGGCTCTGAGCCTATTAGTTGAAAACTATATCTACTGGGAGGTTGGTATTTTACTTTGGGGCTCACTCATGGGAAGAATGTTTCTTTGTGATTTGGCCAGAGAAGACTCTGGGTAGCCATTGTTAAGGGGCCCCCCAGCTTTGAAAACCCAGATGTTGGTGCTCCCTGGTTTGGTGATTTTGTATCTGTTACTTTGTTTAGATAGTCGGAGCCCTGTCTGTTGGATTCTTTCTTGGATACTCACTTCTTTCTACTTATCTGTCTGCATTGTTATAATTAAAGTAAGATTGTTGACCGCTTTGAAGCTGTCTTTCCTTTAGAAAAGTCCATCAAAAAACCTGTGCTGGCAGTCCTATATGCTGGTGTTATTGGCCTTATGCCTCCCCAGCAGCTGCAAGTATCATTTCTGATACAGTATCCCATGATGAATTTCAGGATTCCCTGGAATAAGATTGACCTGTACTCCTGTGTTCAGGAGGGCCACGCACTGTTTCTTGTTCATAGGTGATAAGATGACAGGGGCTGTGAAAGGGTGCTTATCCTCGTCTTGTCCCTGTGTTCCCTCTGGATCCCCTACAGGTTAGGGGTATAGCCTCTATGGTCTTTCCTGCCTTGGTCCTGGCCTCTCTTGTTTCTCTTGTCCCTATTCTGCAGGTACCTTGACAGGAGGTCCCTCAATTCACTCACTGACTTGACTGAAATCATACACTTGGAAGCACCCAGCTCTCAGAAGTGCCACTGTAAGGCAGTTTGAGTGTCCTTGGGTATCCTTGTTTGTTATCCCAAAGCTAATATTCTGGCTGCCTGAATCTTCCCTTGGGGCCCTCATTGGAGTGTAGTTGAGGGTCCTGGCCCTTCTTATTTCTCTTCATCATGTGCAGACAATCTAGAGCCTCTTGCATGATATCAGCTTCAGCCATCATTAGGAGGGTAGCATTATACCTTTGAGGAATAGGGTGTGAATGGCTTTATTCAGGGTGGCTTCTTAAGGTCCTTCCTATCTGTCATCAGTATTGTGGTTTAGCCACAAAATCATCCCTATTCCCCACGGCAGGGAACATTTCTCTTAGAGAGTCCCTCAGGTGATTTCAGAGCCAGTAAAGGGAACAGTATGTGGTGAGTGTTTCTCCAAGCCATTAGTGTCCGTTGAAGGGCAGCACAGGAGCTGCTCCCTCCTTGGCCCCAATGTGTCAGTTTTGCCAAGATCTCCTCTGCAGCTCCTGGGGATTTTTTAGAACTGCAGTGACATGGCAAATGTCAGCAACTTGACAGAGCTCAGCAGGGGATAGCTTAAAGGCCATCTCCAGTCGGATATAGTCTATTTAGCCAATGGCATAACTTCTTTGACTTCTGTGTTAGGTCTTTGAGCAGAGACGAGAACTCAGGGTGTTAGTGATCTGTTTTCTTTCTGATGTTCAGAAGGGCTATCAGTATCTGCCTTGGGTTCTCACCAGAAGGATTTGGTGTAGACTCTGGAAGTAGGCAGTATCATTCTTCAAGGAGTCCCCAGTTATCTCATTGAGGTTCAGATTGGCATTAGGGGAGTCTTTAAAAGGGTTCTTCTTAACCATCCCTCTTGTTGAAAGAATTGTAACAACACTTTTCTTCCTACTTTACTTATCTTGGTAGCTGGTGGTTGCTAGCAGATTCCAGCAGAAATCTTTGGGGGATTTATATCTCTTAATAGAACAGACAGCTTCATCAGGGTTCTTAAGAGGAATTTATACAGGTATGTGTAATAATGGATTTAAACTTGCCGAATGTAAAGATTGAACTTCAAGTCCCTGTAGGGTTAGTAATTGCTTATTTTATTAGTTTAGATGCTAGCATTGCATGTGCTGCACATATTCTGATTTTATTAAAGTAAAAAGTTGAACTGCTAAAAAAAAAAAGACTATACCTGAAAGCCTTGTGCCAAGGGTTAGGGGTCAGAAACCTTCTGACCTGGGTTCTCTTACAACCAGGGAAACAGCAAACTCTGCTTTGACTTTGGGTAGGAGACAACACACCTTCCTTCTGATAAAGAAGGAGCCAAAAGATCCCTGCTTGTTGCATTATGTGAAACAGCCCGTTACACAAAGGTGAAGTATCCTTTTAATTATGTGCAATGCCTCTTATTTTATACTAATGACTCTCCAAACACTGGCAGAGCATTCAAAATGCTATTATCCAGTCTCTTAATTCCTTCCCATATGCTCAGCTCCAAACTACTAATTCTCTTTCCTGTTTTCGGAAACCCAGTTTCTTTTTCCAGCAATCTCAGTTACTTTATTTGGCCTCACCACTGGAGTTAAAGCAAAGACCTGGGTTGTAAATTCACAGGAAATTGGTAATCGGGAAGCTAGTACAAACATGAGTTTTATTATTATGTGGTACAGCAAGGATACAGAACAAGCATACACACACACACACACACACACACACACACACACAAGCGCACACACAGACACACAGACACACTGTGACAGTACAGACAGGTTTGTCTCTCCTGTATGCAAAGAAACTCACCCAAGGGAGAGGGAGTCATCTTGGGGAAGTACACACTTTAAATAGGGGTCCAAGCAGAGAAGTCTTATATCCTAAAAATCGGCTTGCTTGAGAACAGATAATCAATGCCAGATGTGGAAGAGGGCATTCCTAATCAGACCCAGATGTTTCTTGGAGTTATCTATCTATACTCAGCTTGGATGGGTGGTGGGGAGGAAGGGTTTGAGTTGATTATCTTGAGGCATCAGGAAAGGAGTGGCCCTCAGGTCACTGCAGTTGACAAATAGTTAAAGACCGTTTGATACAGGGTTAGTTTGGGTCAAAACAATGGAAAAGTATAAAATGGCGTTATTGCATATATATTTTATAAGCATTAGGACCGCTTAGACCATCATTAGACCAACACATTAAATAATATATTTTAAAAATCAGAATTCTCACAGCCATTCATTGTCCTGCATCTTTTATAGTGCTGAAGTTTTGACTTATTCTGTTTAAGTTGGACTGATTCATCCTTCCTTAGGGATCCTAGTAATTGTTTCCAGGGCCCATCATATTGATGTCAGACTTAGTGTGGACGTTGGATTGACTTTAGCCCTGCTACAGCTCAAAATTATTGAACTCAGGTGTTCTACCAGCTTCAACCTCCCCAGGAGCAGGAACTAGAGTTGTGTACTATCTTTCCTGGCTTTAAGAAAGAAAAAAGTTATAAGTTTCATGTTTGTTACTTTTTTTGTTGTTTAATTTTATTAGTATTTTTTTTACATCTGCTACTTCCCATAGACTTCCCTTCTCCCAGATAGAACTCTTCTTTGTAACAAATGAGTACCACAGGTCAGCCTCACAATATGCACAGTCTGTTGGCTCTCTGTTGAGAAGTCCTCTGACATGATAGATCCTTGCATGAGTTGTACAACTCCTTGAGTGGTGAAGTCTTTCATTGTTGTTTTCCTTTATATTACAGACTGTTGAGTGGCTGTCACACACAATTTGTTCTCCTGTTCTGTTAGCACCACGTGTCTTTTTCTAGCATGCATTCTGCTCCACTTTGTCCTTGTTACATGAGCAGAGATGGTCGAAGGTTTGTTGGGGAAGAGTGTTGAAATTATTTAATAGAATGAAACAAGGAATTTTCTAAGTCTTCCTCAGCCTGTTGGGTGGGACATGGCAGAAGTTGGGGGGAAAGGTGGAATGCATAGTTAAAGACCAGCTTTCCTCTACTCTGAATTTCTGCTGCACTAGAAGATACACAACGTATGACACTTTACCTTAAAAAAGATCTGGTTTGGTTGTGGATGTGGGTAGGGTTGTAGCTTGTGAGTTATTATGTAGTGGTAGAAGAAGGATTATCTGTGATTGGAAGGAGAATTGTAACATGAGGTGTGGATGGTTGTGGCAGTTTCTGCATTCTGTTTTTCAGAAGTGAAATCAAGCATGAGCAAATGGAAAATTTGTGTTGTTTAAATCATTCCCTCATATATCAATAGGGACAGAAGAAATCTGTATTTGGAAAAGAAGTCTTATAGCAGAACTAGTGTGTGTGTGTGTGTGTGTGTGTGTATGTGTGCGCGCGCGCACAGTGTTTTCCAGGAGTCGTAATATTATTAGAAATATTTTTCAAAATGCCATACTAATCTACTGATTTTAAGGACCTTCAAAATTGGTGTAAAAACAGTGGAAAGGAAGTTAAGAAGTTGTTCTGTGTTCATTCGTTTCAGTTGTGTCTGACTCTTCAATACCCCTTTTGGGGTTTCCTTGGCAAAGATGCTTCTCTAGCTCGTTTTATAGATGAGGAACTGAGGCAGACAGGGTTAAGTGACTTGCCCAGAGTCACACAACAGTGAGTCAAGTGCCTGAGGCCAGATTTGAGGATGAGTCTTCCTGGTTCCAGGTCCGCGGCTCAGCCGCTCTGCCGCTCAGCTGCTGCAAGTTAAGAAGTCCTGTACGTTCAGTAAAGAAGGTGACGTTAAGCATTCTTAAGTAACTAGTCTATAGAAAATCTTTCTTAAATGATGAAGGTGCACCTGAAATCTGAGATCCTGCTTTTAGATGAATATTAAGCCTAAATTATCAATCTGGAAATCCGGGAATTATTGGAAATTTTTAATACAGGTTTTGTGATGACCTTTGCATTTTATTGACAATGCTGAGCACTTTTTAAAAAATTATTTACTTTTAGTTTAAAACATTCAGTTCCACATGTTTTTGAATTCCAGATTTTCTCTCCCTCCCTCTCCTGTCCCCTACCCCTCGCCTCTGTGGCGGCGTGCAGTCTGTTATAGATTCTGCATATACCTTCACATTAAACATTGGTCAAGTTGTAAAGAAGAATCATAACCAATGGAGTGAACAATGAGAAAGAAGAAACAAAACAGAACAAAAAAGGGAGAGAGCGAGTGGTTTGCTTCCGTCTGCATTCAGACTCTGTAGTTCTTTCTCTGGATGTGGAGAGCCCTTTCCATCATGAGTTTTTTGAAGTTGTCTTGTAGCCTTGCATTGCTGAAAAGAGCCCAGTCTGTCAAAGTCAGCCATCACAGGTACAGTGTGGCTATAATTGTGTACAATGTTCTCCGGCTTCTGTTCCCTTCACTCAGCATAAGTCTCTCCAGGTTGTTATTATTATGAAGTCCATCTGTTCCTCATTTCTTAATAGCACAGTAGTATTTCCATTACATTCATATACTACGACTTGTTTAACCATTCCCCAATTGATGGGCATGCCCTTGATTTTCAATTCTTTGCCACCCCAAAAAGACCTGCTATAAATATTTTTGTACATACAGGTCCTTTTGAGTACTTTTTATGGAGCTTATTTTATTGAGAGGGTTCACCAGATTTTTGGCATATGTAATTGGGAACGTGGAGTATTGGATAAAGAGCAGGCTTCAAAACCAGGAAGACCTGGACTTAACTGTTTCTGTCACATTCTGGCTGTGTGTCCCTGAGCAAGTCACTTAACCTCTCTGTGTTTATCTAAGACAGGGGTTCATAACCTGGAGTCTTGAACTTTTTTTAATATTTTGATTACTGTGTTTCAACATAATTGGTTTCTTTTGTAATCCTAGATATTTTCTTTTATGTATTTAAAAATGTCATTCTGAGAAAGAAGGGGTCTTTAGGTTTCACAGACCTGCAAAGGACTCCATGACCCAAAAAAGGTTATGAACCCTTACCCTAAGACTAAATTGCAAAGAGATGTGCCAACCTGCATTGTACAGGGAATTTCTTTATCCAGAAGTTTCATGTACCAGTAAAATCATTGGTCATTTCTGTCCCTATCAGCAATTAACAAATAACTCCATTGATTCTGACTGTGGTTTTTCATCAGCTTAAAAGATCACTGTCAATGCTAATGTGTAAATTACTTAATATAAATTACTTAATTTGGAGTTATAGAACTTAACATGTCTCCAGAATCTTTGTTGTTGCCATAATAACAAACATTTGTTGGTATTCTGTCCTGTGAAAAGGTGTATGGATAGGTGGGATTTGCTTTTATTTTTGGCAAAAGTGAGTAAGGTGAATGAGCCTAATTAATTTATGTTGTTACTCTTTTTTCTCTTTGTAGGAAGTGCTCTCTGGTGTGGTGGTTATATCTAGCAAAGATCCAGTACAACACCAGGGAATTTTATTAACAATGGAAGGATTGGTGAACCTGCAGCTCAGTGCCAAAAGTGTTGGTATGTTTGAAGCTTTCTGTAACTCTGTTAAGGTAAGGATTAGCTTACATTTTGAATGATTGGGCTAATGTTTAGAAAAAATCACAGTGGTTTCTTGATGCTACAAGTAGGATAGTATAATCATTACCCATTATTGTGGGGGACTTTCATAAACAGAAACTGATTTAATAATTCCTACAATTTCTGTCACCAGCTTAAAGAAACAGCAAGGTATTTAGAGTCTAAATGCCTTTAGCATGTTACTGCATGTTTTTTGTGATTAGTAACAAATTGCAAAACCAAAAATGTATGCTTCAGTCTCTATTGAGACACCATCAGTTCTTTCTCTGGGGATGGATATCATCCATCATTAGTCCTTCAGAGTTGTCTTGGATTGATATATTTCTGAGAATAGCTAAGTCTTTCACAGCTGATCATCCTACAGTATTGCTGTTACTTTGAACACAGTACATTTCACTTTGCATCAGCTCATGCAAGTCTTTCCAGGTTTTTCTGAGAGCATCTTGCTCATCATTTCTTATAGTATAATAGTATTCCATCATAATCACACAGCACAACTTGTTCAGCCGTTCCTCAATTGATGGCCGTCCCCTCAATTTCTGATTCTTTGTCCACACAAAAGAGCTGCTTTAAATGTATTTTTTACCTGCTCGATTGTAATACTAATAAATAACCTCCAAAAGTCCTTTACCTCTGATTGTTCTTTACCAGCATAATTTACCTAAAATATAACTCTAATATCACTTCCCTAACTTCAGTGGCTCTGCATTGCTTACAAAATGAAGTACAAATTCTTCCGTGTGGTATTTAGACCCTTCATGATCTGGTCCCCAGCCTACCTTTCCTGTCTTCCTTACAACGGTGCTTCCCTTCAGAGGCAGCTAGGTGGCTCAGTGGATAGAGTACTGGGTCTAGAGTCAGGAAGATGAGAGTTAAAATCTGGGTTCAGACACTTAGACCTGTGTGACCCTGGACAAGTCACACAATCAGTATTTGCTTTAATCCGCTAGAGAAGGAAATGGAAAACCATTCCAGCATCCTTCCTATGAAAACTCAATGGAAAGTATGGTCCGCATGGTCAAGAAAAGTTAGACATGACTGAATAACTGAATAACATATTCTCTTTCACCTAGCCCGTTCATTGAACTATTAATTGATCTCTAAACACTACTTCCTGTTTCTATATAGACCTTTACTGAAGCCGTTATTACTATGAAGAGTCCTTTCTCTCAAACTCTACTTATCAAAATCCCACTTCCTCATTATTTTATTACCTCCTTCTAGTGCCATACTCTTCTTCTAAATGACCAGAATTTGTCATATATTTTATATCTTCCTCCTAGATTGTAAGCTATGTAAGGGTAAAAAGCAAGAAGTTTCATGTATTTATTTATTCTTAGCTTTTATTTAGTATTTTATTTTCCCTCAGTTGCATGTAAAAACAATTTATAACATTTGTTTTTAAAACATTGAATCCTGAATTCTCTCTTCATCCCTACCCATCCCCTCTCATGGAGAAGACTAGCAATTCGATATAATTTATACATGTGTAGTAATGCAAAACATATCCATAATAGTCATATTGTGAAAGAAAACTGATAAAGAAAAAGCTCAAGAAAAATAAAGAACGTTAAAAAAGTATGCTTCAGTCTGTGTTCAGACACCATCAGTTCTTTGGAGATGGGTAGCAGTTTTCTTCATAAGTCCTTCAGAGTTGTCTTGGATTGTTGCATTGCTGAGAATAAGAAGTCATTCACAACTGATCACCTTACAGTATTGCTATTACTTTTTACACAGTATACTTCACTTTGCAAGTCTTTCCAGGTTTTCCTGAAAGCATCCTGCTCATCTTTTCTTATAGTACAATGGTATTTCTTCATAATTACATACCACAACTTGTTTAGCCATTCTCCAGGTGAAGGGCTTCCCCTCAGCTTCCAATTCTTTACCTCCAGAACATAGCTGCTATAAATATTTTTGTACCTATAGGCCCTTTTTTTTAAATTGATTTTTTATGTTATTTTAGTTTACATCATTCGTTTCCACGAAATTTTGAGTTACAAATTTTCTCCCTCTGTTTCTCCTACCCACTGCCCCAAAACAGCCATCCTAGTGTATCCCCCCACCCCCAATCTATTCTCTCCTGTATCTTCCCCCCTCACCCCTCTGACTTTTCTGTAGGGCAGGATGGATCTCCCAACCACAGTTAGGCCCTTTTTTTAAAAATCTCTTTTGGGATACAGACTTAGTAGTGGTATTTCTAGGTCAAAGGTTATACCTGATTTTATAGCCCTTTGGGTAAAGTTCCAAATTGCTTTACAGAATGACTGAATCAGTTAGCAGCTCCACCAACAGTGCATTAATGTCTCATTTTTCCCCACATCCTCGCCAACATTTGTCATTTACTTTTTCTGTCCTATTAACCAATCTAATAGGTAAGAGGTAGTACCTCAGAATTGTTTTAATTTATGTTTTTGAAATTAGTAGTAAGTTAGAGTATTTTTTTCATATGGCTATAGATAGCTTTGATTACTCCATCTGAAAACTGATCATATCTTTTGATCATTTATCAGTTGGAGAATAGTTCTTAATTTTTATATATTTGACTCAGTTCTCTATATGTTTGAGAAATGAGGGCCTTTATCAGAGAAAGTTGCTTCAAAAATTTTCAATTACTACTGCTGTTTTTCCCTCCATCCTATCCCCACCCCTGTTTATTCTTTTCTCTCTCTCCTTTCACCCTTCTTCTCCTCAAAACTATTTTGTTTCTGCCTACCCCTCCCCCAATCTTCTCTCCCTTCTATCAACCCACCTTCCACTTCCCCTCCTACTTCCCTGTAGAGTAAGGTAGATTTCTGTACTTCTATATTTGAGTTGAGTGTGTGTGTTATTCCTTCTTTGAGCCAGTTCTGATGAAAGTAAGATTTATTCACTCCCACTTACCTCCTCCCCTTCCCCTCCACTTATTATAAAAGCTTTTTCTTACCTCTTTTACGTGATATAATTTACCCCATTCTACCTCACTCTTTCACTTTGTCCCAGTACATTCTTCTCTCACCTCTTAATTTTATTTTTTAGATATCATCCCTGCATATTCAACTCACACCTGTGCCTTCTGTCTATGTATTCTCCTTCTAACTACCCTAATCATGAGAAAGGTCTTATGGGTTATAAATATCATCTTCCCCTGTAGGAATGTAAATAGTTTACCCTTATTAAGACCTTTATGATTTTCCTTTCCTTTTTACCTTTTCATGCTTCTCTTGAGTCTTATATTTGAAAGTCAGATTTTCTATTCATCTCTGGTCTTTTCATCAAGAATGCTTGAAAGTGCTCTCTCTCTCGCACTCTCTCTTACTCTCTTTCTATTTCTCTCTCTCATTCTCATTGAATGTCCATTTTTTTCCCCTGAAGGATTATACTCAGTTTTGCTGCATAGGTGATTCTTAGTTGTAATCTTAACTCCTTTGCCCTCCAGAATTTCATATTCCAAGCCTTCTCATTCTTTAATGTAGAAGCTACTAAATCTTGTGTTATCCTGACTGTGACTCCACAATACTTGAATTGTTTCTTTCTGGCTGCTTGCCTGGCTTGCTTGACCTGGAAATTCTGGAATTTGACTATAATATTCCTGATAGTTTTCATTTTGGGATCACTTTTCAGGAGGTGATCAATCAGTGGATTCTTTCTTTTTTTTTTTTTCTTTTTTTTTTATATATATATTTTTTTGATATGAGATTCTTTATTAAATTGTTTTTGAGTTACATCTTTTCTCCCCGTCTTTCCCCCGCCCACCACCCCAAAACAGCCATCCCAGTATTTCCCCCCTCCCCCATTCTATTCTCTCCTATGTCACTTTTTGGTAGGGCAGGATGGATCTCCCAACTGCAGTGTCTGTGTATCTCAAGTTCCAGTTGGATGTAGTCAATAATAATAATAATAATTGCATATATATACACACACACACACACACACACACACACACACATACATATA
>CM053580.1:153044802-153061666 GCA_028627135.1 Pseudochirops cupreus
AGCCGAGCTGACTTTAGTGGGAAGTATCTTTGTGTGCGTTTTGGAGTTCCAGGATTGGTTTAGAGTCCTATTTTATGGGTATTTTGGGGTGGCTATGTGAGAGCTGCGATGTGTTGCTGCTGCTATGCCGCCATCTTGGCTCCACCTCTAAAACAGAAATTCTTAACCTTTATTTTATATAATAGACCCCTCTGGAAGTCTGGTAAAGCCTATGGACCCCATCACAGAATAATGTTTTTAAACGTAAAAAATCAAATCAATAAACATAAGGTACTATGTGCTTAGTACTGGGCTAATGAAATACAAATTATTATAAAGAAAATAAATTCCATTAATTTTTCATTTTTTAAAAATTTTATTTTTCTTTTTCCCATTCCCCACTATTGAAAAGAAAAAGAAAACCATTATAACAAATAGGCATAGTAAAGCTAAACAAATTTCTGCATCAACCATTTCTCATTATGAATCCTAAGTCTATCACATCTGTCAGCACTGAAATGCAGTTATCAAAAATATTTTTTAACTTAATAACTCTCTACCTAAAGAAAAATCTACTTGAAATAGAAGGGTTAAAAAAATAGCAAAACAATAACTGTTGAGGATATATATGTGCTCTTTCCAGATTTGAATAAATCTAACCAAAAGAGAAGAAATTAAAATTAAAATATTAAACTAAATTAAAAATCTGAAAGGAATTTTGTAAAGCTGAATGACAGAATAGAAGACTACTGAATGGGAATCACAATGGGGATACAGGGAAATCACATTTGCCCACAATCATTATGAAAACTGATGATAATCTTAAAAGATAATCTATATAATTAAAAAAGTTTTTTGCCAGCAAAATAATACAATTAGAAACAAAAAGGAAGCAATTGGAAAATTTTTCCAAATTTTTGGAAATTTCACACCAAATTTCATTGATAAAGAGCATAGTCAAGATACATAAAGAATGAATATAAATATATAAGAACAAGAGCCATTCCCCAGGAGATAAGTGGTTAAAGGATTGCAAACTATTAACAATTCCATGAAAGAATGCTGCAAATACCTAATAAGTGTCAAAAAGAAATGTTTTCACTGAATACGTAGCACACTGACCCACAAAAGGTGCAAATTATCCCTGTTGGGGGAGTTGTGCAAAGACAGGCACACTAATGCGATGTTTGCAGAGTTGTGAATTGGTCTACACCTCTGAAAAGCACTGGAAATTATTCAATGAGAATAGTTATCATGTCCGTACCTTTTGACCCAGTGAGTTCCACGCTAGGTATGTACCCTAACGAATTCAAAGACAACAACAAAATCTATATAGGTACTACACTTTTTGTAGTAGCAAAGAACTGGAAACCAAGTATATTCTAGTCAAATGAGGAATAAACAAACTAATTGTGGCACAGGAATGTAATGGAATATTACTGTGTTATAAGAAAATCAAGCATTTATTAAGTACTAGGCACTGTGGATGTAAGTATTAAAAAAAAACCCTATCCTAATGGGGGAGTCAATAAATATATACATACGTATAAATATATACATACCACATAAATATGGAAACAATACAAACATGTGTTTGTAAAAGCAAGATAATTTGGGAAGGGAGACACTAGCAGTTGAGGGGCTAACAAGTCTTCGTGAAGAAGACAGTGCTTGAATGTCTTTTAAAAAAGAGAGGGACTCCAGAGGACTCTGAGAAGATAGTGGAACAGGTGAGAAAAATCCAAGGTCTGAAGATTTTCTCCCACAAAAGAGATAAAATAGCACCTCAGGGGGAACAAATAAATATGAATAGGGACACAACTGGGAGATCTGAAGGAAAATCCCAGGAAGAGGTTTAGAACCTGTGAAGAGTAAACATCTCCAGGCTAGGGTCTACTTAAACAACAAGCGGCAAGCCCTGGGGATGGCTGGGCTGGGAGGCTGTCTGGGCCCCAGACACAGGAACTTCTACCTCCCCTCGTCTGAGCCAGGCAAGATTGGGGGAACCTCTGCTAACAAGGAATGTCAGACCCAGCTGTGCTGCAGAGAACAGCACTGACGAGAAGGAAGCAGCACACACCTGGTGAGTGCAGAAGCAGTAGGGCAGAAAGCCCCTAGCTGTGGGCACTTACAGGAGGTTGAAGGGTTTGGCTTTGGTTCCAGGCTATAGAGGAGAAGTGAAGATTAGAGGCCAAAGGCACCATTCCCCATACCTCAGGGCTAGAGGTGATTACAAAAATTAAGCTATTACTATAAAAAAATAAACAGGCAAAGGAGAAAGAATACAACCACAGAAAGTTATTTTGGGAATAAAGAGGACCGGGATTCATCTTCAGAGGAGGATATTGAAGCAAAGAAACCCTATTCTACCCCAAAGAGTAATGTTAAGTAGTCGCCTGCCCAAAAAGAACTTTAAAAAGACTTTAAAAATCAAATGAGAGATTGAGGGAAAACTAAAAAAAAAAAAAATCCAAGAAAAATAAGAAGATTATGAAAAGAAAGCCAACCAATCAGAAAAGGAGATCCAGCATCTTAAGGAAGAAAATGACACCTTGAAAACTAGAAGTAGGCAAGGAGAAGTCAGCAAAGTTACGAGATCAAGAAATAATTAAACAAAATATAAAGATGAAAAAATACAAGAGAAAGTGAAATATCTTTTAACAAAAACAAATAATCTGGAGACTAAATCAAGAAAACATAAGAACAATCAGACTAAGTGAAAGCTACAATCAAAAAGAGAATCTCAATAATACAAAAAATAATTAAAGAAAACTGTGCTGAAGCATTAGAATGAGAGAGGAAAGTAGAAATAGAAAAAATCCATCAATCACCACTTCAAAGAGTTCCTATGAGGAAAACTCTTGGGAATATTATAGTCAAATTCTGAAATCCCCAGCTCAAGGATAAAATATTAAGAGCAACAAGTAAAAAAAATCCATTTAAATATGACTGTACCACAATCATAATCACAGAAGACCTAGCAGCAGAAACACTAAAGGATCACAGGTCTTGGAACACTAGTATATACAGAAGAGCAAAAGAACTGGGGTTCTGGCCAAAAATATCATAGCCCACAAAGTTAAGTACAAACCTGAATGAAAACAGATACAGTTAAAAAGAGTAACTATCTTTTTTTTTTTTTTGCAGGGAGAAGGCAGAGCATGTGGACTTGCCCAAGGTCACATGGCTAGTAAGTGTTAAGTGCCTGGGTCCTCCTGACTCCAGGCTGGTGCTCTATTCACTGTGCTACCTAGCTGCCCCAAGAGTATCTTACACAAATGAGGTGCAAGAGGAAGAACCAACACAGAGGACATAGATGGGGGAGGAAGGTTGGTAGTTCTGGTAACCAACTTTCATGGGGAATGGGTTCAAGAGGGAACAATACACATCTATCTAGAAAAGCATAAAAGTCTTCTAAATTCAGAAGAAATAAAATGGTAAGGGGTTAGGGAGAGGGGAAAGGATAAGGAAGGGGAAGGTGAGGGAAATGGTTAAAAGGGGGATATAGAAGGATGTTGAGATCAATGAGAATGGGAGGATAATGGAGGGATCTTTAGAGGGGATGAGGAGAGAATGGGTTAAAGGGGGTTGTAGAAGGGTGTTTAGATTGATGGGGATGGGAAGATAGGGGAGGGATTTTTGGAGGAGGGGGTAGGTTAAGTAATAGGAGGGCAAGATAGTAGGTAGAAGTAAACCAGAGGAGTCAGGAGGAACAGGATATAAGATACGCATAAACATAAAAACGAAGATCAGGCGTAGAATTTGTTTGGGAATGTGTATGTCTATGTATGTATGTACGTATATATGTATCTATATCTAATATAAATATATCCATACTTAATTGCAGTCTTTTGAGGGGGAAGAGGGTAAAAAAAGAGAGAGAGATTCTATGAAGCAGAGAAAAAAGGAATGTACTCTAAGCATGTGGAAGTTAGCACAGAGGCACAGACACAGATGACCATGTGCCAAGCACCATACTAAGCACTGGGGATACATAAAAGGGCCCAAAGACATTCCCTGACCTCAAGGAACTTATACCCTAATGGAGATTATTATACATAAATGTAAATATTATTGTGTTGTAAGAAATGACAAGAGGGGAGGTCTCAGAGAAACCTAGGAAGACATATGAACTTGAGCTGAACCCAAGAAAAATCTATACAGTAACAACACTGTAAAGAGAAAAAACTTTGAATGAAGCACAATACTACCTCCTGATAAAGGGAATTACCTGACGAACTCACGATTCAGAATGAAACATAGTTTTGGACAAGGTCAATGCGGAAATTTGTTTTGCTTGACTATGTATATTTGTTACAAAGGATTTGTTTTCCTATTTATTTAGTAGGGATAGGTGAGGAGAGAAAATAAATGCTTGTTAACTAAAAGTTTAAAACAAAAATAAAATCATTCCTAAAACTGGTGAGGGTTTTATAAAGACAATTCACAGCAATCCCTTGTCGCCAACTGCTGAGTGAGTTAGACTCCTTGTTGGGCAAGTTTAGCCTGACACTCATCTCAAGAGACGAAGAGATAGAGACTGCCAGTTAAAGGCTGCCTGACCCAGGCAATGGTTAAGACATTTCAAGTGAAAAGGACTCTCTGTACTGTACCCCCAAATCAAGTTCAAATGATGGTAGAGGAAGGAACCCAGAAGGAATAGCTTTTATGCACAGTAATTTTAGTCAAAGTCTCCTAGTATACAGACACAGCCTTCAGAACACAGCACCACTGCTAGCTAACATGGCTACTCTACCGGTAATGCTTTAGGTAACCATGACCATAATGCTGATGATGGAGACCGTGATTATAAATACATTCAACCAGTGCAGGTATAGAGACAGACAGGTCACCAGAGATGGAAGACTTTCCGACTAGAAATCAGACTACATTATAATGTCTTAAGTAAACCTAGTGAAATCGTGACACATACAGCCAGATAATCACGCTAACGTTTAGCTATTTAATATGTGCCTTGAGTTCACTGAAGCAAATTTAAATATGCTTGTTTTATCATTTTGTGTTCATGCTTCTTTGCTTTGTATTGACATTACGTGTTTGTACTAGTATTACGCCTGTACCATATTAGGGTTCATTTGTTAATTGTTTCGTTTTGCTGTTAGCTATGTATGTGGAACAGCATATTTTGCTATTTCAAAGGCCTACTGAGAACTGCTTTATGTTTGCTGTTATACATATTTGCTTTCATTCTGAAATAAAATACTGATGTGATTATGTGTACGTCATGTATTCTTCAAGTTATTCAGACTCTATAGACAGCAATGCAGCCTGAAAACTGATGCTGTGCACTGAGCTTTTGTCTGTATTGTTGATGCCTATTTGCTGTGAAGGACTCTCTAAAGTGATTACTTGGGATGCTGGGTTAATAATCTTTGTTCTGGGAAGGTAAGATAGCCACCAGATCTGGACAAACTAAATGCTAGGATGCTAAAAGAAACGGTAGATATGATTGCTGCATTACTGTATTAACGATTTATAAAAGAGGCTGGAAGACACAAAAGGGTCATGTCATAGGTACAGAGAGAAGCAAAAATTCTTTCAATTTCCAAAAAATGTAGGAGGGCGAAATCCACAAACTACAGGCCCCTGAGCTTAAGTTTCATTCCAGAAATTAAAAATTCACAATATATTGCTAAAAGGATTGTTTGTGAGCACTCAGGAAAGAGTGACCATTAAAAATCAGCACAGCTTCACTGAGGAAAGATCACGCCGCACAACCTCGTTTTCTCTTCTGACAGGATAATGCTATATTTAAACTTGACAAAGTTCTTCATGCTGTCCATTCATATAGATGAACAAGATAGAGATGGGGATCAGAAAAAATACCAGATCTTAGCTGGAAGAGGATGAGAAAAAAGAGGTAATTTATGAGTTGATGTCAACTTAGAGGCTGTGTCATTTATCACAGCCTTGAATTAATTAACCAATCAACAAGCAATTTAGTAAACACTTAACGATGTACCAGGCCTTGCTCTAGGTACTGCAGACACAAAAGACAAATGTTGAAACGGTCCTTGTCCTCAATAAGCTATTGGGAAAACAGCACTATGGAGGGGGGTGGGTGTGTGTGTGTGTGTGTGTGTGTGTGTGTGTGTGTGTGTGCGCGTGCGCGCATGTGTGAAGTAAATGAAAAATAGATAAAAAATAGATGAAAAAGTAAATGAGGAAGGCACTAGCAGCTGGGAGGAATTAGAAAAGGTCAAAGGAGGAGGGGGCATTTGAGGTGAGCTTTGAAAGAAGCTTAGGGTTATGAGTCTTAAGAAAGAATAAAGTGAATTCTACACATGGGACTCAGCTCATGCAAAGGCACAATGATGGAATGGTTTCTACGAGTATGTAAGATCTTAATCTGGAAGGGACCTCAGAGCCCACCTACTCCAACATCCACATTTTACAAATGAGGAAATTAGGGCCAACATATCTTACGTGATTTGCCCAAGTTCACACAGAGAGTAAACATCAGAAGCAGTATATGCCAGTTTAAACAATACAAAGTCAATGGACACCACAAGTTTGTGGTTCCTTTGCAGAGATTTCCTAATGCTAATATTTTTTAAGAAATATCACCCACACAGGCTAGGTTATTTCAGGTTCTCAAAGTCAATAGACATTTTCAAGTGGTTTTGTAGCTCTTTAAACAGACAGCTGATTCAAAATGAATTTCTCTGCATAACTAAAACCACCTTTTTGAAACGGTTAAGACATTTTTGAAATGACAAATTATGGGGCTCACCTCACTTAAGAGTTTTAACCCTGATAAGAGTGACTGAAAATTAATTTTGTGTTATTTTAATACAAATTCCTTTATTCCTGTTTTCATAAACATCACAACCCAGAATTCTGCAGTGGCAACAAACTATGTGTTTCCTCCAGTCAATCTCAAAGAGTTACAGATAATAGTATTCAGGTGTTATGTTTTGTTACTCTCCTCATTTAACTTTTATCCAGGTCCTTGATTTGAGTCCAGGACTCAGGAAAAACCACAGATAGATGCAAGGATATCTCAAATTTAATTTTAAAATCTAATAATTAGTTTTTCCAGCTAAAATGATTAATTGTAGTCTGTTTCAATTAACAAAATAGTTATCAGTAGCTGAATCTATCTACTTGAATTCTATCTACTTGACCAACTATTTCAAATGAAACATATTTCATAAAATGAGTGGGAAGGCATCAAAAGATTCCTACCATGGAAAAGTGTATTTTTCTTTTTTTTTTTAAATTTAGCATATAATGGGATTTTTTCTATTGTATTATTGAACAATAGACACTGCTACTTTCCTTTATGAGTAGTGTTAAGAACCTATCCTAAATACAACTTTTCAGATGAGTCTTTCTCCTTTTCGAGGTAAAACTTCCCGTTGCTTTCCAAACATGGAAATTGCGAAAACATAACCATGAATGCGTACGAGTTCGCTTCAGTACTGTCTGCTCCCCTCCTGGTTTGCTCCAGCCCAGAATACGTGAGAAGGCCGGTAGGTGGCGCAGTGGGCTGTTGGACCTGGAGTCAGGAAGACACCCTTCTCGAGTTCAAAAGTGACTTCAGACACCTACGAGGTAGCTGTGTGACCCTGGGCAAGTCACTTAACCCTATTTCCTCATCTGTAACATAAACTGGAGTAGAAAATGGCAAACCACTGGAAAAGAAAACCCCAAATGGGGTCACGATAAGTCAGACAAGACTGAAATAACTGAAAGACAACAAGATTACTTGAGAATCAATATTCTCTCACAAATCAGGGACGGATTTCTAAACAAATTAACATCCAGACAGGATTCCCATACCAACCACGCTGCCACAAACAATGCAGGGATGGCCTGCAGCAGTGAAGTCCATCACTCTTCTGGTACAAGGCCAGTCGTGGGTGTGCAGCCGCGGCGTGACTTCCCGCACCTCCCCTCCCTAAAGGCCTTCCAGCCCGAGGGGACAAGCCCCCACTCACCCCAGCGTAATACACTTTGTTGGCTCTCTTGATCTTGATGTCCAGGACGGTCCCCATCGTGAGGTAGCAGAAGCAACGGGGGCCACTTCCTACTCCTGCAGCCTCCTCTCCTTACTCTCTCTTCTTCTTCCCAGCAGCCATGGAGTCACGTGATAACACCTCGGGTCACGGGATAGATTCCACTACCCTTCCTCTTTCTCTCCCCCTTCTTTATGGCCTGTCTCTCAGCCTCCGGCCTGTACACGAAGCCGTGGTCCGCGCAGTGCGCACGCTCCTCCTTGCCTCGCGGTGGAGCGGGCCTCCGTCGGGTCCAGCTCGGGCTCGAAGCTGGAGGGCCGGGCGCGCGCTCCTCCCGTCGCCATAGCAAGGAGAGAAGCCCTGGCGCCGGAAATGAGGGGAGAAGGGCGGGCAATCAAGGCAGCCCCGCCTTCCTAAACTCTCTTCCGGGTTTAGAGAGGAAAGAGGCTGGAGGCACCAATGGGGATTTGGTTAAGAGGGGCGCCCTCTGGTGTGTGATGGGAGCACCGAGGACGACACCTGGCTCCCAATGTTTCAAATAGCTGGGGCTGTACAAAGTGCGGCTTCCCCACTCACCTCCTCCAGCTCCGCCCCGCCCTGCCCGTCTCAAACTGCGCACGCAGCCCCGGGTTTCCCTCTTAAGTTTGTGTGCAAGTCGCTTTGTAACGCTATGCATAATTAGGTACAAGATTCCTTCCAGGTTCAATTATCCATGACTAACTTTCTTACTATAATAGAAATTTACAGATGAATGTAATCTGGACCACTTTAAAATCATCTTCTATGTATGCAAAATATGAGTCAAGTTATCTACATTATCAAATAGTGTGTGTGTTCTAAAGTGTAAAAGGACAGATAAATGTGACCTATTAATTTTTAAATAAACATTTAAGACAGCTAGATAGTATAGTAGGCTGACTTAAAATCACGAAGATCTGAGTTCAAATACTAACGCACTTACTTGAAATTCTAGCTATTATTACTTGTTACCATTATTACTATTACAATTACAGTGGTACCTTGACTTCCGAGTAACTCAATTTGCTTGTATATCATATCAATTAATTTCATTGAAATTAACTGAACTGCCATTAATCCAGGCCCCAAAAGGCCACCCCAGTATTTTTTGTTATGTGCTTTTAAATAAGAAAAAGTACTTATAAATAACAAATATTGTATAAAAACATAATAAAAGAAAATGTGAAGAAATAAACTGGTTTTATAAAGTGTATATTTACCTTGGATATCAGACGACTTGAGCTAACAGAAGATACTGGCAAAGGTGGAGAGTGGAGGAGATAGATGGAGGATGTTAGTTTTGTTTCCTGCTCTTTCGGTGTCGTTCGCTACACTCTTGATGCTACACTTTATCCCTGAACTTAATTGCTACAATATCTTTTTTACTTTTTCTTAATTTAATTTTCTTCACTGGCGAGGTAGACGTGGACTGAAGAGTGAGGGAGTGAGGTGGGGGATGCTGGGTGGCCCTTGGGTTGTGGCATTGGCTGCTCCAACTAGCGGTGGCTTGTACCTCAAATTTTGGCTCACAATTCAGAGCAAAAAATCAATCGAGTGACAACTCCTATCTCAGAAATCTAGTAAATTGGTGCACTCCTATGTCAAGGTACCACTGTATTGAATGCTACTTTCTTAAGTAATTTTATTTGTGTCTTAATGTATTGAAAAGCAAAGAAACCATCTTAATTTGTCATCAATCAAGCAGTCAATAAGGGTTAAAAAACAAATAGGGAACAATTCCTGCATTCAAGGAGCTTATAGTAGATCAGCAAGTAGATAAAAAATATATAAGCAAAATGTGAGATAATGGGAGAGACTAGCATTGTTGGAGGAGAGGGTATGTGGAGAACAGAAAGGTTGCAAGAAGGAAATGTAGGAGGTAATTCTTGAAGATGACCTTTAAAAGAGTCTTTTTGGTGTTGTTCAATAGTGTCTGACTGTGCCCCATTTGGGGTTTTCTTGGCAAAGATACTAGAGTGGTTTGCCCTTTCCTTCTGCTCATTTTACAGATGAGGAACATCAAGGTTAAGTGACTTGTCCAGGGTCACACAGCTAGTAATTGAAGTCATGAAGATAAGTCTTTCTGATTCTAAGCCTGGGTCTCTATCCACTGTGCCATCTAGCTATCTTAAAGGAGGAAAGGGAATCTAAAAGGAGGAAATGAGGTGAAGTTCAGGAATGGGAGTTCATTTGTGCAAAGACATAGAGAAGGAGCACTGTGTATGAGGTAAGGCAAACAACCCAGCGTGGAGTTTATAATTTCACTCATGGTAGAGTGAGTGAAGAGGAATGATATGTAAATGAGTCTGGAAAGGTAGACTGGAGTCAGGTTGTAAATGGGCTTTAAACATCAAATTGAGGAGTTTGTCATTGATCCTAGAGGTAAATATATAGCTACTGAAACTTTTCCAGCAGAGGTATGAAAACCTTAGTCAGACAGAAAAATTGTTAATATAATGACTGAAAATTAATACTAAATGTAATATTACCTGCCACTCTGTTAAGTGATCCTAGTAATGTCCCAATTTCAGTAATGTCCTTGCATTTATATTCTTACCATATTTACTCTTGGTTTGGTTGAAGTGACCACACCCTAAGTTCCTACCCTGGGATTTTACCTTGTAATGTAGAGGAACCTAGCCTGAGCTCCTAATGTCCTTGTCCATCCTGTTCACTGAGATTTAGGGCAAGTTAGATCATGAAGGGTAAATTAACCAGAATGAGTAAGTATTCTTGCCCAGATTGCCAAGGGCAATGGGATCTCATGACAAGGCTTTGCTTCCTAATGTGACCTCCCCACATTTTCTCCTAAAAGTATAAGCACCTTTTAGGCTGAGTCTGCTGATGAGACATCCCCCAGGGGGGCAGGTTTGCTACCCTGTTACCTGATTAAGGATGTTTTATTCCTCCACTCCTGAGTTTGATTTATTTCAGGACTTAACATTAAATGGTGGAAGCATTCATGGGATTCATTGAAGATTACATCTTCCAGGGTCCCAGAAGTGAGCATCTAGAACCCTGTCTGTTATCAACCCTATGTTTGCTGATGTGTGCTTTCTCAAATACCTGCTTCAGCAGAGAGCCTAGCAGGTTTGAACTCAAGTACCTCTGTGTTCTTTGTCATGTCATTTATGTTTAATATCAAACTATTCTTTTCCTGAAGCCACCATCACACCTTTGAATGTTTTGTTTGTTTGTCTATTAACTTGCTGACCTGTTTGTGTTTCCCTGTGCATGTGTGGCTCTCAGAGCTTGTGTGAATGTCATTTGGGCACCCTTTTAACTAACCACTCTGGGAAGTTCCAAGCTTTCAAAAAGATCTTTCCTTTCCCTTTACTTCCCAGAATTAGTCAAGTTTGGAAAATTTAACAGTAATAAGTGCTAAAGTCACGAAGGAAATATTCAATAGAATGAACAAAATCTGGTATATGATTGAAATGTAAAGGAAAGTTGGGTTAACTGAGTAAGGGATTTGGAAGTCTTGTAAAGAAAAACAATAAAGGCTTGAGGGAAAATATGGAAGCAATATAAGAAGGTTTGGGTTTTCAAACCAAAAGAAAGTTGTACAAAAAAATTGAAGTTTTAAAGTATTTTGAAAGGATTTGAGAAAGTTTGACATTAAGTAGAAAGATTTGCAGCTTGATTTAAAAGCCAGTAGAGAAAGGTATAGAGGGTTAGGAGAAATTCAATAAGCAATGTATTCCTAAGTATGATAATTGGAGTACATTACTGTCACCTCTAAAATCTTTGCCAATAGATTTGCTGGAAATAGCATAATATAAAATAGCATAATATGAAATCCTTGGAATAAATAGATATTGTATAAAATATAATCCTAAATAACTGAAATTATTAATTGAGATTGTGTACGATATCATTTGGAAAATAAACCCAGGTGAAGTTGAATTTATTCTGGTCTCATTTTAAGTGAAATGTGTCCCTCCTAGAATTTATTATACTATATGGATCAGGAGACTCATTAGCTGTATGATTTTGAGAAAAGTATTATTTTTAATTTTTTATTCATTTTAAACCTAAATACAAAACAAGAAAAGAAAAAAAATCATTTCCATGTACACAGCAGAACATAAGAGAGGATTCAATATAAAACAATAAATTTCCATTTCATGAAAACCTACGTAAGAGATCCTGCACATTGTTTTCAAAGCTACCCAGCTTTTCTTTGCTTCCTTCTAGATTTTCTTTTGTTCTCTACTGTGTACTTTTTATTTTATTTTTTTCTCCTCCTCCCCACACCTCCCAGCCCTAGAGAAGGCTACGGTTAAATGTGAATATGTGTGTGTGTGTATGTGTGTGTGTGTGTGTGTGTGTGTGTGTGTGTGTACACACATATATACATATACATATATATGCACATCTACAGACACATACACCCATATATATACATGTATACATATATGTAAGACCCCACTATGCTTATTCTATTTGTCAGTTCTTTCTCTAGAGTTAGATAGTATCTTCCTTCACAGATCCAAGTCTTTCTATGATTTTCTAAATCAAACAGCTTATTATATCTTATATCACAGCAGTATTTCATCACAATCATATCCTACCTGAAAGTTTGTCTATGAAAAATTTCCCCCAAATTTTCTGCTTTCCTTCTAATCTTGGCTACATTGGTTTTATTTATACAAAAAAAAATTTTATAGTTCATTGATAATCCTCAGTTGTGTTGAGCTTCACTTTGCATGACTACAACATAGCCATTTATTCAGAAAATATAGCTGCTTAGCCTGCCAGAATCAATTTAAGTTTGACCTTACTCCCAGTATACTTCAAAAAACACCCATCTGTACTTCTACAGAGAGTTGCTTCTGGTTTGCCCCAGCCTAGCAGTTAAAGCTCATCCATTAACACCCAAAAGACAAACTGTTTGGGGAGAATGAAGGGACAGTATTAAAAATATGCTTAATTATGCTATTTTCCAAAAATTGACTTAAAGCAGTGTGTAAAACATAGGTGATTGTGATAGGAAAATTTGGCACCATGGGTTTAAATATTTAACTATTTCATGTTGTTGTTCAGTCTCTTTTTTTTTTAATTTTTCAGTTGTATATGACTCTTCATGACCCAATTTAGGGTTTTCTTGGCCAAGATACTAGAGTAATTTGCCATTTCTTTCTCTGGCTCATTATACAGATGAGGAAACTAAGACAAGAGTGAAGTGACTTGCTCAGGGTCACACAGCTAATAAACATCTGCAGCCACATTCAAACTCAGAAAAATGAGTTTTCCTGACTGTAGGCTTAGCACTGTATCTACTGTGCCACCTAGATGCCCAGCTATTCTATGGACAGCTAGAATCATGCTTTGTAACATAACAGAATTAAAAGATACCTCTTGAAAACATAACTGACATTTATATTATTAAATTTATATCATATTTGGAAAGAACTTTACATCTATGATCTCGTTTAAGCCTCAAAGCAACTCTGCAAATAGGTACCCCATTTTACAAATGGCTCAGAAAGAGTAGATGTTTTTGGATTTTTTCTTTTTAATTTAATATTTTATTTATTACTCAATTATATGTAAAAACAATTTTTAACATTCTTTTTTAAACAGTCATACAAAACATATTTTCATGTTATTCATGTTGTAAAAGAAAATATAGGAGGGAAAAAAAACAAGAAAAATAAAGAAAGTAAAAAAAAAGTATGCTTTGATCTGTATTAAGACTCCATCAGTTCTTTCTCTGGAGATGGATAATATTTTTCATTACAAGTCCTTCAGAATTGTCTTAGATCACTGTATTGCTGAGAATAGCTAAGTCATTCACAGTTGATCATCATACAAAATTGTTAACTGTATACAGTGTTTACCTGGTTTTACTCATTTCACTTTGCATAAGTTCATATAAGTCTTTCCAGGTTTTTCTGAAAGCATTCTGCTTGTCATTTCTTGTTGCACAATAGTATTCCATCACAGTCATATACAACAACTTTTTCTTCATTACCCAATTGATGGATGTCCCCTCAATTTCGAATTCTTTGCCACCACTAAAAGACCTGCTATAAAAATTTTCATAGTAGATTCTTTTCCTTTTTTTTTTTTTATCTCTTTGGGATACAGGCCTAGTAGTAGTATTACTTAATCAAAAGGTATACAAAGTTTTATAGCCCTATGGTCATAGTTCCAAATTGCTCTATGTAAGGACCCCTTAGAGCTACCTAGATATCTGACCTCGGTCAGTGTGCCCTTGCTGACAAGGAAAACCTGAGGTGGGTAAGAGGCATCCAGGTGTGTATTCTGCCTCAATGACTGCACATCAAACACGGGGGCATTGAGTATGCACCATCAATGGAGAAGCACTCCCTGCCTATCAGGACCCTGTTGCTGGGACACCTGACAAAAGGGCAGATGGAAAGGGAATAAAAGGAGTGGGCGAATAAGGCTTGGGGGGCAGCAGCAAGAGGAGATTTGTAAGACAATAAAGACGCTTGGCCACTCCATTGAGGTGTGTCGGATTATTCTGTCCATATCTGGAGTTCTGGGCGGCCGTGCGCAACTGTGGCGCTACGGTAGGTACTTTGGGGCCCCTGGGATCCCCGAGTCCAGCTGGCCTGGACAGCTCTACAGAATGATTAAGTAGTATATCACTTCACCAACAGTGCATTAGTGTCTCAATTCTACCACATCCCTTCCAACATTAACCATTTTCCTCTTGTATCATTTTAACAAATTTGATAGGTATGGGGTGGTAGCTCAGAGTTGTTTTAATTTTCATTTATCTACTCAATAGCTATTTAGAGACTTTTTAAACATGATTATAGACATTTTTGATTATTTCAACTAAAAACTACCTGTTCATCCTTTGACCATTTATCAATTGAAGAATGGCACTTATTTTGATAAATTTGACTCAGTTCTCTATATATTTGAGAAATAAGGTCTTTATCAGAGTAATTTGCTGTAAAAAAATTTTTCACAGCTATAATTACTAACTACATCCTATTTTGCCCATTTTTCCTTTTCTCTCTCTCCTTGCACCATTACATTCTCAAGTGTTTTGCTTCTGACTTTTACCTCCCCCAATTTGCTCGTCCTTTTATCAGCTCCCCATCCCCCCATTCTCTTATCCCTCTTTGAAGAATATTTGTGTTATTCCCTCTTTGAGCCAATCCTGATGAAAACAAGGTTCAGGGTTCCCCCTCCATATCCCTGTCTTCTCCTCCACTCTTTTGCACCTCTTTTATGTAAGATCATTTATCCCATTCATCTTTTCCCTTTCCCTTTCTCTCAGTGCATTCCTCTTTCTCAGCTCTTAATTTTTTTTTTTTTGTAATTATCCCATCATATTGAACTCATACCTGTGCCCTCTATGTGGAGTCTTTCTAATTGCTGAAATAATAAGCAAGTTTTTAGGAGTTACAAGTATCCTTTTCTCATGTAGGAATTTAAACAGTTAAGCTTATTGAACCCCTTAAGATTTCTCTTTCATTTTTACCTTTTGATACTTCTCTTGAAACTTATATTTGAAAGTCAGATTTTATATTGAGCTCTGGTCTTTTCATCAGGAATGCTTGAAAGTCTTCTATTTCATTGAATATCCATTTTCTCCCTTGAAGGATTATACTCAGTTTTTCTGTATGGGTGATTCTTGTTTGTAATCCTAGCTCTCTTGGCTTCTTGAATATCATATTCCAAGCCTTCCCATCCTTTAATGTAGAAACTGCTAAATCTTATGGTATCTTGACTGTGGTTCCATAGTATTTGAATTATTTCTCTTCGTCTCCTTGCAATATTTTCTACTTGATCTAGGAGTTCTGGAGTTTGGCTATAATATTCCTGGGAATTCTTATATTGGAATCTCTTTCAGGGAGTGATCAATTAATTCTTTACATTTCTATTTCACCTTCTGGTTTGATAATTTCTTGAAAGATGATGAAAGAGCCTAGAGGCTCTTTTTTTGATCATGGATTTCAGCTGGTCCAATAAACCTTAAATTATCTCTGCTGGATCTGTTTTCCAGGTCAGTTGTTTTTATAATTAGATAGTTCCCATTTTCTTCTATTTTTTTTCATTCTTTTGGTTTTGTTTAATTCTCTCTTTGTGTCTCATGAAGTCATTAACTTCTATTTGCCAAATTCTAATTTTTAAGGAATTATTTTCTTCAGTGAGCTTTTGTACTTCCTTTTCCATTTGGCAAATTCTACTTCTTCTTTTTTTAAATATTTTTTTTTTATTTTTTAAAATAAATTTATTTATTTATTTTCTTGTTTACATCGCTCATTTCCACGAGATTTTGAGTTACATATTTTCTCCTCATCTTTCCCCTAGAACTTTAAATTCTAGATTCTTTCCCTTCCACACCCACTGAAAGGACAAGCAATTCAATACAGGCTGTACATGTGTAATTATGAAGAACATCTCCACAGTGGATACATTGTGAGAGACTGATTATATATCCCTCCTTCCTATCCCTCCCTCCCCTTGTTCTATTCTCTACCCTGTCCCTGTCCCTTTACAGAAGTGTGTGCTTCCAGCAACCTTCCCTCTCCCACCCTTCCCTCCCCTTCGTCATCCCACCTCTCATCCTGATCCCCCCTACTCTCCTGTGTGGCAAGATACCCAGTTTAGAGTTTATGTCATTCCTTCCCTAAGCCAAATTCAATAAGAGTAAGGTTGACCCTTTCCCTTTTGCCTTCCTGTTCTTCCTCTCCATTATAACAATTATCCCTTGCCTCTTCTATATGAGATTATTAATCCCGTTCTCTCTCTGTCTCCTCTCATTCTATTCCTCTCCCACCTCACAATTTCACCTTTTAAAGTATTGTCCCTTCCCATTCAATTGATCCTGTGCCCTCTATGTACACATATATACACATACTCAGATATGTATTGATACGCATATATATATATAT
>CM053580.1:153062166-153097420 GCA_028627135.1 Pseudochirops cupreus
TTTTTTATCATGGCTTTCAGGTAGTCCAGTAATTTTTAAATTGTCTCTCCTGCATCTATTTTCCAGGTCAGTGGTTTTTTCAAGGAGATATTTCACATTGCCTTCTATTTTTTCACTTGTTTGGATCTGTTTGATAGCATCTTGATTTCTCATAAAGTCATTTGCTTCCATTTGCTCCACTCTAATTCTGAAGGAATTATTCTCTTCAGAAAGCTTTTGAGATTGTTTTTCTATCTGGCAAACTGGACTTTTTAAGACATTCTTCTCCTCATTGGCTTTTTGGGCCTCTTTTGCCATTTGAGTCAATCTATTTTTCAAGGTGTTATTTTCTTCAGTCAGGTTGTTGACTCTCTTTTCATGATTTTCTTGCCTCATTGTCATTTCTCTTCCCAAATTTTCATCCACTTCTATTATTTGGTTTTCAAAATCCTTCTTAAGCTGCTCTATGGCTTGTAGACAATCTTCGTGTTTCTTGGAAGATTTTGGTGTGGGAGTTCTGACTGTGTTGTCTTCCTCTGGTTCCATGCTTTGATCCTTTTTGTCCCGAAAGAAGGAATCTAAAGTTTGGTTGCTAGTCTTACTTTGCTTCCTTTGCCTGCTCCTGTTGCCAGTGAATTACTTGATTTTTTAGCTCTGTGGAACTCTGCTTCCGGAGGGCAAAGCTCTGTCCCAAATTGCTGGGGTTTTTGCAGGCACTGGAGCTATTAGGAGGCCACTGCAGCCCCCACCAGCTTTGGCTCACTGAAAATGCACCCCAGGACTACCACCCTTGACTGTGATCCAGATCCGGGTGGCTCAATGCAAGAGCACTTAGGCTCTGAACCATTGCCTGGCACCCCTGCAATCTGCAGGCTGGGAGCTTCTGAAGCAGCCATGTGGAGGCAGCTGCAGGGCCACCACTTCTGCTGCTTCCTTGTCCTGGAGGCAGTTCAGCCTGACTGCTGTTCTCCCCCAAATTTAGCTGAGTTCCACTGACCTTTCACTTAGTCCTTGTTTCTTATGGCTTGATAATTCTGGAAACTGCCACAGCTGCCGCTGATCCACTCTCTTGAAGGCTCCAGCTGCAGTTTGCCTGGCTGCCCCAGGGCCCCGTCGTGGTTTCAGGCTGGGCTGGTTTTGGCTCCCAGCGTACTGTGAAGAACCCTTCCTGACAAGCTGCCTTCAGTGGGAGATGTGTTTTTCTGTATTTTTGTGAGTTTTGGAACCCTAAAATTTGTTTTGAGTCATATATTATGGGTATTTGAGGTGGCTATGTGGAAGCTGCAGAACCTTGTTGCTTCTATGCCACCATCTTGGCTGCACCCCCACTTTCAAGTATTCTTAATGAAAAGACCAGAGCTGAATAGAAAATTTGACTTGCAAATACAAGACTTAAGAATAGCATAAAAAGGCAAACAGAAAAGAGAAATCAAATGGCATTCAGTAAGGTTAAATCTAAGGTTAAATCTAATTCATATATAGGAAGATGATAATTGTAACTCCTAAGAGATTTATCATTACTAAGGCAGTAAGAAGGAGTATACATAGACAAAGGACATGGATGTGATGAGATGATTTTTAAAAATTAATTAAATTAAAATTAAGGGATAAGGAAGAGAAATGCACTGGGAGAATAGGGAAGGGAAAGGAAAAAGGGGAAAATCATCTCACATAATAGAGGCTCAAAAGGAAAAGCTTTTGTTAGAACTTTTTTTTTTCATAAAATGGAAGCATATAGCAAAATGGATTAAAAGCCCGAGTCCAGCAATATATTGTTTACAAGAAACACACTTAAAACAAAAGCCACACATAGAGTAAAAATAAGGGGCTAGAGTAAAATCTATTATGTTTCAGCTGTCTTTATAAAAAAAAGTGACGATAGCAATCATAATCTTGAAACAAAACAAAAGCAAAAATAGACCTAATCAAAAGAGATAGCAGAAATCTACATTTTGCTAAAGAGTAACCATAGACAATGAGTAATATCAATACTAAACGTATACGTATCAAATGGCATAGCATTCAAATTCTTAAAGGAAAAACTAAATTAGTCCTCTATCTGAACTAGATAAATTTAATCACTAAATAAACAAGACAGAAGTTAAAGAAACAAATAGAATTTTAGAAAAGTTAGATATGATAGACGTCTAGGTAAAACTGAATGGAAATAAAAAAAGAGTTTACCTTTTTCTCAGCTGTACATGGCACATTCACAAAAACAGATCATGGATTAGAGCATAAAAACCTCACTCCTGAATATGGAAAAGTAGAAACATTAAATACATCTTTTTCAGACAATAATGCAATAGATATTACATTCAATAAATGGCCATAAGAACACTGATTAAAATTAATTGCAAAACATATCATCTAATCCTGGGGACTGAGTAGGTCAAAGAACAAATCATAGGAAAAATCAATAATTGCATTAAAGAGAATGACAGCAATGAGACAACATAGCAAAATTTATGAGATTCCACAAAAACAATTCTTAGGGAAAATTTCTTATCTCTAAACACCTCAATAAAATAGAGAAAGAGCAGATCAGTGAATTAGGAATGCAACTAAAAAAAAACCTAGAAAAAGAACAAAGAAAAATTCCCCCATCTTAACCAAATTAGAAATCCAGAAAAATCAAAGGAGGAATTAATAAAATTAAAAGAAAGCCATTGAACTAATAAATAAAACTAGGAACTGGTTTTATGGGGGGGGGGGGAGAGGGAGAACAACAAAATAAATAAACTATTGGTTAATTTGATTTTTAAAAAAAGAGAAAATCAAATTACTATTACCCAAAATGAAAAGACTGAATGCATCACCAATGAAGAGGAAATTAAAGCAATTATTATGAGCTATTTTGTCCAATTATTTGCAAATAAATCTGACAATTCATCTGGATGAATATTTACATAAATACAAATTACCCAGATTTACAGAAGAAGAAAAAAATACTTAAATAATCTCATTTTAGAAAAAGAAATTAAACAAATCATCAATAAGCTCCCTAAGAAAAAATTGCCAGGATGAGATAGATTCACAAGTGAACTCTACCAAACATTTAAAGAATAATTAATTCCAATACTAAATAAACTATTTGGAAAAATAGGCACAAAAAGAGTCCTACCAAATTCCTTTTACCACAGTTGTAGCAAACACGCTAGCATACCCAGGATGGCTGCTAGCACAGGTTCTTTGATCTCCTTTTCTAAAGGAGAGCAACTCAAAAAGGGTTAACAATCTTACTTTAATCAATCATATATCATTTACCTAGTTCAGGGGGAAAAGTCAGCACCCTGAACTTCAGAGAATACAAACAGAAGTTACAAGTAGACAAAAATACAGACAGAGAAAGTAACACAGTTCAGTAGACAGGGCTTTTAGCTGTCTGACCATTACCTCCATACCTAGTTAGTCACCAGAGAGAGAAGCACCATCATCTGGGTTTTCAAAGCTCAATGGCTGCCCACAGTATCATCTGGCCAAGTCACAGAACTCTTCCCAAAGTGAGCCCCAAAGCAAAACATCACCTCAGAGGTATATATAGCCTTCTCCAGGGTTAAAGAACATCACAACCCTTATGACCCACTTGATTACAAAGTAACAAAAGTTGTGCCTTCCTGAAAAACAAGCCTCCCTCAAAGCCTGCTTCTCCTGTGGGGTCTGCTCCCCCCTTCAGCCAACTCTTCCCACCACAGGCTCCATGTGACCACATTCAGCCTATTAGGGAGCAGAGTTTATTTTCAAATCAGGAAAGGTCCTAAAGTTCAATTTAGGCTTATTAAGGGGCAGAGAAGATCTTCAAATTCCCATTATCACTACCCAAAAAAAATATAGTGATGATAACTAAACTAGAAAGAGCAAAAATAGGAAAAGGAAACCATAGACCAAGTTCCCTAACAATGCAAAATTTTAAAATAAAAGACTAGCAAGGAGATTACAGCAACATTATACACTATAACCAAGTGGGATTTATATTAGGATTGTAGGGACGATTCAATATAAGGAAAATTACTGGTATAATTGACCATATCAGCAACAAACCAGCAGAAATAATATCTCAATGGATGCAGAAAAAGCTTTTAACAAAATACAACACTCATTCCTATTAGAAACACTAGAAAGCCTCAGAATAAATGGCACTTTCTTTAAAATGACATGTGGTATATTTCTAAAACTATCAGCAAGAATTATCTGTAATGGGGATGAACTAGAAGTCTTTCCAATAAGATCAGGGGTAAAGCAAGGATGCCCATTATGACATTATTATTCAGTATTTTTCTAGAAATGCTAACTATAGCAATTAGGGGCAGAAAAAGAAATTGAAGGAATTAGAACAGGCAATTAGGAAATAAAGCTATTCACTCTTTGTGGACAATATGATAATATACTTGGAGAATCCTAGAAAATCAACTAAAAACTAGTTGAAATAACTAACAACTTCAGCAAAGTTTCAAGATATAAAATAAACCCAACATAAACCAACAGCATTTCTGCATATTACCAACAAAATTCTTCAGGAAGAGATAGAAAGAGAAATTTCATTTAAAATAACAATATAAATATTTTGTATTTGGGAGACAATATAAAATATTTGGGAGTCTACCTGCCAAATCAAACCCAAGAACACAATTACAAAACACTTTTTCACACAAAATCAGATCAAAACAGCTGGAGAAATATTAATGGCCCATGGGTAATCCAAGCCAATGTAATAAAAATGACAATTCTACCTCAATTAATTTACTAATCCAGTGCCATACCAATTAAATTTCCAAAAATTATTTTATAGAGCTAGAAAAAAATTATAATAAAATTCATCTGGGAGGAAAAAAAGGTTAAGAACATCAGAGAAATCAATGGAAAAAAATGTGAAGCAAGGAGGCCTACCAGAAACAGATCTTAAACTGTATTAGAAAGTGTTAATTATAAAAACATCTGTTACTGACTAAGAAACAGAATGATGGATCAGTGGAATATATTTGGTACATAATACATAGTAAATAAATGACCATAGTAAACTAGTGTTTGACAAAGTCAAAGATATAAGATTTTGGGACAAGAAACCACTATTTGACAAAAATTGCTGGGAAAACTAGAAAGCAGTTGGCAGAAACTAGGTACAGACAAACATCTCAAACTGTATACTGATACTAGATCAAAATGGATACATGATTTAGACATAAAGGGTGCTACTGTAAACAAATTGGGGGAATATAGAATATTTTACCTGTCAGATATCACTGTTGAGCTTTGAGGTATTCTCCAACTCCTAGAGTAAATCTCCCATAGCCAGTTATACCAAGTTCAAAGTACCTCATTGTCTGAATCCATTCAAAACCATAGTGTTGGGGCCCCAATATATTTATTTTTAAGAGTCGGCCAGAGTACCTAATTAGTTCAAAACAAGGCATTTAACCAAATGACAAAACAAGCAATAGAACATTTTACCCATAAACCTGGAGCACACTCTCCCCCAAATACATACACCATCTGTTGGGAAAATGGACACATGTAAGAAACATGCTTAGAGGGGCAGATATACAAAGAACATGTGTGACCAGGACATAAATTTGGAAGGCATACACATTGGGAACACGTGACCAGGATACATTTAAAGAGGGTAATTAGCTTATGTTCTGAAGTCACAAAGTGTTGCTGTTATCTTTTGTAATATGCTAACCTCCCAGTTTTGGACCCATGTGTGCATTGGGTTCAATCCTAAGAGGACCCTGATCCTTAATGAAAGGGGCTCTGTTTTCTCATACTTTTTGTCTCTTTGTGTCCTTTACCCTGCCACCACAGGGAAAATGTTTAAAGCTTGGGGTTTTTTTTTCTCATGTCTCAGATCTCCTGAAAGGGACAAGTAGAAATATAAAATATGAATTAACAATGGATCAGGTATTTAATCCCCACACAGGAAAGAACACAAAAACATTCATGAGTATACATTGACAGCATTGAAAAAGGTTTCAGTCACTTATGTTTACTGTCTCCTGTGAGGTTGGTAATCTTATCAGAACACAAAGTAATTTGTGGGACTGATGAACAACATTGTTAAATTTCACCTCAGCTCTTCATTGTCTCTTCAAAATCTGTGTCTACTGATCAGACAGGTCATATCTTGAACACTTTCACTTATCAGTGGTCTTCTACAAGGCAGAAATTCCCTTGCTCCTAATCAGCTTCACCGGATAGACCTAGCACATTTGGATTTCTCAGACTCACAAGCTCTCCTTAAAGCCCGAACATGTCTATCTCAAGAACACTGTTCGTTCACCTACTCGGGAAAGAAAGCACAAAGCTGAAGATACTGAGCCACCCTCCTCTGGGTGACCACTTGGGAGCAGTTGCCATATAGCAGAATAGAAAAGGAATCCACCCCTCCCTACCCCTGTCCTATACTGGGAAATCTAGTTAAAAAGAACTAGGGGTGCACTGCAGCAATCTTGTGACACCAGATTGTTTAAACCAGTATGAGTTACTGTTTTGTTGATTGCCTAGACTTAAGAAAATGATAGAGAAAATGTTAATAATGCAGATTAGATTTAAAAGTGTGTCACATGTACATTTCTTTTTTCAGGACAGTTTTTTTTTCTTTAACTAGCACACCCCTGACTGCTTGCTACATGAGAGAATTGATAGACAAGTGAGACAGAGGTAAAGGCATTCCTCTTTTAAAGGTCCGTTGAATTATTAGTTGTTCCTGCTCAGTAGTCAGTAAGGGCATTCTTCATCCTCTCTCAACATCCAAATGCTGATTCACACTCATGGTCATTGAGAAGAAGTCAGAGATTTAGTCCCCAGAACACTCAAGGACTTAACACACGTTTGGCCAGAAACAGTTGGGGCATCTCTGTGCATTTTCTATGCAACCTCCAGTTGTACCCTTTCCCCCCAGTTACACATTTGCTGTCTTTTGCAAATTATCCAGGATACATTTGGCACATCTGCCCATATCCCTAATTCTGATGAAATAATGACTACTCTTGCCCCCACTCCCTAAAGGCCAGATATGTTACATTTCACCCCTTCCCTAGTCTTCTTCAATATCCTTAGAGGGTTGGGTTGTTTTTTTTTTTTGGTGGGGGGTAACTAGTCTCTGTCAGTAGTTCAAGTTCCCATTGATTGTATTTTCTGTAATTTTAAGGCATCCCTAGCATCCCACTTCCATTTAACCACATTACAGTCAGAATAGCTTCTATAAAGGAATATTTACATCAGAGACATAACAAGAACAGACATACTTTCACCCCAACACTAATCCCCCCCCACCCATTCACCATCTTGGTCTCTGGGAGTAGAGGGGGATTAGGTTCAAAGCTTACTTCAGTTCTTATATAGCACCAGTACTATGAAGTTCCAAGTCCCAAAGCTTCCCCTGGGCTTTCTTCCAGGTACCCTGACTTTTCAAGTTTTTGGTTTTTTTTTCTGTTGGGCTAGCACAGTATTAGTTACCTGGGCTTCAGTCCCTGGGTCAGAATTCTTCCGCCTGGCCTTAGAACTGAAAAAGACATCAAACACAAAACAAAATCCTAGGCCACAGGGCCTACAGGGAAAGGGAACATATCTCTTTCTCCTACATAGCTTAATGCATAATACTCATGTAGTAGGTGAACAAAACCTTCCAGAGAAAGAGAGAGGGGTTGGGGAGAGAAAGAGTGAGAGAGACAGAGAAAAAGAGAGATACAGAGACAGAAACAGAGATAGAAATGGAGAGAGCGGCCTGGCATAGTAGTTTTAAAGACATAGCTGATGGAAACAGACAGTTCTCACCTGCATGGTAGGGAAATATAGAATGTCTTTTCCCAGAAGTGGTCCCTGTGGTCTTTCACATGGCTGCTTCCTCACTTTAGTGATCTGGCCTTGTGCCAAAGCCCAGTTACACTGACAGTTCTCTAGGATCATGGGAGGGCTGAAGCACTGTTCTTTCAAGTACCTCTCCTTAGCGCTTTACACTATCAATTCTCAAACAGTCCATGTGGTCATGCAATGAAAAAAAAGTCCCAAAAGTTCATTCAGCACATTCTTTATATAGTTCCTATCTTAACCGTTTTTAGGAAGGGTCTGGCCTATCATTACTGGTGGGTCTAGAGATCATAATTGCCCCCAAATATAATGTTATGCAAATTTTAAAAACAAATGATACTTTACAAAACTAATCAGAGATGATTACTTTTCTAGTACTTACAAGGGCCCAAGAAAATAGACAAAATGAAAAAAAGAAAAGTGAAATAAAACAACTAACAAAAGAGGAAAGTAGATTTGGGTTTTTTATAGCTTTTTGGAGGGGGAAGGTAGGGCAATTGGGGTTAAGTGACTTGCCCAAGGTCACATGGCTAGTTTTTTTGTGTCTGGTCTGGGGTCAGATTTGAACTCAGGTCCTCCTGACTCCAGGGCCAGTGCTCTATTTGCTGTGAGAGTTTTTTAAAAAGACAAGAAAAAACAGACTATCCCCTTTCAGAGGGAAATTCTAGTTTTAAATGAATTCCCAGAACATGTGGGACTCACTCCACAGACATTAGGAATCTGGGGTTAAATTAAAATCATACCCCACTGTGTGAGGTATGGGGACCCCAAAAATCCCTTATATCAAAAAAAATTTAAAAGTCAGATGTGTCTTGAGGAAAGAACAGGAAGTTTTATTCAATTCTTGTGAGAAGAGGGCATCACTTCACCAGTTCAAACCAGCTGAATCAGGCATGATACAGAAGATGGAACATGAATTTATACCTTAACAGAAGTCAAGCCCCCTCCCACCGCTATCCCTTCTCCCATTCGCTGGGAGGTGGGCTTACAATCTGAGCACTAAATCTTCTCCAATGATAAGGAACAAGGAAATAGGGGATAGGCAATTCAAACGTACCAAAGAGAAGAAGGGGAAAGGGCTCTAAGTCTGAGATTCCTAAAATTCCTGAAGGGCTTAAGGCTGATTGACAGCAAGGGAAGGGGGGAAGGGTCCTAGGTTGTGTAATTTCTTAGGAAACCCAGGCCTCAAGTCTGTCTAGTCTTACAAAAGTCTGTCTCTGGTTTCGAGATAGTCTCCCTCCCCTCTCCTTCTGAGGAATCTTCACAGAGGATGCAGAGAGAGGGAGTACCCTACTCACCACCAACCTTCCCCACTCCAGGTGAGAAGCCAAGCTGCCCTAGAGACAAGTTATCCTTGGTTGCTTCAGTACATAGGGCAACAAATACATTCTCCAAAGTGATCATTGTCATTGCAAAAGGCCAGGAATCCCTGTAAAGCATAGGACATACCACTTTTCTCTAGGTTTCCTTGCCAAGGTGGAGGGGCCCCTTGAACTTTTTTTTTCTTGAGATGTCTTATTTTCCAGATATAAAAGCCCTAAGATAATAGCGATCTTTTACATCTGAGCTTTATTGAACTCTTAGTGCCCTTGAAGCTGAGGCAGTTACAATCCTGGCTCCAAACAGCCTAATCCAGACTGATAAACTGTGCAGCTGGGACCCTTCCAACACAGCAGAACCTCCTCCCTTCCTGGTCCAATGTTCCCAAGTCCTCCTGTTCCCTCTTGTTCCCATGCCACTCCCATTTGGGAGGGGATTGCTCTCCATTCCTCCCATGTCACCTCCTCTTTTTGTGGTATCCAATAAACATCCAAGGCACTGTCTGTGGGGAGGGCTCCTTGGTATAAGGAGTTCCCACATGCATGTTTATTTCTCTTATAATAAATCAAGTTACTACCAACATCGTGTGGAGTCGTGATTTCTGGTTAACACCAATGTATAAGGCAACACAAATGGATATCTTAGCATCCCTGAGGATAGGAAAAGTAAGTTTAGTTAAAAAAGAAAGTCAATAAGAATGTTCGATTATTACTGTTATTTGATTAGATACTAGAAATGTTAGCTATAGCAATGTCAAGAAAAAGAAATTCAGGGCATAAACATAGCAAAGAAACAAAATTATAGTTGTTTGCAGATGACACATTAGAGAACTTTAGAGGAGTGGTTCTCAACCTTCCTAATGCTGTGACCCTTTAATACTCATATGTGGGCGTATCTGCATGTGGGTGGACTTGCCTGGAGACGGATGGAGGAGCCGTGTCTCGGTTCCTAAGACCATCGGAAATATGTGTTTTCTGATGGTCTTAGGTGACCCCTGTGAAAGGGTCGTTCAACCCCCAAAGGGGTAGCGACTCATAGGTTGAGAACCACTGCTCTAGAGATTCAACGAAAATTTAATTAAAATAATAACTTAGGCAAAGCAGGATATAAAATAAATCCATATAATTCATCAACTTTTTGTGTATTTTCAATAAAATTCAGCAGGAAGAGCTTGCTCTTACCTGGAGCATGCACAGACCCCATCAGATTGCTTGGTGAGTATGGGACCCTGCTTCCAGGATGATTATCGTAATGGGAAATAAAAGAGCCTTAGAGAAACTGGAGCAAGCATAGATATTTTTTTATTTGTTTCTAGTTTGTAATGTGTTGACTAAGAGGTTCTTTGATTGTCTATGGTGGTATTCAAAAAAGGCCTGTCAGCTTTAGCTATGGACTCTTTTGGAGATCTCAAGAAACCTTTGAGATTGACTCAATCATGGCATCCAGTGAGAGACTATACTGTAAGGGGCTGAGGTTAAATGGCCTTGAGAAACAGGTCTTTGTCCTCTCCTCTCCTCCTCCCTCTCCCCTCCCCTCACTTTACTTCCTCTCCCCTCCCCTCTCTTCTCAAACTAGTGAGCTCAAAAGATTGCCAGGTTCCAGTGTTCCAGAATCTGGGTTCCAGAGCCAATTGATGTCCTGAGGAACAAGGAGCGATCTTTGGAGGTGACTTTTGGGACCCCAGCCCAGTGAAAGAACTCATCTGGCAAACATGCTGCATCTGGAAATGAACTTGTTGCTACCAATGCTAAATAAGAACTGAACTAAGTAGTAGTTTTGCACAGTTATCTTGAAATTCCATTTGAAATTTTAAATAAAGAATGTATAAGCTGTTTGAGAGTCCACCTACCAAGATTCCAGTGTAACTAACTGAACATAATTATAAAATGCTCTTTACAGAAATAAAGACATATCTAAATAATTAGAAACATATTATTTGCTTATAGTTGGACCACACCAATATAATAAATATGATAATGCTAACTAAATTGATTTACTTATTTAAAGCTATACCAATCAAACTATGAACAAGTCACATTGTAGAGGCGGAAAAAACTACAACCAAAATTAATCTGGAGAAAGAAAAGGCCAAAAATCTTGAGGGGAATAATAAAAAAAAAGTTGGAAGGAAGAAGACTTTGAACACTAGATCTCAAACTGTATCACAAACCAGGAATCATTAAACTCTTTGGTATTGGTTAAAAAAACAGAAAAGTTGATCAGTGGAACAGTTTAGGTTTCTTATAATTGTTATTTATTATAATTTATTTATTTATAATATTACTATTATCTACTCTTTATTTGTTATCATATTATTATTTCCTATAATTTAGTAATATAGTAAAATACTATATTGCTCAATAAATCTAAAGACTATCACTACTGGCTTATAGACTTACTATTTATCAAACCTACTAGGAAATACGGAAAGTGTTCTGGCAGAAATACATAGATAAAGCATTTATTAAATACTTACCATGTAGCAGGTACTATGCTAAGCATTGGTACTACAATTATAAGCAAAAAGAATGAGAGCCTCTTCCTTCAAGGCATCTAGGCAGATCATGAGAGCACTGGGCCTAGAGCCAGAAGACCTGAGTTCAAATGTGACCTCTGACATTTATTAGCTATGTGACAAGTTATTTAACCTTTGTTAACCTCTATGAGTAAGTCATTTCTCAGTTTCCTCAACTGTAAAATGGGAATAATAATAGCACCTACTTCATAGGGAGAATCAAACGAAATAATATTTGTAAAGAGTTTAGCATAGTGTCTGACACAGAGGCCACACAAAGACAACACATAAAAGGAGCTGAAAAGTAGGGGAGAGAGAGGCAGAAGGAGGGGAAAGTAGCTAGATAAGGTCAAGGTAGGAAAGTGGTACATGCAATCATGGGCTGGTTCAGGCTTGAAGTTAGGTTTTGACTAAGGTCTTACACTCTATGTGCTAAATGGCTAAATGAATTCGATAACAACAATAACCAAAGTTAAACCATCAACAAATTAGAAGAACAAGGAAGGAGACACCTCTTGCTTCTATGGATATGGTAAGACTTCTTGACTATACAAATGATAGAAAGGACCATAAGATGTAAAGAAAAGTCAATTTGATTACACAAAATTAAAAAAAAAACTTTTTCACAAACTAAATAATGTTGTTAAAATTGGAAGGAGATTAGTAAATTAGGGGAAAAAATCTCTTATGCTAATCTGATATTCAAGATTTATCTAAGAACATGAACCATTCCTCGGTAGTCAAACAATTGAACACGCAGTTTTTGAAGGATTAAATCCTGACTATCAATAATCATATGAAAAAATGCTCTAAGTCACCAAAAATAAAAGAAACACAAATTCAAATAACTCTGAGGTTCTACCACATACCCAAAAGATTGGCAAAGATAAAAAAAAAAGTAAAAAAGGAAAGTTGTTGCAGGAGATTCTGAAGAACAGGCACACTAATGTTCTGCAATATTGATGCAGTCATACTAGAAAACAATTTAGACCTATACTCCACAATATCACTGCTCTATGAATACTGTTTGACCTAGAAATACCACTACAAGTCATATACACCAAAGAGGTCAAAGAAAGAGGAAAAGGACTCATGTGTATGGGACCTATTTTAGGTACCATGGTGGTACAAGGCCTGGACTCAGGAAGATCTGGATTAAAATCCAGCTTTAGAGGTTTACTACCTGTAATGGTAAAGAAATTTGAAGATCCCTTTGTATTGGAAGCTGACAGGTACTTAGCACCTCGTTTCAAATTAAGTCTCTGTTAAAGAAACATAAGATATGAATCCCTGTTGCTGACATAACAGGAAGTGGCTGAACAGGGAGGAACTGTACCGTATTTAAGGAAGAGCACAAGCTGGACAGTGAGAACTTCTTGGGATGAGCACCTGAAGGCTGGGCCACTGCCGCTGGACCGGAATTTCTGTGGAGAAATTGATTTTAATTTTGAGAATGGGAAAAAGTGATTTTGATTTTGAGAATGGAGCTTATGGTGCTGTAGATTTCTGAGGGCCAGCTGGAGCTGCTGAAGACTGAGGAAATATGACTGTGATGCCAGTATTTTTTTACAAATGTTGCTGTGGCTTTGTTAATGTGTATGCATGTTATTGTGGCTTTGTTAAGCCTTGTCTTCCCAGGAACAGAAACTGTGAAGGATTTGAGATGGACTGGACACTGTGAGCTCCAATGTGGAGCAGGAACTGCACAGAGAACTGGACAAGGAAATGGGAGCTGTCTGCCTTTGAACTCAGGAGGCAGTTGGTTAGATTGGGGTAGGAGCTGGGACCACATGCCTCAAGTCGAGATGAAAAGAGCCCTCCCTGGGCACTGAGTAGTGATGAAATTGTGATTCACTTTGGCCTGTATATTTTCCACTACCCCTTAAGAGGGTACTGAGTAGTGACTGATGACTGAGTAGTGACTGATGATTGAATAGTGACTGATAACTGAATAGTGACTGATTTGTAACTTAGTGTGCCCCATGGGTGGAGGACTTTGACGTTTTGTACTTTATGATTGAATGATTGAGTTTCTAAGTGATTGATTGACTAAATGATTGTACTTTGTTCAAAACTATGTGACTGACCACTTTGGTGAAAAATATGTGGCCATTTTAGTGATAAATTGTTGAGTTATTATGTCATTGTGAATGCTGTATTTTGATTTTCTGTGATAAGTTGTAATATTGTGAATGCTGTACCTTGATTTTCTGTGAATGTTTTGCTCTGATTTGTTATTGTATAAATAGAGAGTTCACTATACTATGTAATCAGAACCTTGAAAGCTGTTCATAGCAACTGTCCTCTGGAAAGCTGCTCGTGTGTGGCTTTACACTACCTCAAGTCACTTGACCCCTCTTTGCCTCAGTTCCTCATCTGTAAAATGGGGATCATCATAGCATTTACTTCACAGGATTGTTGTGAGGGTCAGATTAGATAATAATTGCAAAGTACTTAGAGCAGTGTCTGGCACACAGTAAGTGCTATATAAATGTTGGCTATTATTATTATAATACATAAAATATAACAGCACTTTTTGTTGTAGCAAAGAACTAGCAATTAAGAGGGTGCCTATCAATTTAGGAATGTTTAAACAAATTATGGTATATGAACATATATGAATGTTCTTGTTCCATAAAAAATGAAAAAGATGGATTCAGAGAAATATAGGAAAACTCATATGAACTGAGGCAGAGTGAAGGAAGCAGAACCAGAAGAAAAAATTATACAATAATAATACATAAAATTTACATAGCACTTTAAGGTTTGCAAAGGACTTCACAAATATTATCCCATTTGATCCTCTGATCAAATCAAATGAGATAACAATATTGAGAAGTACGGGCTATTAATATTCCCATTTTACAGATGAGAAAATTGAGATTAAGTGACTTGCCTAGAGTCATACAGCTAATATTTGTTTGAGGCTAGATTTGGTTTCAGGATTTCTGATTCCAGATCCAACACTGGACCATAGGATAATCACTGTGTTACCTAGCTCTCTCTAATAATAACAATACTATAAAGACAAACAACTTTGAAAGACTGAAGAATTTTGGTCAATGTCTAATAGCTGTTTGGCAAGACTTGAACTGGCTGCACAGATACTAGGAATTGTATTTCTTTTTAGCTTGGGAAGAGGAAATTTTTGAGATCAGGACCATAGAATGGGGTTTTTCTTCCTACAGTGGTAGTCTTTTGAGACTTTCTCCAGGGGAAGAGAGGGGGAAAAGGAAAGGAAAAGAGGGAAAGGACAGTCTTCCCCAGACACATGGAGTGATGGCTGTTGACAGTGACATCTGTCTGAATGATTGGGATGATCCATCTCATTTTTCAATAAATATCTATGTGACCCTGTCTTGTGTCCTGTTTTTCATGGCATAAGGATGTGGGACAGCTCTGGAAGTCACATGTCAGAGAGGGATCTTTTCCTCTTCAGTCTTGGAATCCCAGCTTCCTAATCAATTGTTGGAGTTTTTGCTTTCTAACTCAGAGACAGTGATGAGACATTTACATATTTCATAACTACAGTTGTAAATTAAACTACACTTCCAAATTAAAATACTGTAGACTTGGGAGTTTTTCAAAGCTTCCTAATCACATGGGTTAGAAATGCAATGACCAACTATTATTCCAGAGAACTAATGATGAACTATGCTGCCCACCACCTGACAGGTGATGGATTCAAGATGTAGAATAAGATATACATTTTTGGACATGGAAAATGTTGGAATTTGTTTTATTTGACTATGTTAATTTATTACAAAGGAGAGTTTTTAAAAATTGGGGGAAGGATTGGGATGAAGATTGGGGATAGTGATAGTAGATAACACCAAAAAAGGGAGTCGTTGGTTCATTAAAAAAATGCACAGAAGATGACAAAAGAAAGTTCAGAGGGAGCCACTGGACCAGCAGGATAGCTTTGAACTTAACATAGTGAATTAATTTGTTGTTCAGTCACTTTAGTCATGTCCTATTCTTTGTGGGGTTTTCTTGGCAAAGATACTTGAATGGTTTGACATTTCCCTCTTGAATTAATTATATACATCTAGAAGGGAAGCTCAAGGTTAAGAAAACATGAGAAAGTTTGTTCTAAGACTAGAAGGAGAGTTTTCATGATACTTAGAATCTACCATTTTTTTTTTACTCTTCTATCATCTTATTTATTTAACTTATTTGCAGAATACATCATGTGAAATGCCAGGTTGGATGAATCAAAAGCCAGAATTAAGGTTGCTAGGAGAAATATCAACAGTCTCAGATATGCAGATGATACCACTCTCATGGCAGAAAGTGAAGAAGAATTAAGAAGCCTTTTCATGAGGGTGAAAGAGGAGAGTATAAATAGCTGGCTTACCTCTTAACATCAAATATACCAAGATTTTGACAACTGGTCCCATCAATTCCTGACAAATAAAGGGAGAAGACATGAAAGCAGTGTCAGATTTTATATTCTTGAGCTCAAAGATCACTGCAGATGGTGACTGCAGTCATAAAATTCAAAGATGCTTGCTTCTTGGAAGGAAAGAGATGGCAAATCTGGACAGCATATTAAAAAGCAGAGACATCACCTTGCCAACAAAAGTCCATGTAGTCAAAGCTATGGTTTTTCCAGTAGCAATGTATGGTTATGATAGTTGGAGTAAAAGGAAAGCTGAGTGCTGCAGAATCGTCACTTTAGAATTTTTGTGCTGGAGTAGACTTTTTGGGAGTTCCTTGGACAGCAAGGAGATCAAAACAGTCAATACTTAAAGAAATTAATTCAAACTATTCAGTGGAAGGTCAAACACAGAAGCTAAAGCTTTAATACTTTGGTCACATAACGAGAAGTTGGGAAAAGACCACAATGTTGGAAAAGATTGAAAATGAAAAAAGAGAAGGGGATGGCAGAGAATGAGATAGGTAAATGGTATCATAGAAACAATGAACATGAGCTTGAATAAATTTTGGGAGATAGTGGAGGATGGAAGGGCCTGGCATGCTGTGGTCCATGGGATCACAACTGATGACTAAACAATAACAATAATCATTTCTGAGGGAGACAGCAAGATTTTCCAGCTAGTCAAAATACAGCCGATGGCTATGGACAATAAAGGCAGAAATGGAGTCAGTAGAGAGACTTGCCCTCTTAGCTTACCATTTTTCTGACTAAAATTCTTTTGCATGCTAAATCAGATAGGTTAGAGAGTTATTAGCTAATGGAAGGTTGAGATCTCTACTTAGACATAGGTTTCAAAGAGAGAACAGGAGCTACTCAACCTGGTTTTTGTTAGCTGGTAAACTAATTTCAGCTGAGATGGCCTGTTGGTGACCCTGAAGAGATAAGCAAAGAACCCACCACCAGGAGGTGAGAATGAAACACTAAGACTCCATCTTCCAGATCCAATTAATCTTCCTAAAGATCAAGTTTGCCCACATCACCCCACCTCCTCCCTATTCAATCAACTCCACTGAATCCCTTTTGTCTCCAGAAACAAATTACAAAATCCTTTGGCTTTTAAAGCCCTCCATAACCTGCTCCTTCTTACCTTTCCAGTCTTTTTACTCTTTACATTCCTTCAAGTACTCTGTGATACAGTGACCCTGGTCTCTTTGCTGTTCCTGGAACTCCATCTCCCGACTGGGCATTTTTATTGGCTGTCCCCCATGCATGGAACTTTTTCCTCATTGCTGCCTAACTTCCCTGCCTTCCTTCAAGTCTCGGGCAAAATCCCATTTTCTACAAAAGGCCTTTTCAATCCCCCTTAATGTTAGTGTCTTACTTCTCTTGATTATCTCCAATTTATCTTTTGTGTTATCTTGTTTGTACAGCTGTTTAAACGCAAGCTGTCTCCCCCATTAGACTGTAAGCTCCTTGAGAGCAGGGACCGTCTTTGACCTTTCTTTGTATCTTCAGTGCTTAGCATAGTGCCTGGCCTGGAGTAAGAGCTCAACAAACGCTTGTTGAATGATGCCGGCAGAAGCAATTGATGGTCCTGCAGCATGGGAGGTTCAAGTTACCTTCTACATGTGTTCCCTGTGTGTGTGCCCATTCTCCCCACTGATATTGTTTGTGTATTGGTACCTTGAATTTATAGCTCAGTATGTTCTATTGTGACTTTTAAATGTCTTTGCTTTGAAAGAATTGTGTCCTTTGGCTGACTAAAGAAAAGGTAAATGCATCAGTGGCAGTGCCTGATTGATATTTTAACTGGAAGTAGACCCACCGAGAGGGATAGGTTTTCTCTTATGAACACACACACACACACACACACACACACACACACAACTATTTGAGTGATTTAATCTGGGTAGTAAGAAGCAAGGGCATTCTTGGATTGTTTTATTTCAAATCTTGATACATATAAGGCAGTTTTTCTTTAGCACCAATTATTTGCCCAATGTTGCCGTAATTAGGTGGAGACTTTTATCCCTTCCTGTGTCATATGCCTTTAAAAAAGCATATAGAAGCTTGCTTTCATGAAACAGGGCACATGAAATATTCAGGTAAGTGTAATAGAAAGGTAAAAAAAAATTAAGTTCCCCCCCACTCCCCGTTGGTGATGGGGTTTTCCTATCTTGGATGCCGGTCATCAGCGATACAGGCTGTCAGAGATGTAGGCTGCTGGTTGGTGTGACACTTCTATTAGAAGACTGCATGCTGCTCTTCCGAAGACTGCAGAACACTTTGCTAAAATGCAGAAGGTCTCACAGCACTTTCCCGAGGTTAAGAAACGCAGAGCCGTCCCGGTGCGATTTTTTTTATTTTTTGAGGTTAGCGCTGAGGGGGCGCGGTGACGGTAGGAGAACCTGAAGCAGCAGTGGAGTGGCGGGCGGGGCCGCTAGGGAGTGGCTCTCGGGCACCAGGTTAAACGCTCGCTCGCAGGTCCAGAGGGCTCTGTAGTTTCCCCCGTCTCCACCCCCGCCTCCCAGTTCCTGCAGTGGGGCCCTACCCGCAGCTGCTGCGCATTATGGGGAGTACGCAAGAGTGTAGTCCAGTGGGTGGCAGCTCTCCAGATTTCTGGTGGCCAACCTAGTTTGGGGCGGGGTTTGGGATATGTGTTAAATGTGTGTGTGCGCGTGTGTGCGTGTGTCGGTGTGCGCGCGCGTGTGGGCAGAATCTCTCCCTCTCTCTACAAATGCAGTACTTAGAAATACAAAATTTGATCCGATCCCTCCTCCCTTCTTTTCTGTTTTCCCCACCCCATAACACCTCTAGTCATCCTTCCCTTCTTCTCCTTCCTTCCTTCTGCCCCCTCCCCAGAGTGAATCACGCGCCCTCCTCTGACACTTGGCAGCAAAACAGCGCCGAATTTATCCTTCACGTGACCGAAGGGGGTTGGGTAGTTGGTTGGGGGAAGGGAAGAAGCAAGGAAAAGGAGGGAACGGAATTCGCTGTTACCCCAGCGACAGGCCCCGCCCGCTGGTTTGGGGAAGTGGGGTAGGAGGAGTACGTCAGCACGTCAGCCGGGGTTTTGCTATTTGATTGACAGTTGCCATAGCGACCGGGTCGGTCAGTCGCCATTTTGTTGGTAGGGTTTTTTTTTAAACCCTTTCGCTTCCCGCCCGAATAATAATAAAAAGCTCCCTTGGAGTGAGGTGGGGGCGGTAGCGGTAACTGCGGCGGGGGAATCCGGGAGGCTGCTGTGGTTGCTGTTGTTGATCAGGCCCAGGCCGGCGCGGGGAGCGGACACCTCGAGCTGGGGGTGCGGGTGCCACGGGCGCTGCTGTTTCTGCTACTACTGCTCCTGCTGCTGCCGCGGCTGCGGCCGAGACCGGTGTGTGAGTGTGTGTGTTGTGTGTGTGTGTGTGTGTCCGTGTGTGTGAGTGAGTGTCCGTGTGTGTGTTTGAGAGAGAGAGAGAAGGGGAGAGAGAGAAATAGTGTGAATGTGAGTGTGTGTGCGCGCGCGCGCGTGTGTGTGTGCGTGTGTGTGTGTGCGTGTGTGTGTGTGTGTGTGTGTGTGTGTGTGTGTGTGTGTGTGTCCGTGTTAGGAGGATCTCTCGGGGGGGCGGGCGGCTAGGACTTTTCTGGCGGATAAGCCGCCGCTGCCGCCGCCGCCGCCGCCGCCCCGGCCCCGGCGCTTCTCATTGCGCAGGTTTGGAGCGCGCGCCATTTTGTGAGATTTACAAAATCTTGCTCGGAAAGGAGCCGGGAGCCACTGAGACTGAGGCAGCCCGTGCCACGGCCGCCGGGGAGAGGCCGCCGCCACCGCCGCCCTCTACGCCGCGCCCGGCCTCGCCCGGCCTAGCGCGGCCTCGCACCGCCGCCTGAGTGATCCTCGGAGTCCGGGGACTGCGGTATTTGCCGGGGAGGGGGGTTGTCGCCTTCTTGGTCTCTGGCGCTGCTGAAATCGGGAGACTGAGACGCAGTGGCTGGTGAGTGGAGTCGGGAAGTGCCGGGGGCGGAGAGAGGCGGCCGGGGCGGTGCTGGATTCCGAGGCCCTCGGATGGGATTGTAACTGCGGGAAGCCGGGGAACCGGAGCCGAGATCAGCCGCCGTCGTCTCGGTGAGTGTCCGGAGCCTCCCTCCCCTCTCTCCCCCCGGCCCCGGCAGCAGGCCTCTCCCGGGGACCGAAGCCTTTTTTTCCACCCCGTAATAGGCCGGGGTTCACAGTCTGAGGTTCAGCTAGGACCTGCAGTGACATACAGGTCAAAGAGAGAGGGAGAGAGTGTCTGTATATAATTATTACATATATGTGGTGGGGAGGAAACCTGCCATTTTAGAAAGAAGTGTCCCCGGTCCTGCCAGTGGAATCACCCCCTCGTGTAGCTTGGGGAGGAGCTGCGGGGTGCAGGCCTCTGGTAAGGTGCAATCGGAAACGTCTCATTTTAGTGAAGTTGAGTGTGGGGTGAGTGTAAGTTAAGAAAAAGGTAGGGGAACTAGGACCCTCTGAAGGACCCCGGCTCCTGCAGATGGGGAATTGCAGGTAATAAATAGATAAGCCCTTGTTTGCAACCAGTGCTCTCCTTTTGTGACTATACAGTGCTGAATTTTTTCTGTATCTGTGTTTGGAGAAAGTATTGGGTCTATGCAAAGGGAAAGATGTTTTTCCTGCTCTTTGCTTCTTCATCCCTCCTTTAATTCTTCAGCTGTGGAGAAAAATCAAGAATTATTCAGCAATTGACCCTTTTCCTTTTTAAAATGAATCTGCAAACATAAGTAGGTAGGATGCAGTGAGATGATGAAAACAAGGAGTTTAATTTTTTGGGTAGGTGGTTGAAAAGGATATGATTTTTAAAAAATTCTTAATCTTTTAATCTGTTTGGACTTATAAAGTCAGATAGTCTGTGATGCTCTATATTCCCTGAAGTTAAAGCAAACTTGGCCTTTTGAGGTGGCAAGTTAAGTACCTGTTTAGCAACTAGAGAATTTGATGACAGATAACATATTTATTATAATTTACCGGCAAAAGTTTTTAGATGTGGCTTTTAAATTTATAGACACAAACCCAGAGCCTTTTTGGAATTTAACATTTAACCTCCAAAGCCAGTGAATACTTTTCATATACAGAAAAAAAGGTCACTGTCCACATTAAAATTCCCTAGTTAAAAATAGCATTATAGTAGGTGTATATCTCCTGGCTAACTTAAGGTTACACTTTATTCTTTCCTTGATCATAAGAATTCTCTAATGCCAAAGTTGCTTGATTCTTGCATTACTCATCAGAAAAGAGATACACCTTGAAAATTGACTTTACACCAACAACGTTAAAGAACACTACTAATTCTACAAAACATTTCATTTGCTACTTAATCGACTGATTATAAGTAATAATGAATAGTGTAGCCATTTATATATTATTAAAGCTTTATGACTTTAAAGGGAAGCAGCGGTGTTAGCTTGTAATTGGCTCTATCATTTGTGGAATTGGAAAGTGAAGTCTAAGATGATCTAGTGCCATTTTGTCCAAATTTGTTTTTTAAAAATCTGTTAGAAGTGTTTTCATATTTGAAAACTATATACTTTATCACTGAAAACTCTTAATGAAATTATTAGGTTTTCTACTGGATTTGTAGTATATGAATGACACTTCAACAAGTATTCTAATTAGGTGTAGGCCTTCTTTGGTTATTGAAACTATTCATACAGATCTGTGATCTCATCTTTTGGGAGTTCACTTAAGTAATACAGATCCCCAGTCATCTATTCCTGCCTATCCTGAGTATCCATGGTTTCCCAAAAGTTGGTCCTGGAGGTCTACCTGGTGTGTTTGATGAATATAAAATGAATTTTGATAAATATCAGTTTGGTTTAATCCTTTAAAGTACCTTGCATTTATCTGTGTACCATTTCATGCTTTGTGTAATTAAAATGTGGAAGATTAAATATATTGGCATAAGGATATTTTTTAACGTAAGGAAAAGTTTTTGCCTTCTTATACCTCTATATTTCTTTTCTGTTCTTTTGATTAACAGATGTAAAGAATTTTGATTCCAGGTGAACAACAGATTTCTGTGTAGCACAAGATTAATATAATTTTTATGTGAAATGTGTGGATAGTGTCAGATACAGTAATTATGAGAATCTCCTTAGTTCTAGCTAAAGTTTTTTTAATACGTAATGATTCTGACCTGTTCAGACTAACCAATTTATAAAGAAAGACTTCTGGCTTTGGGAGTATTGGCATTTTTATAACCACTCTAGATTTACTCAGGACAAAAGTCATCTTGCCAGAGAGTTTTCAATGACTTGGGTCTATCTTGCATTCTACATAAATGTAAATGTGAAAATAGGTTATGGCAACTTCATATATACTCACATTGGTTTGTAAATTAACTAGAAAGATTAAAGTAGAAAATATATTTGACATAGTATACCTGTCACAACTTTTTACATCTTTAAAAACTTTTAATATGTAATATACCTGTTTGTTGCTGTCATTTGTTTTACATGATTGGGGACTGAGTTCACAAGTTTTGACACATTCTTTAATTCACACTTAAATTACTTTTGATATTAAGTGTACCTTTACTGAATAGTCTGTTTTTCCAAGTCTGACCTTGATTACATCCCATAGAGTTTTAATGGGGTTTAAGTCAGATCAGTTGCCAGGCCATGACACTTGTTTATTATTTCTTTCTATTAAATAAAGTTCTTAACCTTTAGTGACCATGTAACAAAGTTATGTTGGTAGTATTACAGTTACATTTGAGAATATTTGTAATTCCAGAATAATTCTGCTTCTCAATATATCACTATATTAGTGTTTATCAGTGGGGCCAAGACTTTCAGACACACTTGAAGTTAAAAAAAAAAAATCCCCAGAATGACTTTTTGTGAGTGGATGATTTCCAGATTGTGATCAAGTTGCCCAGGTCTTACAACAGGCTCGCTGGAATTTTTTTTTATTAAGAGTTGGTTTAACTCTGAAAGAAAAATGAGTTTCATCAGTAAAAAATTAGCTTTTGGGTTATTAATGAATATCCCAGTTATTGTAATGTTTTGCCTATTGCAACCTTTTTTCCCTTTCATGGTTAGTAGGTTTTTTTTTTCTTTTTAAAACTGGTCTTCTCACTGTTCTTCCAGTGATAAGAAGTCTGCTTTTTACTGTAGAAGAATCACTAACAGCTCTTAATTGGTAGGGCCCTCTGAAAGTCTTTGTTTTCTGAGGATTAATCAGGCTGTTTCATAGCAATAGTTTTTCATTTCTTGGTTCTATTTTCATTTTTGACTGTACTTTCTTTTGTGCTTCATTGCAGCTGTTACTGCTTGATTGTTAGCTAGATTGATCTTACACTTGTCTTTCCCACACCAACAGCTGCTTCAATATCTTTTTAACTGTTATTGAAGTGTGCCCTTTAACACCTACATCTTTTGTTTTCTTGGAGTAATAACCATTCTTAAATTCACAGAATTAAAAACACAACTAAAGACCAATGAATCTCACCTGTGTGGTATTAAATCTAGCACTCAACTGACAGAATTAAATTTGATGGGGAAAACAGCTTAATTCATCTTCTTTCATCTGAGTGAGGTCAGACATTTTGGGTCATCCTAAAAATACACATGAATGAGCTTTGTCCAAAAATAAAACCATATCAAAATTATTTTAAATAATTAGAACAGTAATTAGTGTGCAAGTATATTGCATGCTGCTGTAGAATTAAGCTTGCAGTGTGCAGTTAGGAAGACTGAGCCAGCCTCCAGTGACTGCAAGAATAAAGGGAATTTTACTTTGTAAAGAGCAAATTCCCAAACTTAGTTGTCCAGGATGGAGCACATACCTTCTGAAAGGCCTTTCCATTTGTGAGATTTTGTGACTTACTAAAGTTGTCTATGAAAGTTTCATAGAGCATTAACATTTTAAGGCACAATTTAAAAAAATCATCAGTTACTTACTGGAGACCTGTTGTGAAAAGCATGTGTAGGGATGAGATATAGATCATAATTCCTGTTTTCAAGAAGTTTCCAGTCTGGTCATACAAACACATTTTGTTGGAACTAGTTGATAGTTTATTATTGGTTATAGAAATTTAATGTACAATTTTGTTAATTTTGTTGTTTCACCTGTACCTGCTTAAATCCGAGCAGGCTTGAACTTAAAAATAGTACAAGGATAAAACTGGTGTGTTGGTCTTTGTTTTGTTTGGAAATTCCAATCAAATAGCAGGGGCGGCTAGGTGGTACAGTGAGTAGAGCACCAGCCCTGGAGTCAGGAGGACCTGAGTTCAAATTCGGCCTTAGACACTTGACACACCTACTAGCCTTGTGACTTTGGGCAAGTCTCTTACTCCAATTGCCCTCCAAAAAAAAATCAAATAGCAGTTTTCTAGAATGATGTTTTTGTATTCTGTCAATGTATTTACTTGAGATAAGACTTCAAGATTCTTTGGGTAGGAATGGGGAGAGTAAGAAATACTTAATAATTTAATGGAATCTTAAGAATGCTTTGCATATTTAGTTGGAAGCAAATCTCATGATAATTTATTATGAATATTACTGTGAAATAAAATAATCTTTATCACCTATTTGGTGCTTAAAAGAAATCTCACATTGACCTGTTTTCCTTGATTGTTCCATATTAATTTGAATGTCATTTGAATATTTTGACATCTCATTGTATAGAAAGTTAGCATACTAAAACATTCTCCAAATAAAATTGTGAGGAGAGAATTTGGAAATAATTCATTGATACACTTAAAAAAAATTCTCATCAAATTATATATCCCATTCATATACTTTTTGTTTCCCTGATGGAATGAAACTTTCCAATTAAAACGTATTTCTAATTGTTTTCTGAAGAAAAAAGCCCTCACCCAAATGTCTCTCTACTCCCATAATTTCCTGTCAGTGATCTCAAGCATGAACTTGAAATCCTGCTGATTAAACTGCTGAGTAGGAAGGCCACTCATTTTCTTTTAACTTATTTCTATCTCCACAATAACTTAGAGTATCAGTGTGTATCTTTTAAAGTAAGAGATACAAGTTCATTACTTGAAACAACTGGACTATCTCTTAAACATTGTCATTGAAAAGTGATATATTAACATACATTAAAATTTCTTATTAAATGATGTGTTGTCAGTGGATTATATGATTTTTCTTAAAAAGTTTAAGAATACCATCTAGTTTGAGAGGAATAGTTGAAAGATCACTAGTTCTGGATTACTTTGGGTAAGTTACAACTCTGTGTCCTTGAGTTTATCTGTACCTGTGTTTTTTCATGGCCCTTCCATTCAAAGTATTTGTATATATATTATCATATCAGATACCTATGTTTTTGTCATACCTTTTAATTGCTACAGAAATTATAGTTGTTTAGAGCTTATGCTATCTCTGATAGGATTTTGGATTGAAAAAAAGTTTGGAGTTTTGGATATAATTTAATTCTGTAAACATTAAATTGATTTATTGTTTTCTAAAGCTTTTCCTTATTCTGTTTTTTTTTTTTAAAGAAGGATTTCTCACCTAATATTGCCTTGTGGCAACACTGTTACAGTTGTGTGGAGGAAAGTGACAAAAATTATTTAAGTTGAGCAGTTGAAATTTCTAAGCACATTTATCAGTTTAGCTAATAATATACACAGTCTTCATATACTTTGATTTGAAGAACTGTTTTTAATATAAACTTTTTTCTTACCTTTCTAACTAATTTTTAGAGTTTTCAAAGTTATTGTCTGAAGTCATTCATTGAAAATCAACTTAACTGAATATTGGAAATGACCCAAGTGATCTGTTATCATCTTGCCACTTTCTGTTAACTTTAGTACTGTTAAGTAAACTGCAAGTGACATATAACTTTGGTATGAGAATTAATTGCCAATATAGAACTTTATAATTTTTTTTTCCCATTAGTAGACTCAGTAGACTGGCAGCGTTCTAAGTCGGAACTACTATTCAAACATTCGTTTTAATATAGCAAACCAAATTTTACTTTCTGGGATAAAGCAAACTTGTGTATCTAATGTATGCCCAATTTTAGTTTTAAAACTTGTCATTTACTGTTGATGGCTACTGTTTAGTTTAGCTGTAATCTTATCCCATATTTTTTGTTAGAATTAAAAATGCACTTCACTTCAGTAAACATTAAGAAAAAGAAAGACTGCTCTCAAGGACCTTACTGTCTAATGGGGGAAGACAATACACAGAAGGAAGCTAAAAATGAGGGGGGGACATGAGGTAATAACCTGACATCAGGAGGTGCCTGGCCTGAGGGCATGATGTTCTGTGAAGTCAAAACGAAGCAGGGCTGCTGATAGAAAATGGAGTTACTTGGAAAGTTCTAAAAGTTCTGAGCCCTTGATGAAGGAAGGCTTAGGAGGAATTTATATCTCTTCTCTCCTGCCCTCCTATCAAATGGGAGAGGCAATTGGTTGAGGAGTTTGAGTATCAAAAACTGAATCAGTCAGCCTGGTGATGAACTTTGATGTTCTTTGGAGTCAAAACTTAGTAAAGCTGCTGATGGAAAATGGAGAGTTACCTGGAAAAGAGAAAGGGAAAAATTATTCTTTTGGTGATATCGAACTGGATCGAAAGGAGATGAAATCCATACATGCTGGGAAATTGATGAGCTAAATTTTTTCATTCACATGGCCCTATGAAGTTGCCAAGTAGTTACTGAGGATAGGAGTTGGGTGTAATAAACATTTTGGCTTCTAAATTAAATTCAAGGGCAAGACTGGTGTTGGCTTATTGATATGTAACTTTTGTTTAAAAATATGGCTGTTTACTGTCTTAAACTGGTCTGCTTGATGTCTGATTGTGATAGCTGAAAATGGATATTTCAGTAGGAGGCTAGCCAAACCCTAGACCTCAAGCTTGAAGTTTATGTAGTCCAAAAAAATCCCACCTTCTACTGGAAGCCTTTCCCAGTTCCTCCTAATTTTCGTGCCTTCCCTTTGTTAATTTTCCTATTTATCCTTTGTATAGCTCATTTGTACCTATTCGTTTGCTAGTTGTCTATGCATTAGAGTGGGAGCTCCTGGAGGACAGGGACTTTTCTTTGTAGCTTCAGTGCGTAGCATAAGTAGCATAGTTCTTGGCACATCCTAGGTACTTTATAAATGCTTGTTGACTTGATTTTAACTACAAATTCCAGGGCTCTCTTCACTGTACCATCCTCCTTCAGCTAATGTTAAAATACCTAATTATAATTACATCTTTACTTTGAATTATGGTACAAGTGTTATATTGTTCATATATGTAAAAGTGTTTAAACCAAGAAATTGATTTGCCATGTTGTTAGTGACAGACTTTGGCAAACTTTAAAATGTTTTGGAAGAAAACTCTCGATGTAAAATGTCTCTTTAGTCATTACTTTTACAAGTGGTTATCTAACAGTTGGGTATTCAGTACCATATAACTATACAGATTCCGGATTTGGTTTAGCTGGTGGTAGTACCTTTGTATGTATACAGAAAATTAACCAAATTTAACAGTAAGGATTAAGTTAATAGAGCGATATTAGGTGGAATGTGTTTGCATTTGAAAGGAAACATTTAATGGGTTGCCAAAGTTATTATCAGTTCTCCTTTGTGCTATGAAAGACTGGGATGGCATGTCTAATTGAAATCCACAGTTAATCTCCCCAATTCTGGGGAATTATATTCAAAACCTCTTATCAGTGTACTTGTCTTTTAGAATTGATGGATTTAAGTTTTACCTCCTTGTTCTAGGCATGTATAAAAAGAAGTGAAATGGCCAAAAGACACTGCCGGAGAAAGTAGGAACAAGGTCTTGCTTGGGTAATCTGTTGCTGAACAATTGAGATTTGACTAGAGATTCTGTAATGCTTTATAATTTATAGTCTTATGCTTGAGGCAATCCAAATTCTGATTGTCATATTTTCTACTAATTAACCATTTAAATGATACAGAAAAATTGGTAGTTCTTTTATTTTTACTCCTGGAGATAACAGTCAAGTTTAGAACTTCCTCATGTTGGTGTGTTGGTAACCTTGGATTTTTGAAGACCATTAGTGTTGCAAACCCTGGTAAAGTCCATCCTAAGTGTGGTTATGGTGACATACTGTGTCTCTTTTTCTCAGGATCCATCTAGCTAAGTTTGTAGAAGAAGCTTTATCTCCAGATTTTATTGCAAGTATCTGGTATCTCTCTACAGAGTATGAAACAGAATAAGGAGTAAGCAAATAGAGCAATAGAAAGTGTTGTGGTTATGAATCTTTCAGTGATAGTAGCCCTGGAAGACTCTACCTAAGATTTAAAGAGGTTGCTATTTATCTCAACTAGAGGGGAGAGGTATACCTATAACAACAAAATTCCTTAAACTATTGAAGTACAAGATTTAATTTCTAAATTTGTTTTTTATTTTAGACTTTAGACCATTTCTTGAAAAGTTACAAATAACGTTATCTATTCCTCAGTATTAAACTACTAATCATAATGAAATTACAAAGTAAATCTGGTAGATTGATGATCTCACTGATGTGAGTACATTCTCCTTTTGATTATAACCTGTCATGTCTTTTCATTCTGTGCAGTTCTTGTCCATGTTGTCACATAAGATCTATACAATGTGTCAGAGGCTTCTTAGGATCATTCTTTTAACATTCTGTGGGATGACACAGCGACATTTATCTGTCCTTCCCTCACTTTTGTTACATGACAAATGTACCTCCTTTTTTGATTGTATTTTTTTCTAGATGATATCCTTTTTGCTCCTTTTATGCTGGTTATTATAGCAAATTATGATATGCTATAACCTAGTTAGGGGATTGGGACTTTTTTCCATTGTCCTTTTGGTAGCCTGTCATTTTTCAAAAAATTTTCCAAGATTTCAAGTCATATAGTATATCTGGAAGAATGTTGATGGAAAGTAATATATATTTTAAAAACTTTTTTCCTGTGGAGTAAAATGAATTATTTGTAGTTCTTAGAATTTCCATTTTTAGGAAATAAAATGTGTTATTTGGCAAAATATGACATTTTTCATTTGAGACTAATCAGATTTTGATAGGTATAGGTTTTAGTAAAGGAAAATGAGCATTAGACTTGTAGGCAGGAGATCTGGCTATCCATTCTATCTCTGCTACTCACTGACTGATGTTGGGCCAATCAATCACTTAGTTGTCTGAGCCCAAGTTGAATTATTTATGAAATGGAGATAGTAAATTCCTATATTAGCTGTTTCACGAGATTATTGTTAGGACAGTCTTTTGTGAAGCGCTATTTATACATATTTTTAGCTATTTTTCATTTTCACTGTTGGGTAATTTTTGTTTATGTTCTTAAGTTCTTAGCCAGATTTTGTATGCAGAACCATCTTGGAAGAAAAATCCAGAAAAACTGATGTAGTGCTCTTTAATACAGGACTCTGGAAGCCCTAAGTATCGGGCTTGGATTTAGTCATTACATGTTGCAGTTGATACTTGTGATAATTTCATGGGTATTCATGCAGTCAGATTTTGATAAGTATTGTGAACTTTATAGACATGATACCTGTGAATTTCAGCTCTGTTGTTTACTAGTTGGGTGTAAGGTAAGGCAGAGCCTTTTTACCCATGACCTTTTACATCTCTTTAAATAAAACTTTTATAGACAGTCTACCCCATGTGCTAGAGGAGTTTCATTGATCTTTAGATATTTTGTATATGCTAGCACAGGGGTGGGGACCCTGCCACATATGGCTCTCTAGGTCCTCAAGTGCTGTCTTTTGACTGAATCCAAACTTCATAGGCCTCAAGGCTGCAGGTTCCCTACCTCTGTACTAGCATTATCATTTGGGCTGTTTGGCCGATGCCTCTCAATCTCAATATATTATTGGTCTTTTTCTGGGTATGCATGCCCTTGATGATCTTTTATAGTATTTGTCTTATGTGAGACATCATTGATATTGTACTTCAGCTAAAGTTCTACTTTGATGTCACATCATGACATAGCTGTGATACTGGCTTCCCAAAGTAGAGGTCAAACCCTGGAAGGTTTTACTAAACTGAATTTTTACATAGCATGCTGGTACAGGTATTGTAGATGTATTGTATATATAAATTGAGGACCAACTCAGCTCAGCATAGAGAGGATCATCATTTCATTATTGGTCGTTTGTTTTTTGTCCACAGTGACCACTTGGGGGGTGGTGGGGAATTGTATTAATTAATTTTGTGCTTTTGGACTATAATATGTAAATTACTATAATTACATAATGTGTAAATGTGTCCACAAATAAATTGAAAAGAAAATATGGTAGCCTTAAATCTTTGAGAGGAGAGAATGTAGATTTTTTTTTTCCCATTCAGTTTTGTGTCAAATAAATGACTTCTGGTTTGTGTTTACCTTTCTGTTGCATATTTGCATTCTAAAGGATCTGTGATTTTACCACAGAGATTATTAACCCCTCCATATATAGAGCAGTGCTTCTCAACAACTCATTAATTTATTCATTTTATTTGTTTATTCATTATTTACATAGCTTTATTTATTTTTGTGTCCCTCTGTGGCATGGGAGAACTGGGAGACTTAGATATTGGATAGCAAGTGTAAATCTTAAACAGTTTGTGTCATACCATTTGAAAATGACTGGCTTACAGTGCCTTCTCACTGGAAATACATATGATATTTTAGGATTGGGTTAGGAACTGGACCTATTATTTAATTAATATAGAAAATTCCCAGATGAGAAAACTCCTTCTACCAGTGTGTATTGGCACTTTGGCAACTTAAGGTCTTAGAGAGTTACCTTGGGCAAAGGGTTTTACCTAGTTACATAGCCAGTATGAGTAAGATACAGGACTTTAAACTCTCGACTCTCCAGCTGGTTCTGAGACCATCTCTTTCTCTCTACGCTCTGGTACTTTGCTCATTTTGGAACCGTTAAGGGAAGAGAACTAGAAATTGATTTTCAATTCAGATTACAACTTGGACACATAGTGCATTAAGATCTAAACAGAGTTTGTATATTCTGTTGAGCTGCTCAGGTTCTGGGACTTTGAGTCTGTTTAAAGCCTAGCTAGGAAGCTGTCAGCCTAGGGGACTGGTGGTTTGGAGGGCATCAGGGCCATTTGTGTTGGAATACGTGGCCTCAAGGTGATTCCTTTAAATGTACTGTTGCTTCTTGAAGGCTGCTTGTCTTCTCTGAAGGTGCCAGAGTAGTATTCTTCTCAGTTCCTTGGCTAGGCCAGTTCTTTGGCTCTTGTCCTTCCCTGAAAGGAGAGATACTTTCAGTTTTGTTAAGCCTTTGGTACATAACTTTTGAATTGAGCTAGGCCAAACTCCTAGACAGCTCTGGCGACTCCACAGAAACTAGAGGAGGGCCAGGTCTCCCAATGGATTTCAGTCTAGCTATTTTTTGCCTGGTTCACACAGTAAATACACATCAATCAACAGCCATTTATTAAGTTGCCTTTCGTGTGCTAGGTACTGCAAGATCCTAGGGATATCACTACAAAGAAGGAAACAATCAAGAAGCCTAAATGGTTGATTTGAGAGATGAGTAAATATATAAATATATGCAGCACAAATAAAGGGTGTTTGGAGGGAGCACTGACAGGCAAAGGTGATGTTTGATCTTTTTCTTAAAGTGTGAGAAGGATTTTATGAGGTTGAGGTGAAGGAGTAAAAGAGAATGAGGAGTTCAGGTTAACATTGAGGATATGAGCATAGGATGTCATTAGGAGAATGGTAGTGACTTTGAGAGAATAATATGAAAGATTGGAAGAGGAATGTGTTTAGGGGGAAATAGTTATCCAATAGGCAATTGATGATTGAAATTGAGGGGAGACAGGGACTAGGTATATAGATCTCAGAGTCTCTGCATAGAGATATTTATTGAACCCATGGAACCTGATGAGACTCCCAAGAGAGTATATAGATTCTTGGGGAACTCACTTTTAAAAGATGTCTTATATATGATATGCCAGCAAAGGAAACTTGGTGTTTTTTACTCTCCCCATACTTTATCCTTTGGCAATCCCATTCAGGCCTGTTGTTTTAGTTGCCACCTCTGAGACAGATGATACCTAAATCTGTATTTTCAGCCCTAACCTCTCCCAGGTTTCATAACCTCATGTCTAACTTCTGCTAGGATATTTCTGATTATTTGCAGCATTTTAAATTCAGTATACCATCTTTTTTGTTTTTGTTTTTTCCTTTAAACTTCTTTGCTGTTTTTGTCTTGGAGTTGATTCCAAGTCATTCAGGAGTCACCTCCTGTCTCAGACAGTTACTGGCTGTAAAGGGCTTTAAATGCCACCAAATAGAGGTCTTTGTATTTGATTCGTAAAAAGATCCCCTGAAGATTTTTAAGTAGGGTAATGAATCCCAACCCTAATGTTGTAGGTGTTGAAATTTGAGCTTGGAGTTTTACTATTCTAAATCCAGAGCTTTATCCACTGCTCCATACTGCTTTTCTGTGTCACTTTGTAGTCTTACCTGAAGTTTAGGTCACTTTTTACCTCTGTTATATGTAACCTAGGTAGGCTGAAGGAATATATCAGTGGTTCTCAACCTGTGGGTTATGTTCAGTTTGTAACAATGAAAATACATCCTGCATAGCAGGTAGATTCATAACAGTAGCAAAATTACAGTTACGAAGTAGCAACGAAAATAATTTTGTGGTTTGGGGTCACCACAACATGAGGAACTGTATTAAAGGGTCGCGGCACCAGGAAGATTGAGAATCACTGGAATGTATGCATCACTGTACCAGTAATAAAAATATACTTCGTTTCTTGTTTCCCCCTTCTCTCTCATTTCTTAGTAGTCTGGTGCTATATGAAGTAGATGAGGCAAGAGATAGGGATGTAAAAATAGGTGAGATGTATTTAAGAAAACCATGAGATCTGGGAAAATGAATTTTAGATTGGTTAATAGAAAAGGGATAGGGAGAAAAGCAGTGTCTAACTTTTTAAACTACTACTGTTTATGTTTTGTAGAATATTGACTATTGTAAGGTATAAATTTGGAAGTGTAAAAGTATGGTAGTATAACTAGGGTAATGTGTAGAACTACTGGTGCAGCTTATAAGGAAGGTACTATTAGCCTAAGAAGTGGTTCTCAACCTTCCTAATGCTGGGACCCTTTAATACTGGTATCTAGCCGTATCTGCATGTGGGCGGACCCACCTGGAGAGACAGATAGAGGAGTGGTGTCTCGGTTCCTAAGACCATCAGAAATGTGTTTTCTGATGGTCTTAGGCGACCCTTGTGACCCCTGTGAAAGGGTTGTTCAACCCCAAAGGAGTTGCGACCCACAGGTTGAGAACTTTTGGCCTAAAGCCAACTGGCAAAGCGAAGCGTGAAAAGTTTTTCCTTAGTGCCTTCTTTCCTCTCCTTTTAGTACTTTTTCTTCACTTTAGGTATCCCATTTTTACACTCAAGCCATCAAGTCCTTTTGCACTATGAGTTGAGTTTGTAGGAAAGGTTTAACACTCTTCCTGCTTTCTAATATTTAAGTTTCTGCTATTAGACTTTGCTAAGGTTGGCCCAGACATAGAGTAGACTCCAGTGCTAAAGGAAACATTCCCTTTGTCCAGTTCCTTTCTACTTACTGCCTTACTACCTTTTTTCATTGTCATATTTGAGTTAGCCCATTATATACAGTAACCCAAGAAATTTGATATGTAAGAAAGTTATCAAACTGAGATAAACCAAGAGCTTAGACATTCCTAGGTTTTCTTAGTATAATTCAGTAGTATATTAATTTCAAGCTTCATTGGAATTTATTTAAATAATAATAAAATACATTTGATTTTCACATGTTTTTTAAAAAAACAACTTATTTTCCATCATTTCCCTATTTGAGTATTTAACCTATTTTTAGTAGGTTGTGAACTCTCAGAAGGCAGGGGAGTATTTTTTTTTTGTACTTCTTAAGGCAAAAACCATCTTTAGATTTTTTTAATTAGAAAAAAGAAAAACTAAAATATCTTATATACTATCTCACTTTGATTCTCAACAGGGAAGTGTTGAGAACTTTAGAATTTATTTTTTAAAATTTTATTTGTTTTTAGTTTTTAACTTACATTTCTATAAAATTTTGAGTTCTAAATTTTCTTCCCCTCTACCACTCCCAAGATGGCATGCAATCTGATGTAGGCTATACACGTACAATCATATTAAACATATTTCCACACTAGTCATGTTGTAAAGAAGAATTAGAGCCAAAGCAAAAAACTATGATCTGCATTCAGATTCCATAGTTCTTTTTCTGGATGTGGATAGCATTTTTCATCATGAGTCTTTTGGAATTGTCTTAGATTGTTGTGTTGCTGAGAGAGCTAAATCTATGACAGTTGGTCATCGCACAGTGTTGCTGTTACTGTGTGTGTACAATGTTTGCCTGGTTCTGCTCACTTCGTTCAGCATCAGTTCATGCAAGTCTTTACAGATTTTTCTGAAATCTGCCTGCTCATCATTTCTTATGGAACAATAGTATTCCATTACGTTCATATACCACAGCTTGTTCAGCCATTTCCCAATTGATTGGCATCCCCTCAATTTCCAATTCTTTGCCACAGCAGAGCTGCTATAAGATTTTTGTACCTGTGGGTCCTTTTCCCTTTTTAAAAAAATAATTAACTTTTGTTTATTTTTCGTTTACATCATTCATTTCCACAAGATTTTGAGTTAAAATTTTTCTCCCCATCTTTCCCCTACCCAGCACCCCAAAACAGCGATCCCACTGTATAATCCATCCCCCCGTCTGTTCTCTCCTATGTCCTCCCCCTTCACCCCTCTGACTTTCTGGTAGGGCAAGATGGATCTCCCTACCCCAATGCCTGTATATCTTATTTCCCAGTTGTATGTATATCATCATCATGATCATCATGATCATGATCATCATCATCATCATATTTTTTAAACATTTGATTTTAAAACTTTAAATTCTAGATTCTTTCCCACTCCTCCCTCGTCCCCCACCCCTACTGGGAAGACAAGCAATTCAATACAGGCCATATATGTGTAGTTACGCAAAACAACTCCACAATGGACATATTATGAAAGACTGACTATATTTCCCTCCATCCTATCCCGCTCCCTACTTGTTCTGTTCCCTACTTTGTCCGTTTACAAAAGTGTGTGCTTCTAACAACCCTCTTCCCCCACCCTGCTCTCCCCCACATCATCCCCCCTCTCATCTCCGTCCCCCCTACTCTCCTATAGTGCAAGATCCCCGGTTTAGAGTGTGTGTCAATCTGTCCCTAAGCCAAATTCAATGAGAGTAAGGTTGACCCATTCCCTTTTACCTTCTTGTTCCTCT
>CM053580.1:153097920-153114995 GCA_028627135.1 Pseudochirops cupreus
AAGATGCTGGGACCCTTCCTACTTACTTCTGGCTGACTGGATAATGAAGACTCCAAGACCAAGGCCCAAGACAGCGATCTGGATCCAGGCCGCTCAATGCGAGAGCACTGGCCTCAGTACAATTGCTTAGTCCCCCTGCTGTCTGCAGGCTGCGGGCAGGAAGCTACAACACAGAGGCCAATGCAAAACCTCTGCCTTTGCTTTTCTGTTCTGGAGGCCTTTTGGCCAGACTTCTTTTCTCCCCCTTTCGCAATCTCCACTGACCTAGTTCTGAACGCTGCTCGCAGCTGCCACTAATCTGCTCACCAGAGAGGCTCCTCTGCTCCTCCCGTCCTGTCACCCCCGGGGCACAGCCGTGGCTTCAGGCCAGGCTGGTTTCAGTTCGCAGAGCTGATATGGTTCTTCATAGCCGAGCTGACTTTAGTGGGAAGTATCTTTGTGTGCATTTTGGAGTTCTGGGATTGGTTTAGAGTCCTATTTTATGGGTATTTTGGGGTGGCTATGTGAGAGCTGTGATATGTTGCTGCTGCTACGCCACCATCTTGGCTCCGCCCCAACATAAACTCTAAACTGGGTATCTTGCCACAGAAGAGAGTAGGGGGAATGGGGATGAGAAGTGGGATGACAGAGGGGAGGGCAGAGTTGGGGGGAGGGTTGCTGGAAGTACACACTTCTGTAAAGGGACAGAGTAGAGAATAGAACAAGGTGGGGGCGTGATAGGAAGGAGGTGCATTTAATCATTCTTTCACGATATGCCCACTGTGGAGATGTTTTACCTAATTACACATGTATAGCCTGGATTTAATTTCTTGTCCTTCCAGTGGGGGTGGGTAACAAGGGAGGAAGGGAAAGAATCTAGAATTTAAAGTTCTATAATCAAATGTTAAAAATATATATGTATATATTATTATTATTTTTATTATTATTGTTAACTACACCCAACTGGTAATGAAGATACACAGGCACTGTGGTATGGAGATCCATCCTGCCCTACTGGAAAGTCAGAGGGCCAAGGAGGAGGACATAGGAGAGAGCAGATTGGGGGAGGGGTTATACAGTGGGATGGCTGTTTTGAGGTATTGGGTAGGAGAAAGTTGGGGAGAAATTTTGCAACTCAAAATCTCATGGAAATGAATGGTGTGAACAAGAAAATAAATAAATAAATTTTTTTTTTTAAAAAGAATACTTGCAAGTCCTCTATTTCATTAAATATTCTTTTTTTTTCTCCTGAAGGGCTATACTCAGTTTTGCTGGATAAGTTATTCTTGGTTGTAATCATAGTGCCTTTGCCTTCTGGAATATTGTATTCCAAGCCCTCCAATCCTTTAATGTAAAAACTGCTAAATCTTGTGTGATCCTAATTGTGGCTTAATGATATTTGAATTATTTTTTTTTCTGACTGCTTATAATATTTTCTTCTTGACCTTTGAACTGTGGAATTTGGCTATAACATTCCTGGGAGTTTTCATCTTGGGATCTCTTTCAAGAGGTGATGTGGATTTTTTCAATTCTTGTTTAACCTTGTGGTTCTAAGACAGCCCTACATGACATTCAGCCCACTGGCCTGTGTACCTCTTGCAGCCTGCAAAAAGATTTCAGGCAGATAATGAAAAATGTTGAGGATGTAAAACAGGCCTGTAGAACATACCACCCATGGGCTGCTTTGGCAGGCAACAAGAGGCCTGCAGGCTGTATATTGTGTAGGTCTGTTCTAGGATATCAGGGCAATTTTCTTTAATAATTTCTTGATATATGATGTTTAATCTCTTTTTTTTTCATGATCATGACTTTTAGATAGTCCAAAAATCCTTACATTATCTCCTCAATCTATTTTCAGGTCAGTTGCTTTTCCAGTGAGATATTTCACATTTTCTTCTATTTTTTCATTCTTTTTATTTTGTTTTGTTGTTTATTGGTATCTCATGGTATCATTAACCTAAATTGGTAACTCATGGTATCACTTGCATGATTCTAATTTGTAAGGAATTATTTTCTTTAGTGAGCTTTTGTAATTCTTTTTCCATTTGGCCAATTCTGCTTTTTAAGGCATTCTTTACTTTAGTGGATTTTTGTGCCTCTTTACCATTTCTCCAATTCTGTTTTTTAAGGTCTTATTTTCTTCAGTATTTTTTTGTGCCTCTTTTATTAAGCTAATGACTTTTTCCCCATAATTTTCTTGTATCACTCTCATTTATTTTCTCAATTTTTCCTCTACCTCTCTTATTTGATTTTTAAACTCTTTTTTGAGCTTTTCTAAGAATTCTTGTTGGACTTGTATCCAGTTCACATTTTTCTTTGAGGCTTTGCTTGTGGCTGCTTTGACATTCTTGTTTTCTGGATTTGTGTCTTGATCTTTCCCGTCATCATAATAATTTCTCATGGTCAGATTCTTTTTTTTGTTGTTTGCTCATTTTCCCAGACTATTTCTTGACTTTTAACTTTATGTTAAAGTTGAGCTCTGCTCCTAGGGTGGAGGGAGCACTTCCCTAAACTTCAGGCCTTTCTTGCTGCTGTTTGCAGAACTAGCTTGGGAAAAAGGGGAGTCTAGGGGAAAGGGGTTCTTTAGGTTTTTAGTGCTTTTAAGGTGGTATGATCTAGGGAGAGGTATAGTCATTGCTCTCCTGGCCTGTACTCTGATCTTTACCCAGGAAGGGACCTTGTTCATCTTATTGCTGGCACTGCTCCTATCCTTGGGATAGTTACCAGGTCATCCTCTTTCCTGCAGTCACAATTGCTAGTACTCCCTTCTGTCTTGTAATTGAGACCAAGGTCCCTACTCCCCCAAGAGCAACCACAAGTACTCTACTCTGCTCTGGAGCCAGGACCAGGACCCTTGCTCCCCTGTTGCCACAATTGCTATAGCTCTTTTTGGCCCTGGGACTGTGTATAAGCAATGAAACTGAGTCTTAAACCCAGTGCCAACAAAGGTCCTCTGCAAACTCCTTCTGACCAATTGTCTGACATCCCTACCTCTACACCCACTGTCTGTGGGCTGAGAGTTCCTAAAGTTGTTGCCACTTCCAATGTAGTCACTTTCAAGACCTTCTCTGCTGGTATCATTGCATGGCCTGTGCTATGTAGTCTGTGCTATGCTCCAGGCTCAACTACCACCCAGGTGAGACAGACCTTTCTTGCCAACCTCCTAAGTTGTTTTGGGCTAGAAAAATTATTTCACTCAAACTTTTGTTGGTTCTTCTGCCACAGAATTCAATTTGAGCTATTATTTTAGATTTGTTTGGAGGGGAATTTGGGAGAACTTAATTGAGTGCTTCTCTGCCATCTCGACTCCTTTTCTTTCTGAGTCTCACTCTTGATTAATCTATTAGGTATAGGGCATTAAAAACTAAACAGAGGAGTTTATATTTTATCCTTGAAGCAAGAGGAAACTGCTATAGTTGAAAGAATAAAAGAGTCAAATGGTCAGATCTGTACATAAGGACAATTACTTGGGCAGTAGTGAGTAGATGTGAGATACTTGAGGCAGGGAGACCAATTAGGAGGCTGTTGCAAAAAAACTAAGTGAGAGATCAGGGTCTGAACTAACGTAGTAGCTATATGAGTAGAAAGAAGGAATCAGATGCAAGAGTTGTTGGGAAGGTAGAAATGCTAAGATTTGGCAACAAACTAGATGTATGGAGTGAAAGAAAGTAAAGAATTGATGATAATTCTGAGACATTAAACCTGAGATGTTATGGTGGCACCTTTGACAGAAATAGGGGAGTTAGAAAGAGGAAAGGTTTTAGAAAGATAATGAGTTTTAGACATGTTGAATTGAAGCTGGTTCTGGTACATCTAGTTCGAAATAGATAATTGATGATATAGAACTAATGATCAAGGGTCGGACTGGGGCTCTGTATGTAAATCTGGGATTTATCTGTAAAGAGATGATAATTAAATCCATGAAGGTTGTTGAGATTACCAAGATAGTATAGAAGAAAGCCCCAGACAGAATTAAGGGACACCTATTATGTAGATGATGAGCTAGCAAAGAAAACTGTAAAGAAGTGGTGAGAAAAATAGGAAGAGAATAAGAGTAGTTATCTCACAAGCCCAGAGAGAGCATATTCAGTAGAAGAGGGTGGATCAACAGTGTCAAATGCAGCAGATAGGTTGAGAAGGAAGATGTCTGAGAAAAAACCATCAGATTTGCCAGTTAAGAGATCATTGTTAACATTGGAATGAGTGATTTCAGTTGAAAGACAAATGTCAAAATACAAAGGGTTTAGGGCTGAATGAGAGGAAAGAAAGTGGAAACAATTGTGGGCAACTTTTTCCAAGGAGATTGGCTGAAAAAGGGATGAGAGATACAGGATGATACCTTGAGGGGATGATAAATCTAGTAAGATTTATTTGTTTGTTTTAAGGATGGGAGAATGTAGGCATGTTCAAAGACAGAAAGAAAGCAACAAGTCAATAGGGAAAATTTTGGCTACATTGTTTTTATTTGTGCAAAACCTCTTTAGCTTCACTATCTCATTATTCATTATTATATGAGAAGATAGAAGGGGAATGGATAAAGGACACACATAGAGGGATCGGCCTTGACAGGGAGGAGGACCTGAAATCTGTTGCTACTACAAGGAGAAAAAGAATCTAAAAATCTATTTAGCCACTAAACTTGATCTCTTTCTTATAAGAGAAGAGATGGGTAGTTAAGGACAGCACTAATCTAAAGTAGAAACTCATTTGTAAGATTGTGTAAAGGATAATGGCAGAAGGCTATGAGCAAAATAAGGCATCAAGCAACAGGAGAGAGAAAAATAAGTCCTGTGGAAAGCTTGGCAAGAGAAACCCAGCTCAACAAAATCATCCCCAAAGCATTTAAGAATGACATTGGAAGGAATGCAACAAAATGATTAAAATAGAAAAGATCTGTAAAAATCTTTATAAAAAAACCTATTTTTTCCTCCATCAATAACAGTATAATTCTCATATTTGGATGCTGATGTAGAAGTAGAGGAAGTAGAAATGGTGCTAAAGAAAACAAAGATGCAAAGAACACTTGGACTAAATTGAGTCTGCAGAGGAAGCCTGTTCTGGAGGTGATATAATTTTGACAAGTTGAGGTATCACTTCTGAAAGAGGGGGGAAAGCAAAAAGAAAATCACCAACCTTACTATGTTTTGAAAGTTTAATGAGAAAATATTAGTAGTCAGTAATCCATATGTCTGCTTTTCTATCTCTTAAAAAATTACGAGAATTATAATCTGCATATATAGGACATCTTCAATGAAAATGTGAGACTGTAAAAGGTAGGCTTTTATAAGCAATATTCTATAGCAAAACTACACCTTCATAAACGCATGGTTAAAGCTACTCTGAATACAAGATACCATTATGCTTATTGTTTGTTGGTTATATAAAAGCTTTTGATCTGGTAGATGAACATACCATTTTTATAAGTCACCTCCAACTAGGTGTTTCCCATCCTCATGACAAATTACATGAAATTACTTAAAATATAGTGACAATATAAATTTATTCAACAGCATCCAGATTATTAATATAACAGTGTTTGAAGAGCTGCCCTGCCTACTTATGAACAGCCACATGTGGTAACTCAATACTTAGGTACTTTGGGGATTATTAAACCCCTCGCTAATTCCAACCAGCTATGTGTTACTCAGCACTGAAGTACTCTGGTACTTTGCACATGATGGAGCAATCCCTTTATTGACCACTGATCAGGAAGACCTGTTGACTGAGTGAATCTTTATAAGGGAGTGACATACTCTCATTTTCTCTTTTCTTCTTAGTTACAAATGGTGTCTGGATGATTCAAATCTATCCCGTGAGGTATGTATATGAAGAGAAGCTGCTCTTCTCCTACCCAAGCATGGTGAACACTCCCATATGGCAGCTAGAGCTGGGGTATTCAACTGTGAGCTTGATAGGTGGCTCTGGTTGTCTTTTCCCATTTTATGTTTGTTTGTTTTTCCCTGAGCATAGATGACCAAAAAAAAATGATAATAATCCCAAAACTGACACCTCCAGTCAACCTTCTGAGGTCAAAAGGTTAGGATTCCTGAGTCCTTTCAAAGCAGCTTGGTGGTTGGGGGAGTTGCTAAATTGACAAGTATTGTACCCTTAAAATACAATTATTTGATGTGTTGGGGATGTATATACTTCTAGTCCAATACTCCTCTTGAAGGGAAGGAGCAAGCATCCAACCACAGCTTTTTTCCTGCCACCTCCGCCCCCCACACCCCATGTGGAAATCATAGTCTTTCTTGGAGAATCTTAGAGAAGCTTGGGCCCAATCCAGATCAATCCACATGAACCAAACTGTCTTTTTATTACATATCCTCACCACATCTACTTTAAAGACTTAATCTCTCAGAAGAATTAGCAGCAGTCCACTGTGCACCTCTATCTGGATTTCTCAATAGTATCTAAAACTTAGCTTGTTTGAAGAGAAATAGATTGATTATCTTTCTTATTAATCCTATTCTCAGGCTGCCTTATTTTTTTCAGAGGTGGGTGTCACCAACTCTTTGTCACTCAGATCCTCAGCCTCAAAGTTATCCTTGACCCCATATCTCTCTTGTCCCTCTGAATCCAATTAGTCCTGTTCATTCTACTTTTACAATATCCCTTGCATTTGTCCCCTATTCTACATTCACACTACCATCACTCTAGTTTGACCCCTCATTACCTCTCACCCACATTATTGCAGCAGACTCTTAAATGGTCTTTCTGTTTTCATCATTTCTTATAGTCAACATATCTTCACATAAAACTGCTAAAATAACTTTCCTAAGGCAAAGGTCTGATCATGTCCTTTGCTTGCTCAAAACTATCAGTTTTGCAAATGTGTACTTCTGGGTATCATATTTTAGAAAGTTTTGTTAAGCTAAAGAATACCACAGCAGAGTCACCATAATGTTGAAGGGTCTTGAATTAATACCAAATAATAATCATTTAAAGCCCTTTTAAACTTGGCTCCTACCTACTTTTCTAGCCTTATTATTTGCTGTGGTATAACCAAATTGGCCTTCTTGCTATTCCTCATGTACATTATTCCATCTCCCAATTCTGTGCCTTTTGACTCTTTATATTCCATACTCAGAATGTGCCTTCTGCCTCTTAGAAGTCCTTTTTTTCCTTCAAAACTTGGCTCAAGCAACACTTTATAACTTTCTAACTGAAGCCATTCCTGAGCACCCAACTTCTAGTTACCCCCTTCCCAAAATCACATTGCATTTCATTTTATATATATTTTATTTTGTGTGCATATATATATATTTGTATAATATATTTTATTTTATTTTGCATATATTCTGCATCTTATTTATGTTTATGTTGGCTCTAATACAATGTAAGCTACTTGAGAACAGAATCTGTTTTATTTTTGTCTTTGTATTCCCAGTATCAGGCACATAAAAGGTGCTTAATAAATGCATATTGATTATTTTAATTGTTTAATAATGGCTCACACTTGTAAAACGCTTTTAAGTTTTGCAAAGGCGTTTCTTCATGACTGCCCTATGAAGTAGATAGGATCAATTGAAAGAAATAATAATGTTTAACATGGAGTCTAAAAGATTTAGGGAGGACATAATACATATTCTAAAGTATTAGAAGGACTAGTGTGTAGAGGAGAAATTAAACATTTCCTACTTGCTCCACAAGACAAAACTAACAACTCATGGAAACTGAAAAGAACCAGATTTAGGTTTAGTGTAAGGAAAAACTTTTTAACAATTAGATGCATCTAAAAGTGGATTGGACTCAGGTGGTATGGGTTCCCAAGCTTTAAAGGTATTTAAGTAAAGGCTGGATGACAACTTTTTGGTTATGTTCTAGAGGAGGTTCTTGTTCAGCTGTGAGTTTGGCTAGAGGTTCTCTTAGGTCCCTTTCAAATCTATGCTTCCATGATTCCATGAATAGTTGTTTCAAAGGTGGTCTTGATGCAATGTAGTTCCTTGTAAGAATATTCAACATTTGTAATCACTGTCTCTACATGGGGCCCTTTGGTTATTTGGCTCAACTGCTATGTTCCTTAAACTTATGAGAAAAGAGTAGTCACTCTATGATTATCCAAGAAGGGTTTAATTAGCTCAGTGCAATATCTGAATTATCCACCAAGTGAAGTTTTACTTGAACCACCAGCCCAATCCTTGTCAGTTACTCTTACACGAGCTCTAGATAATAGCCCTTTCTAATGAGTCTGGAGTATCTTTATGAGCCAGAAGAGGGAATTCAGCTTCTAAATGCTTGGGTGGCTCTCCCCTCTAGAGCCCCACACTCCCAATCAAGCCTGCAACTTCTATTAAACTCTCCCTCACTGGCTTAATCATAATTAAATCTAGGGAATATAATGAAATATTTCTCAAAAGATTAAAAAATAAAATTTGCTTTCTATTCCTAGCTCACATACCCCATCCTGTACTGGATTCCACTCTTTCAAGTAATTTTCTAGATTCAGATGTTTTGTATACTGTGATCATGTAATTTTATTGCACATAGAATAAAGTGAATTGGAAACTAGGCCAAATATTCCTGAACAGATAAACTGACTTCTTGTCTCTCTTCCCTTTCCCCCATAGATCAGCGGTTCTCAACCTGTGGGTCGTGACCTCTTTGGGGGTCAAGCGACCCTTTCACAGGGAAAACAATAGTCTTAGGAACCGAGACACCGCTCCTCTATCCATCTCCAGGAGGGTCCGCTCATATACAGATATGTCTACATACAAGTATTAAAGGGTCGGAGCATTAGGAAGGTTGAGAACCACTGCCATAGATCTTTGGTCAAGAACAGGATGGAATCCTGACCCCAAAGATACTCATAGCTGGTAGAAAAGAATGGATGGAATGGGTGTCAGACTCATGGTCCAAGCAAAGCAAGGAAGATGATAAGGGTTTTCCACTCTCTGGTGCATTATCATGGACTAAAAGATGAAAGCATTTCTCCCAAGTTTATCAGTCAAATGAGATTCAGAATAGTGAGAAAACCAAATATTTCTTTTGCATTTGATAGTTGATTCACTGTGTAGTAGAAAACCAAATATTTCTTTTGCATTTTATAGTTGATTCACTGTGTAGTTGATTCTATTCTATAACTTTTGGTCTGTATTTTATATAGCAACTTACACCCTTTTCTCTATGTCTGAGTGAAGATGCTCATGAGTTCAAAAGTTCAGTTTTCCTCCCTTGAGTTAGATGCAAAAGTTTTGTCTTCTTATCAATCACTTCTAATAAAAGAAAAACTCTCAACTAAGTTTAGGTTTAATGCTCTCATAAAACATTTTAATTATAAGGGAAATACTACCTGCAAATCATTTTATGCCAAGGAAACTTGTTATTTCTCATCTCTTCAGTTCTGAAAACAATCCATGACATCTGTGTGATATTTCTGAAGGTCTACAAGCTAACTTGGTACATTCCCACAAGATATCCCACTAGCTATCTTTGTCCATCTTTGCCAATTAAAAAGGAGTCTTATCGAGAGAATTCTGGGAAGATGGCAGAATAGATCAGAAAATTACAAGCTTTCAAGATTCTACCCCCCCACCCCCAAAGAAATAAAATAGTACCTTAGGGGTGAAGAAAGTACAGGTAAAAATAAATAAGAATAGAGGCACAACAGCTTGCATCCTGGGACAATTCTAGAAGATTGGAAGAAAAATCCCAGGAGGAGGTTAGGCTTCTGTGAAAAGTAAAAACCTCTGGGCTTGGGTCCAAATTAAGAACAAGCAGCAAATCCTGGGGATAGCTGTATTGGGAGAACATCTTGGCCCCAGCCACAGGAACTTCTACCCCCTCACCCCCATAGTGAGGGGAGTTGGGCATCTGAGAAGGGAAAGATTGAGGAAACCTCTGTTGACCAGGAACTCCAGACCCAGCTGTGCTGTGGAAAACACAGGGGTGAGAAGTAACCAACACACACTTGGGGAGTGCAGAAGCAGTAGGGCAGAAAGCCCCTGGCTGTAGGCATTTACAGGAGGCTGGAGTTTGGCTTTGGTTCCAGGCTAGAGGGGAGAACTAAAGATCTGAGGCTAAAGGCACCATCCCCTATACCCCAGAGCTAGAGGTGATTACAAAAATTAAGCAATTACTACCAAAAAAAAATGCACAGGCAAAGGAAAAAGAATCTAACCATAGAAAATTATTATGGGAATAGAAAAGAACCAAGTTCTGACAGTATAGCCATGGCAGCTGCAGTAACCAGCAGCCAGTAGTGGCAGTTGGCACCCCGAGCCCGAGACTCGCAGTGGGAGGTGTCTTGCTCATGGCATATAATTCAAGGTATGGGGCCCAAGAGTTCAAGCACCAGCTCAGGGCAGCCCCAGGGCTGCCTCCACTCTTTGATGATGTAGTAGCTACCCAGCTCAGCCTGGTGTTTACCCACCTCAGGGCTGTGGCCTTTAGTGTCAACCACCTGCGTGGGGATCCCATGACAAACATCTCCATGGCCTACAGCTCCATCCCCACCCAGGGCAAGGACATGGTGCACAAAGAGCTTTACAGGTTTGTGTCCATGGACAAGCTCAAATACTTCTTTGTGGTGGACACCTCCTATGTGGCCAGGAAGCTGGGCCTGATTGTCTTCCCTTATACACACCAGAACTGGGAGGTTCAGTACAGCCAGGACATGCCCCTGCCCCCCTCGACAGAACCTCAATGCTCCCAACCTCTACAGCCCACAGTGACCTTCATCACATACATTCTCTTGGCCAGGATCATGCAGGGGATTCAGAAAAGGTTTTCCCCCCAGGTACTTGGCCTATGTGGGAGCACAGCCCTGTTGTAGGTTGTCATTGAGGCACTGGCCCTGCTCTGTGGCCTCTACCTGGCCACAGTCTGCAGTGATCTGGGCACCTTCCATCTGCTTGCCTATAGTGGCTATAAATACATGGGCATGATCCTGAGCGTGCTTACAGAATTGCTCTTCAGAAGTGCCAGCTGCTACTTGGCCAGGGCCAGGACCTCAGTTGCCCTTGTATATTTCATTGTGAGCTAGCTACAGATGGCCTCTCTGGGCCCTGATGGTATGGGGGGTCCTGCCCCCCAGCATTGCCTCCAGCTCCACCTGACCCTGGACAAAGCTGCCTTCTAGCCAATCATTATCTACTGGTTGACCTTTCACCTGGTCCACTGACCCATATGGGGTCTCTCCTCCTACCCAAGGAAGGCTACAATGAAGCCAGCCATGCTGATTTTTGTCCTGTATATTGAAAATTTTAATTGCTCCAGCCAAAAAAAAGAAAAGAAAAGAAAAGAACCAGGCTCATCTTCAGAGGAGGTATTGAAGCAAAGAAACTATGTTCTGCCCCAAAGAATAATGTCAAAAGGTCACCTGCCCAAAAAGAATTCATAGAAGAACTTAAAAAAAACTTTAAAAATCAAATGAGAAAGATGAAGGAAAAAAACTAAAGAAAAAAATAAGAATAATCCAAGAAAAACAAGAAGATTATGAAAAGAAAGTCAACCAATTAGAAAAGGAGATCCAGAATCTTAAGGAAGAAAATGACACCATGAAAATTAGAATTAGGCCAGGAGAAGTCAGTGAAGTTATAAGAATTCAAGAACTAATTAAACAAAATATGAAGAATGAGAAAATAGAAGAGAAAGTAAAACATTTTATTTAAAAAAAACAACAACAAAAAACCAACTGACCTGGAGAACCCATCAAGAAGAGAAAACGTAAGAATAATCAGACTACCTGAAGGTTATGGTGAAAAAAAGAGTCTTGATACAATAATACAAGCAATAATTAAAGAAAATTGTTCTGAAGCATTAGAACAAGGAGGGAAAGTAGAAATAGAAAAAAAAATCCATTGAACACCACTTGAAAGAGAGGCAATGAGGAAAATTCATAGGAATATTATAGTCAAATTTCAAAATCCCCAACTAAAGGACAAAATACCAAAAGCAACAAGAAAAAATCAATTTGAATATGATGGTGCCACAATTAGAATCACACAAGATCTGGCAGCAGAGACACTAAAGAACCACAGGTCTTGGAACACTTGTATCAAAGAGCAAAAGAACTGAGGTTCTGGCCAAAAATATCATATCCAGCAAAGTTAAGTATAATTCTGAATAGAAAAAAACAGACATTTGATTAATTGTCAGACTTTCAAGACTTTGTTAAAAAAAAACAAACTGAACTTACTAGATTTGACATACAAGACCCAAGAGAAACATAAGGTACGTACCAAAAATTGATTACAAAGAATTCAATGGATTCAAAGGACAGACAGTTTACTTTTTATATATGTAAACTGTATATATGTCTAAGATTGTCATTAGTAATTGTGTAGTTTGTAAGAAATATTTGGGTAGTCTTGAGTATGATATGACTTTAAAAAGTAAAACCATTTAGAAACAACTAAAAAGATAAATTATTTTATACAAATGAGGTAAAAAAGGAAGAACTGATACAGAGTAATTAGATAGGGGAGGAGGGATGTTAGTTCTGGAAACCTACTTTTGCTGGGAATGGATTTAAGAGGGAATAGATATATATATATATAAACATATATATATATATATCTAGAGGAGTATAAAAGTCTTCTAAATTCTAAATTCAGAAGAAATAAAATGGTAAGAGGATGGGAGGGAGGAGAAGGGAGGGATCTCTAGAGGAGAGGGTGAGGGAATAGTTTAAAGTGGGGCATAGAAGGGTGCTTAGATCAATGGGAATGGGAAGACTAGGGAGGGATCTCCAGAGGGGAGGATGAGGGAATAGGTTATGGGTTGGTGGATAAGGGGTAGGAAGGGGGAAAAAAGAATAGAGTAAAAAATACACAGCAGAGAACAAAACCAAACCTACAATGAAGCAGAGAAAAGATGCACAGTTTTCAGCATAACACACAGTATTTAATATATAGGCTTTCTTGAAATAATAACTTATTGCTATATTTTCTGAATCTTCTATGTTCTGCTGTGCACATGACATTTTTTCTTTTCTTATCTTATATTTAAGTTTAATATTTAAATTTATAATGTTTCTTTTTCTTTTCCTATTATGCATTTAAGTTGTGGTATTTGTCTAAAATAAAAAAAAATAGATTATTTTTAAAAAGAGTCTTATCTCACTCTCAGAAGCCAAAGAACCTGCTATCCCTGGTACACTATCAATAGCTTCAGAATGCAGATGGGTCTCATAAATCAATCCAGCATTCCTCTGAGACAGAGAAGGCCTAGCCTCACATGAATATTGGTTCACTTTTCTTGATGTGACCAATCATATTGTTCTTATCCCCCTGATGCTCTATTTCTATGAAGACTGGTTTGGAGTTGTACTTATATAGTTTTCGTGTGTATCTTAGTAGGTAGGCTCTCAAATATTATGTATTTTATGTAGTTATTTTAAATGAAATTTCTCTATCTTTTCTTGTTGGGTTTTATTGTTATTACACAGAAAAGTGATGATTTGTGTAGATTCATTTTATATACTTCAATTTTGCTGAAGTTATTGTTTCAATTAAATTTTTTTTTCTTACTGTTTTGGAGAGCAATTCAGGTTAAATGACTTGCCCAAGGTCACATGGCTAGTTCTGTGTGTGTGTGTGTGTGTGTGTGTGTGTGTGTGTGTGTGTGTGTTAAGTGTCTGAGGTCGGATTTGAACTCAGGTCCTCCTGACACCAGGGCCAGTGCTCTATTCACTGCGCCACCTAGCCGTCCCCTTCAATTAATTTTTTAGTTGACTCTCTAGGTTCTTCAGATTTACCATATTATCTGCAAATTTTATAATTTTGCTTCTTTTTCACTTATGCTTATTCTCTTAATTTCTTTTTATTGTTTTAATGCTATAGAAAAACTTATAGTACTATGTCAGATACAAATGGCTGCAATAGACATTCTTGTTTTCACCCTTATTTTTTTTTTAAGGATTATAATTATCTCTGTTACATAAAAAAGTAACTTTAGCTTTATATATTGTGAGGGGATCATGCATAATACGGTACTGACAATGAACATAATAAGCACTCAAAGGATCACCAATCAGGCATTTCATGACTAAGAAGCATAGAAGCAGGTGGCTCCTTCACCTTTCAGTCACACAGGCACATGAAGAAATGGTGACTCAAGTGTATAATGGGACGAGTACCCTTATTAAGAACCCATATCTTCTGGTCTCTGCCTTTATATGTGATTGTGGCTGGTAGGCAGATTCACAGTGACTAAGTGGGGGAGGGGTCAGTCAATCAGTCCCTAGTCTAGAATATGACCCTCCCTCCATCCCCCCAACCTCAAGGGCACTATGATTTGGAAAGCTTGCTAACCTTGCATGTATGAATTAGATAAGGATTGTTAAACCGATAACTGGCTAACCTTGCAGCTTAGCCCTAACTCTGAATTAAATTCCTAATTCTAAATGTGACTGATCAAACTAGTTATTGGGTATATAGGATCTTCTTAATAGTCAGTGGTCAAACATGTAGTTCCTGCTGTCAGCTGGGACCTAGTTAATCCTCACAGACAAACCATTTATCATCTGATGGAAAGGACTATTTATTCATATGTTTCTAGTGTTTTCAATAGAAATGAATGTTGTATTTTGGTAAAAGCTATATATGCAACTAGTAGTAAAATTATATAATTTTTGTTGACTTTATTATTAATATGCTTAATTAAATTTATAGTTATACTGATATTAAAGAAACCCTGCATTCCTGGTATACCTCCACCATGGTCATGGTGTATAATCTGTAATATTTTGTTTTAATCTTTTAGCTAACTTTATTTTGCAAACATTTTGTTTGTATTAGAGACTTCTGGTTCATATGACCAACAATATGGAGGACTAGACATTTTTTTCTGATGCCCATGACCTCTCAGATCTCTACAAAATGGAGATTTTATAGACAAAGCAACCTCAATTGTCTCATTAGTTTAAGTCTAGGACACAAGAATTTCGAAGGAAGATTTGTTAAAAAAAAACAACACATAACCTGATGTCAACCTTCAGCTCACTCAACACCCCTTCCCCCACTGACTGGCCAGAAGGCTAACAGCTGTGAAGATACATTATCTGATGCAAGGCCCCAACACATGAGATTGCAACAAAACCTGACGATATGTGGGCTCACAGCAAAATTCAGCTGCACTAACTGTTCCCCAGTCCCCTCCCTTTCTTTCCAATACCATGGAGATCCTGATTGTAGGTTGTAGAAGTTTGCTCAGCTGTAACAGACAGAACGACAACAGTGGTCCAGAGGTGGAAGGCTGCTAGGGTGAGCACAGCCAGCCAGTGCTGAGGCCAGCAGAGCCTATGCTGCAAAAGTTCTCTGAAGCAAAGCAGAACAGAGGGAAAGGGGCGTGATGCATGCCTGGGCTTGAAATAGATTCACCACCATCCTTCCTCACCCACCCTCCATACCGTACTCCCAGAGTCCCTGGGACTCAAACTATAGAAATTAGCCTCATAGCATCGATGTGGCAATGCTTTGAACTTTTGGTGCTGAGCTAGACAATTTAGGAACAGAAGAAGCAGGACAGGATACTGAAATAGGATACTAGTTAGGGTGAGTGGGGGTAAGGTTAGGGAAGGGAGACTATTCCTCATTCCACTAAGTCTGAGGAAAAGAGTTCAACACCTAGGGACCAGTTCTGTGAACCCAGAAGTCACCCACGGCAAAGACCTAGATTATTGAACCATTGCCTAGCATAGGAGAAATCTGAGAACCTTTGAGATTTGGACCTAAAGGAGGGAAGGGAGTCGGAAAGCAAATAATAGGGGAAAATAAGGAATGAGGGGAGACTGAAATTATCAAAGATCTCAGGAAGAAGGAAACTCAAAGACTTTGAGCATAAGCTGATAAATCAATAGGGAAAATATTTACAGAAAGAAATATTGTGTCCAGATCTAGCAAATGAGTTTGGGCACCTATGAATAAATACTCCAAAAAAAAGAAAATGGTACAATGCTTGATGTGACAGAAGACCCTGTGGAAAGTAGGGAGACTGTGGAGCCATAACACACTATTCCTGAAGGGCTCAAAAGAGAAAGAGTATTATAAAAAGAGAATTTATGACCTGCATAGCCAAAATAATGGGCACAAGAGAAAAACTTGAATGTGCAAGTTTCAACAAAGAAACATAAAGGAGAACAACAAATTGGGAATGGAAATATAGAGAAGTGAAGTGAATGCACAAGGAAGAGAAGCAAAACATGATAACATGAAAAGAGCAACGTGTTGTCCATACAAGCAAAACATATTGATCTCAAAGATCGGAAAAATTAAGACAACTTAAGGGTCATAACTCTCCCAGAAGAACATAACAAAACAGAAAATCCGAACACCACGATGCAAAAAATAGTACAAGAAAATGGCTCAGAATGAACACAGAAAGTGAAATACCAATTGAAAGAATTCATAGATCTCCAGAATAAAAAAACCAAGGCTACAAACTCCAAGATGTAGTGGTTAAATTTAACAACTAAATTCAGAAACAAATTCTGCACGCAATCGAGAAAAAAAAACATCAAATACAAAGAAAAGGAAATTCAAATCATATGAGGCTTCTCTACACCAAGCAGAAAATATAAGAGGGAATGGTATCATATGTCCTGAAGAGTAATAAAACTCAGTATACAGCCCAGGGTGATATACCCTTCAAATCTGAGCTTAACCATAAATGAAAAAAAGGGCATTCAATAATAAAGGGGCATTTTTCTTACAAAGAAAACTAGAAGTGAGAGGTTTTCACTTCTTGAATGTCCCTAAACAACAAAAACACAGTAGGGGTAAATAAATGCAGCAAATAAGAATATTAAGAGCAAAAGAATGACAGCAGAGAGACAAGAGACTTCTTTCTAAATGTACACAAAGAGATGGGAATAAAGGAGGAAGTCAGATGGTGATCCCCCCCCCCGACAGGTGAATCAATGTTTTTTGTGAAACTACCCTACAAAATGGGAAGGTGTAACAGCAAGCACCCCAGCACAACCAGGGTGGCTGCTAGCACAGGTTCTTAGATCTGCTTTTCGAAAGGAAAGCAATTCAAAATGGGTTAACAATCTTACTTTAATCAAGCATATCATTTACCTAGTTCAGGGGAAAAAGTCAGCACCCTGAACTTCAGAGAATACAAACAGAAGGTACAAACAAACAGAAAAACAG
>CM053580.1:153115495-153164970 GCA_028627135.1 Pseudochirops cupreus
ATCTGCAAAGAGTGATGGCTGAGTCTCTTCTTTGCCTAATTTGATTCCTTTGATTTCTTTTTCTTCTCTAATTGCTACTGCTAACATTCTAGTACCAAATTGAATAAGAGGGGTGATAGTGGACATCCTTGTTTCACTCCTGATCTTATTGGAAATGCTTTTAGTTTATCTCCATTACATATAATACTTGCTGATGGCTTTAAGTAGATGCTACTTATTATTCTGAGGAAAACTCCATTCATTCCTATACTTTCTAGTGTTTTTAATAGAAATGGGTGTTGTATTTTATCAAAAGCTTTTTCTGCACCTATTGAAATAATCATATGATTTCTGCTAGTTTTATTGTTGATATGATCAATGATACTGATGGTTTTCCTAATATTGAACCATCCTTGCATTCCTGGGATAATCCCAACCTGATCAAAATATATTATTCTTGTAATAAGTTGCTGTAGTCTTTTTGCTGATATTTTCTTTAAATTTTTTGCATCTATATTCATGAGGGAGATTGGTCTATAATTTTCTTTCTCTGTTTTGTCTTTCCCTGATTTAGGTATCAGTACCATATTTGTGTCATAAAAAGAATTTGTTAGAACTCCTTCCTCACCAATTTCCCCAAATAATTTGTAGAATATTAGGATCAATTGATCTTTAAATGTTTGATAGAATTCACTAGTAAATCCATCTGGCCCTGGGGATTTTTTCCTAGGGAGTTCTCTGATAGCTTGTTCAATTTCTTTTTCTGAGATGGGGTTGTTTAAGTAATTTGCTTCTTCTTCAGATAGTCTGGGCAACTTATATTTTTGTAAATATTCATCCATTTCACTAAGATTGTCAAATTTATGTGGCTAGCACTTCTTAAACTATATCAAACAAGAGGTGGGAGAGGTGGCAATCCTACCTTTACTATCTACATTGGAAAAGGTTCTAGTTTATCTTCGTTTCATGTGATGCTTACTTTTGGTTTTAGATAGATTTTTTAAGATGATATTTTCTGAGGTTTTTAGCACAAAAGTGTATTGTGTTTTGTCAGAGACCTTTTCTGGTCTTTTGAGGTGTTCATGCAGTTTTGGATGTATTTGTTTTTTATGGTTATGCCGATTGTTTTCCTAATGCTGAACCATCTTCCACCCCTAGGCTAAATCCTACTTTGTCGTAATGAGTAATTTCTTGAATAAAGTGCAGTAGTCTGTTTGACAGGGTTTTGTTTAAAAGTTTTGAGTCTATTCTTTAATGTTATTGGCCTGTAGTTTTCTGTGTTTTTATCTTTTTCTGATTTAGGTATTAGGACTATAATTGTCTAGTAAAATGTTTCTGGTAATGTGCTTTTCTCAGTTTTTGAGAATCATTTTTGAAGTATGAGTACTGACTGTTCTTTCAAGTTTGATAGAATTCTGCTGTGAATCCGTCAGGACCGAGTTTTATTTTTTTGGTAGTTCCTTTACATCTGCCTCAGTGTACAGTCTTCTAGTAATTTGAGTATTTTACATTTTTGAAGATATTCCTCTTTCTTTTGTGTCCTAAACTTTTGTTAGCATATAACTGGGCGTGATGTTTTGGTTGTTCTTTTTATTCTGGTTTTGCTGTGCTTTCAGAAACTTTGCTCATTTGTATTTTTGTTGATTTAATTTTGTTTTCTTTTTTTTGAGAAACATGGTTGTGGGGATCGCAGGATTTCCCAGGTAGGGAGATCCATGTGATAGACCCATTCTCACTGAAAGAACTCAGAAATAGAGTGGCGGAGGAAGGGGTTTATTATGCTTCAGAAGCAGGTGAGGTGCTCACTAGGAATACTCCTACCGTGTAGAAGCAAGAACAAGCTTAAATATCATTAGAGTATTCTGACTCCTCCCCTCAGAGTCAGGATTGGTCCAGACTCCTCAAGGTTACACTCTTCCTTACGCTCCCACCACATGCCCTCATTACATATTCCCCCTCCCAGATCATACATCTCTTGATTAGAAAATGGCAGAATCTCCGCCCTTAGGGTGTGTAAGTTAATATTAATGAAGTTAGTGGAGCAAGCGAAGTAGTGTTGACACTGGTGACGGGGGCATGACCTCTTAGGTTTGAACCAGTTGTCCCATCCCAACCTTTCTGATTCTCCCTGGCTTCAGGAGGATGGCCGTTGTCTTGGTAAAATAAGATAAGCAAGTTTTCCCCATAGCTTGGGAGTGTTAATTATCTTCCAATGACATGTGTGAGAGCAAAACAAAATACTATCATATCTCTTCTTACACTTTTTAATTAGAAAAGTTAATTGTTAATCATTTTTAGTACTCTTTTCAAAGAACCAGCTTTTAGCCTAATTTATTATTTCTCCAGGTTTTTTTGTTTCCAGTTTATCTATTTACCCTCCAATTTTTAGCTTATTTTAGGTTTGTTTTCTTTCTAATTCTTTAAAATGCATATTCAGTTCATCTTCCATTTTTCTATTTTGTTAGTGTTTGTAAGGATATAATTTTTCTTCTTAGGGATGGCATTAGCTGCATTTCAGAAATTTTCACGTGTCATCATTTTTACTTTATGTATAATTAATGATTATTAATTGTTTTTATGATTTATTCCTTGACCCATTCATTATTTAGGATTTCATTGTTAGTCTCCATTTGAGTCTCTTTTTTTTTTTTTGATCCCTGAATCTCTTAACTATTTTTATTGTTTTTAGTCCGTAAAGGATATATTAACTCATTGTGAAGTTTCATGTAGTGTGAAGAAATGTGCGTGTTTGTGTGTGTGTGTGTGTGTGTGTGTGTGTGTGTATGTTTTTTGTTGTTGTTCTATTTAGAAGATGCCATACTTTTTTGTTTAAACTCTTAATTTCTCCAGAAATTTGTTCAGCTCCACATTTCCTCTTTTGTTTATCTTTCTGTTAGATTTATCAAAAACTGACAGAGGGCTATTGAAGTTTGCTATCACAGTTGTGTTACTACTGTCTTTTTGCACCTCAGTTAATGTTTCAGCATTTTGCACATTTAAGTTTATTACTAATATTGTTTTGTTGTCTATGGTTGTTTATCTATGTTGTAAGCCCCTTGAGGATGAAAACATCTTTTGCTTCTTTTTGTGTTCCCAGTGCTTAGTATAATGCTTGGCACATATTAGGCCCTTAATACATTTTTATTGATTCTTTGATTCATTTTTTAGCATAACATAATTGCCTTGTTTATTCTTTTATTTTATGTGCTTGTTTTTGCTTTGTTGGATAGAATGCCAACACTTGCTTCTTTAGATTCAGGATGAATAATGATTTTTTTTATTATTGCCATAGGTTTTTTTTTTTTATGTCTTTGTTTTTTTAACTTGTAAGCAACTTTGTTTTTTTAACTTGCAGGGTTTTGTTTTCTTATCCTGTCACTCTTATTTGTTTTATTGGATTAATTGATCCCCTCACATTTAAGTTCATATTTTCCTCTGTCTCTAATTTTTTAAAAGTTTTTTTTCTTCTGCAAACAAATGACTAAGTTTCTTCAGTTACTTTAGCTTAATCTTATTTAGGTTGACCCTATTCTCACTGCCTCACTTCAGCTCCCCTCATTCTCTCTTCATACCTCCTTCCCTTAGGGTTTTGCTTATTAGTTCCATTTTTTCCTCCTGCTTTTATCTGGTTTTATAATCTCCCCCTTCTTTTTTTCCCTCTTAGTCAATTACATTCTCTCTTCTTTTCTTCACCTTTAGTTGTTTATTAATTTTTAAAATTTGATTTGTATCCTTTTCCTAAAAGAACTTTTCTCACTCTCTTCATTATCTATTCTTTCTGTCTACTCTAGGTCTTCATTCTCTGATTTCATGACCCTGATAATTATCTAGTTTCTGTTTTTCCCTTTATTCCTCATCCAATCAAGACTTCTAATGTTTCCATTCCAGACTTTCCCCTCAATGCTGTTTCTGCCTCTTAGAGTTTGCCCCAGAGATTTTCCTTTTCCATTGTGCCTCATTTTCAGAATAATTTCAATAATGTGGGTGCTAGACCAGATACTGCTCCTTGGTGGGTTCCCTTTCCCACTAAGTCCCTGATTATGTAGCCCATCTACTTTACTATACTTTATATATTTATATAATAATTTATATAATAATTTATATTTATACTTTACTACCATCTTTACTTTACTCTGGTGTTACCTCCCTCTCTTCCACTTCCACCCCATGTTGATTTCAAAATTTCTTCCCTTTGCTCATGCTCTTTCACTCCTGCAACTGTGAAATGCTAACTCCTTCCCTTTTGAACCAGGATGAGTAGACTTTTCAAGCACCAAATCCCTTAGGTCATGCCCAGTGCAAGATCCCCATCTCCCTTCACATACCATCTCTCTTCACCTGTAGCATTTATTGGTGATACCTACCTCTTCCCATGACTGAAGCAAGACCTTTTGTTCCTCTTTCTTTTGTCTTTCCCCTCTTTTCTTCATGTACTCCCCCATAGGCATTTTTCTTTTTGATATCACAGGAGTCACTTCCTCATTGCTAGCTCTTGATTTGATCCCTGCACATCACACATTCCTTTCTTGTGTCCCTGCTCTCCTTCCCTTTCATGTTACCTCTCATGTTGTAATGTAGCCCACAGAAAAACTCACTGATTCACTTGTAGGCAGGGCATCACCAAGTTCTGTCCATAAGGCTCCAGGTCTATCTCTTCACTGTTAACCTCTACCAAACTGCCTTCACCCCTGTCATGCACATTTAGAAAGCAGTTTATTACGGGTTTCTTTAGGGTAGCTAGGTGGAGCAATGGATAGATCACTGGACTTGGAAGCAGGAAGTCTTACCTTCTTGAGTTCAAATTTGACCTCGAGACACTTACTAGCTTTGCAAACCTGGGCAAGTCACTGAACTCTCTTTGCTTCAGTTTACTTATCTGTAAAATTAGTTGGAGAAGGAAATGGCAAACTCCTCTAGGTATCTTTGCCAAGAAACCCCTAGATGGGATTACAGAGAATTGACATGGATTAAAATGACTGAACACCAACATTAGTCTCTTTGCTGTCACTCTGTTGTTACTATCCTTGGCCCCTGCATTCATTCACTCCTCCTGCTTGTTTTTTTTGGAGTAATCAAAAGCAAATAATCTCTGCAGTTGTGGCTTTCTTTCTAATAATATTTCATTACCTCTTTTTTATTGAATATCCATTTTTTTAAATGTATGGTTAAGCTTGAATTTGTAGGCCATGTAGCTGTATAGCTGTATCCTGAGCTCTGTTGCTCTTTTGAGCATATTATTCCATTTTTTCTTATGTTTTCTGTTGGGTGTACGTAGATTTGTGTTATTCAAATTTCCTTTCCCTTGTATCTGAAGGTCTCCTGATTACTTATAGAACTTGTTTTTTAATTGAATTTTTAATTTTACTAATGTGTATCTTGGAGTTTGTAACATTGAGGTTTTTTTTTTTCCTGGAGGCAGTGTGTTAATTATCTGAATTTTAATTTCATTTTCTATGTTCAGAAATGCAGACAGTTTTCTTGTATTATTTCATTCATTATGCTATTAAGGTTTTTTTGTCCTGTCATGTTCTTGGAAACACTATATTCTTAGGTTGTCTCTATCCGTCCTTTCTTTGAGATCAATGTTTTGTTTGCATAATGAGCATATTTTGTTTTAATTTATTATATTTTTAATTCTCTTCTAAATCTAGATCAGGGCTTCTTAAACTTCTCCTTCTGTTCAGGCAGTTTAGACAGTTGGTGTTGCATGGCCTGAAGGCATGTGTAGTACAAAGTGCACATGCTTTGTTTTCAGAACTAAGGCTGTAGTGAAATTGCTTGGGCAAGTGTTTCCAGAAGCACCTTGTATTCATTATGTGTTTGATATTTAATTAATTTTTGGTCTTTGCACATTCAGAAACCTTTTACTCTTGCCAAATTTTTTCCAAACCCATATGGGGTTGTGACCCACAGCTTAAGAAGCGCTGATCAAGAATTAATCCTTCACTTCTATATTTTTTCATTTTCAATCTATTGTTTCCTCTTGTTTGTTGTGTGACATTTGCCATTGCAGATTCTCAGTTTCCTATTCTGTACATTATTTTTCCTGTGCAGGCTATAGATTGTGCTCTCATAATTCTTATTTTTCTTTTGTGCTCTCATAATTCTTAGTTTTCTTTTGAACCACTTAGAAACAGCATGTTGTGATTCCACGTTCTTATATTCTAGCAGATCCTCTGTCTCATCAAGTGCTGGACTGCTTTCCTTTATTTTGAAGTATTTATTCGTAGATGCTGAAGTACTTATTCTTAAGGATCACATTTCCTTCTGTTTTTAATGTTTATCCTATTTTAACTGCTTATAGTCAAAGTCTATGATTTTTCTTCTTCCTGAGGTCTTTAGTAATTTCATATTTTTCCTATGTTTTCCCCTTGTTCATTTTCTGACTCTTTTCCCTGATTGTGGTTTCCTCGGTTGCTGGATCTCAAAGGATCTCTCTACTACTCTTGGGGCCTAGTCTGCCCCAAGTGACTTTTGAGTGCTTAGAAATAGTACTAGCTGAATGTTTGTTTTTTCCTCAGTTTTAGTGTAGTGTCACCTTTCCCCTCTTCCCCTGCCCCCTCAGCTCTAGGGCCTTATGGCTCTTGGCAGCCTTTTGCTCCTGAAAGGCTATGATGCTGCCTATTTTAACCCTAAACTTCAACAGTTTGGAGCCGGGGTCTCCATGGGCCTAGAAAGATGGGGAGGATATGTGTTAGGGGTGGCTTTCATTGTAAGCTTTGTTGGATCCTTGAGTCCTGTACTGCAGCTTTACAAATGGTGGGGTGAGGGGTTCTGAGTGAGTTCAGATTTATTGAGTGTCAATTCATGGGCTTTTTTTTTTTTTAAACTTTTGGATTCTAGTCCTAGACTACTGAGGCGATGAAGTTGCTTTGTCTTTTAAGCTTAGTTTCTGTTTTTGAGAGGTTGTGTGGGAGGTGGGGGGCAGAGTCAGAAAAAATGTCTAATTCTTATTGCTTATGTGACCTGGAAGTCTTTGAATAGATATTTGGGAATTACTGGATCTTTCACTGATAGTCTTTCCCCAGAATTATCCCTACTAGTCTGTGATATGTGGTTTAGCAGATAAATGTGGGTTATTTCATTTCAACTCCCTCCCTTCTCATTTTAAGTCTAGGTTAATCATATTTGGAAGACTCTAGGGCAGTGGTTCTCAATTTGTGGGTTATGTTCAATTTGTAACAATGAAAATACATCCTGCATATCAGATATTTACATTATGATTCATAACAGTAGCAAAATTACTGTTATGAAGTAGCAATGAAAATAATTTTATGGTTGGGTGTCACCACAACATGAGGAGCTGTATTAAAGGGTCGTGGCATTAGGAAGGTTGAGAACCACTGCTCTAGGGTACTTCATTGGATTGATATTTCTGACCAAGAATACATCCTTTCTTTATCCCTGTTCTAGAAATTTAAATCCTAGTCTTGGAACCTATTTTTCCCCCAGTATATCCCTCCCTGCCCCATCCTCCCCTCCACACTCTCTTACAACTTCGAATCAAAAAAGAGGACACCTCCAACCCCCACAAAACCAGTGACTATATGGAAAAAATTTGATGTTATATGCAGTATCAAACATCTGTAGTCCCTGCCTCTGCAAAGAAATGAGGCAAAGTATTTTCTTGTATCTCCTCTTTGAAGACATACTTGGTCACCATAATTTTACATCATTCAGTTTTTCTATTGACTTGTTTTCCTTTACATTGTTGTAGTCGTTGTTTCAGTTCATATTTGTCTTCCATTGTGTTTCTATATTCATTGTTTATTACATGATAGTAATTTCTTATTTCATTCTTTAACCACAGTTTGTTGTTCAAGGCTTACCATTACCCAGTGAATGGGTATCTACTTTGTTTACAATTCTTTGCCTCCACAAAAAATGCTGCTTTAAGTGTTCTGGTGTGTTGTGGGACCTTTCTTGTCGCTCTTCTCCTTGAGTTGCATGCCTAGCAGTGGAATTGCAGAGTAGGAAGGAATGGACACTTGAAACTTTACATACTCTCCAGTTGCTTTACAGAGTGGTTGGACCAATTCAGAGCTCCACCAATAATGTATTAGTATGCCACTCTTCCTATATCCTTTCAACATTGGTTATTCCCATCATTAACTTCTTTGCCAGTTTACTGGGTGTGGATGCTCTTAAATTCTTGTCAACTAATTCTTAATGCGAATATGTATAACAAGATATTAGGGAAAAACTATATCAGCATTTCAAAAACTAGGTATGATTTATACTAGGAATTAAAAATTGCATCAATATTAGTAAAACTATAAATATAAACAATAATAATAAACCATATGATATTTATTAATATGCACAAAAACTTTTGACAAAATAAAAAAGACCATCCTATCAAAATACTAGGAACCATAAGAATAAAAGTACCTTCCCTTAATATGGAATATAGCAGCTATCTAAAACTAAGAGAAAATGGAGAGAAACTACTTTCCAATTAAAATTAATGCAATTATAGCTATGATCACCACTATTTAACATTGTTCTAGAATTGTAAGATATAACACAAGAAAAACAAACAGAAAATAAAATTATTACTTTTTGAAGGTGACATGATGGTTAGAGAACCCCTAGGTGTTAAACCAAAAATTTATTAAAACAACTTAACTTCAGCAAAGTGGCAGGATTTAAAATAAACCTAGATGACCAAAGTGCAGCTAGGTGGTTCAATGGATAGAGTACTGGGCTTGGAATCAGGAACACTTATCTTCATGAGTTTACATCTGGCCTCAGATACTAGCTGTGTGACCCTGGGCAAGTCACTTAATCCTCACTTTCTTATTTGTAAAATGGGCTGGACAAGGAGATGGCAAACAGCTCTAGTATCTTAGTCAAGAAAACCCCAAAATGGGGTTACAGAGAGTTGCACACAACTGAACAATGAACAACATAATCAAAAGTCACTTCCTAATGATCAAAGGATATCAGCATTTCTCAAAAGAGAATTGGAAATTAACAGCCATTACAGTGCTCCAATCTTTTATACTGAGAGAAATGCAGATAGCCCCAAAACAACAGCAGCAAAACAGAGCCCAGAGGCAACCCGTCCCATTCTTCCTCACAGAAACATGTTTGAGCACTAGTCCTATCAAATATAATGATTCCCTTTGGTTGATCTTAGGTAAAGTTTGAGGGGTCTAGACTTGATTTTTATTGCTTCTAGAGCAGAAAGCTGTGTCAGGTAAGCTGGGGAAGGGTGGTGCCATTTAGGTTGCTTGGATTGAAGAAGCTGTATCCAAGAAGCCACCAGTGAATCTGGGAGCCATCAGGGAGGGAGTTGATGGGGTGAGGGGAGAGGGAATTGCTGGTTCTATCATTTCTTGTCTCCCTGCGGATGGAACTGTGGCACCTTGTTCTGTCCCTTGTTTCTGTTCTAAATGGCTTTGTCTGGGATTTGGTTTGAGGGCCATATTCTTGGAATTCTTGCTGGCTTATGAGTGCATCTGGAATATTCACATTTAGAGTTTCTACTGTTTTCAAGTTCCTGGCTTTTGTAGAAGCGACCCCTTTCTAAGTATTCCAAGTCACTTTCTTATTTCAGGCCTAAACCATACTACAACTTTTGCTGCCTTCTCTGGTGTGACTCCAGTGCCAGCCTCTGCCAGCTTTTTTTTTTTTTAATGAAGTTCAGGATTGAATGGAAGAACTTACTTTTGTTACTCATTGATTTCTTTTTCATTATTTTTATATAGAAAGGTGTTTCCTGAGGTATATTCATGAGAGCTAGATTTTGCTATAACCTTTCCTAGTGCTGTTTTAGTAGGCAGCTTGAGTTATAAGCCTTTATGTTTGTTGAAGACCTTTTTATTTTTAAAATATTTATTAATCTATTTATTTTTAGTTTTCAATAGTCATTTCTGTAAGTTTTAAATTTTCTTTCCTTCTATCCACCCTCTGTCCCCAAGATGGCATGCAATATATTCTACACATACATTCTTATTAAACACATTTTTACATTAGTCATGTTGCACAGAAGAATTATAATGAACAAGAGAGACCATGAGAAAGAAAAAACAACAAAAAAGAAATAGTCTCCTTTGCTTTTAGTTCTTTCCCTGGATGTGGATGACATTTATGATCATGAGTCCTTTGGAATTGTTTTAGGTCCTTACATTTCTGAGAAAGGCTAAGTGTATCAAAATCAGTCATCAAATACTGTGGCTGTTTCTGTGAACAATGTTCTCCTGGTTCTACTCACTTCACTCAGCATCACTTCATATAACTCTTTCCAGGATTTTCTGACGTCTGTCTGTTCATCATTTCTTATAGCACAATGGTATTCCATTACATTCATATACCACAACTTGTTCAGCCATTCCCCAGTTGATGGGCATCCACACACTTTCCAGTTCTTAGCCACCACAAAAAGAGCTGCTATAAATATTTTTGTACATGTGGATCCTTTTCCCATTTTTATGATCTTTTTGGGATACAGCCCTAGAAGTGGTGTTGCTGGGTCAAAGGTTATGCACATTTTTATAGCCCTTTGGGCATAGTTCCAAATTGCTCTCCAGAATAGTTGAATGAGCTCACAGCTCCATCAACAATGAATCAGTGTTCCTACTTTTCTACATCCTCTCCAAGAGTTATCATTTTTCTGTTTTGTCTTGGTAGCCAATCTGATGGGTATGTTGTGGTGCCTCAGAGCTCTTTTGATTTTCATCTCTCTCTAATCCATAGTGATTTAGAGCTTTTTTTTTCCCTCTGAAAACTACTTGTTCACGTCCTTTGACAATTTATCAATTGGGGAATGAATGACTTGTATTTTTGTAAATTTGACTCAGTTCTGTTTAGTATCTGATTATTCTGTATTTCCACAGATATGTTCACAGAACTCAAATATGTTCTGTATCTGATTATTCTATATTTTCACAAAGTACAGAATAGTTGAAATGAATTTAAATTGTTCAGGAAAGAGTTGTTAGGAGTTATGTCTAAGGATTGAGAGCCAATATAATAGCTTTTCAGTTGAGTTTTTTTCTCCAAGCAGTCAGATTGAAATCCAGGTCACTTAACTGGAAATCTCGTATTCTTTCACATGTTTCTTCCCAGTTTTTCAGGTTCCTAACTTTTCAGTTTTCCTTGATTTACTCTAGGTACCTCATTACCACCTTTCAGATCTGAACATTTGTTGCAACTTGACAGTTCCACCACTAAGTGGCATGAGTAATATATCTACCAGATTTCCTCACCATGTAGGGCTACTCTAGTTCTTTTCCTGAAAGACAAATTTTCACTGAGATTTGATTGGTCCACGAGGCTCAAACCCTGTTCCGTGTTGCTTAAGGATAAGCTCAAGTGAAATATTTCTTTTTATACTTGGAAGATGTCTTACAGTTCTGATCATACAGGCTTCTGTCATAGAGATGAAGAAGTTTGTTTCTGCTTGAGCCAAGTATGTTTATTGAATATCCTTTCCATTCTGTGATGAAGTAAACCTGTTTGAATGATCTGTGAATGACTTATTTCACTCCAGTCATGGGAGCTAAATGTCAGACCTAGTTTATTAGATGATATAATAACCTTCATATCTGTCCCCATTTCCATTTATATCTAGCCAGTATTCTATTTCAGGCTTTTCATGCTTCTTAGACTATTGATATACCATCTCTTAAAATTTATAACTATCAGTACAATTATATAAGTTACTTACAACTACAAAAGTAATCCTACTGAGATACAAGTCTGACCACATCAGTGTTTTACTCAATCCTTCAGGGATTCTCTTATTTCCTTTAGAATAAACTATAGATTCCTTAGGATGACATTTGAGACCTTCCACAATCTGATTCCAGTTTACCATTTCAGCCTTATTTCACATTACTTTTCTTCTCACATATTCTACATTCCATCTAACTAGATTTTAGGAAATAACTAATAGTTATCCCAACTTGTCATTTGTTAAAATATCAATCATTCCTGAAATATACTACCTTTTCATTTCTGGCTCTTTGAAAACTTTGTATTCCTTAAAGGTTCAGGTCAGGTACTGGCTAAGAAATAGAAAGGTGGGTCAGTGGAATTGAGTAGGTATACATTACTTGATTATGGTAATCTTGTTTGATAAATGTAAAGATTTAAGCTTTTGGGATAAAAACTCACTATTTGGTAAAATTATTGGGCCTTCTGGCAGAAATTGGGTATACATCAGTTTCATCCACCATTTGCTAAGATAACATCAAAATGGATATATATTATTCCAGTCTGTTATTTTTACTCAATGTATCTCTCATTTTTAAATGTATTTCTTGTTGAACTACATATTGTTTGTTTCTGTTATCCATTTCCATTTTATAGGTGAGCTTATCCCATTCACATTCAGTTATAATTACTAGTTGTATACTCCCTCCACCATATTTTCCTCACTATTTATTCTTGTCCCCGTTTTTACTCTATCCTTTCACAGATGTTTAATTTACTTCTGACCTCTCTTTCCCTAATCCTCACTGTTCTAAGAGTCCTTCCCTTATCCTTTCGCTTTCATTTTTATTCCTTAATTTGCATACCTCTTTAAGAGTTCCTTTTTAAAAAAATATATTATCCCCTTGCCCTCCTATTTCTGTCTTTCCATAAGTTAAGATTTTTATGCCATGCTAGAGAGAGGTATGTAACTCCCTCTTTCACACAATTCCAATGAGAATAAGGTTTCCATGATACCCACCCTCCACCCTATTTCCCTTTACTGTAACAATTCTTCCATTAATGCCTCTTTTGTCTGAACTGATTTGTTCCATCTTACCTCTTTAAACCCAGTTTTTGCTTTTTAGTATCATCCTTTCATAACTCAACTCCAGTTCTTTGTATTTTCTTTCAAGCTACTCTAATAATGGTAACATTTTAAAGAATTACAAATACCAGTTTCCCATATAAGAATTAAAACAGTTTAACCTTATTTAATCACTAATAGTTAGTTTTTTGTGTTTCTCCTGATTCTTATAAGTCATATTTACTGTTTACTTCTGGCCTTTTCCCCCAAAATATCTGAAAATCTTGTAATTCATTAAATAACTATTTTTTCCGTTGCAAGATTTCACTCAGCATTGCTGGGTGGGTTATTTTTGGTTGCAAAACCAGTTTCATTGCTCTTTGGAATATCATATTTCATAAACTTCGGTCTTTTAGTGTAGAAGATGCTGAATCTCTTGTTTATCCTGACTGTAACTCCACCATATTTTAATTGTTTCTTTCTAATTGCATGCTTGTAAAATTTTCTCCTTGATCTGGGAGCTTTGAAAGTTAGCTCTAATGTTCTTATGAATTTTTGTCTTGCAGTGTCTTTCCGGTGGTGACTGGTGGGTTTTTTTAATGTCTATTTTACCCCATAGTTCAGTTTTCCTTAATAATTTATTGGTGTGTAGCCTCTAGACTTTTTTGTTCATAACTTTCAGTTAAATCAACAGTTTTTATATGATCTTGATCTGTTTGCCTAGTCAGTTTTTCTAATGAGATATTTCATATCTCTTCTATTTTCCCTTTCTTTTGACTTTGTTTTATTATTTTTTGATGTCTTATGAAGTCATTAGTTTCCTCTTCCTCAGTTCTGATTTTTAAGGAATTAATTTCTTCTGTAAGTTTTGGATCTTTTTCTGACTTTTTTCCCCCATATTTTAAAAAATTTTCTTGCATTACTCATTTCTTTAGCTAATTTTCCCTCAACCTCTCTTATTTGATTTTAAAAATTCTTTTCAAGCTGTTCCAAGAATTCTCTTTTCGGGTTTGTGAACATTTTACACTTTTTCTTGAAGCTTTACTAGTAGATATTTTTATTTCATTGTCTTGGTTTGATCTTCTCTATCACTATAGTAGCTGTCTGTGGTTGGGTTCTTTCTCTGTTGTTTACTTTTTTTTTTTTAAACAGACTATTTCTTGACTGTTAACTTTATGTTATGATGGAGTTCTATTCTCAGAGGGTAGGGGAGGATGTCTCAGATTTCTGGTTCTTCATATTAGCTTTTTTTTCCTTTCCTTTCCTGAGCTCTGTTGAGGGTTCTTTGACTTCTTGGTTCTCCCAGTGTTCTGTAATCCAAGGCCAGGTGTAGTCACTGCTCCTTAGAGTTCTTGGTTTCTGACGGACCTCATGTATTCTTCTCTGACCCTGAGCCTTGCCCAGGGTCCGTAGCACCACTGCCATTTCAAATGCTCTTGCTTTTTTTGTTTGCCTTCTCTGGTGGCCTCACGTGTCAGCTTGTACCTTTGCCCTGGGTTCCTAGGGAAACTAAGAAGCTTCTAAAAGGATTGACAAGGAGTAAGTCACCCATTACTGAAAAAGCAGTGCCATGAAAACTTAGAAGGGATTGAGTATACAGAACAAGAAGGGTATCAGAGGCCAGTGACATGTCAAGAAAGATGAAAATTGAGAAAAAAGACCAAAAACATGGCATTTTGGTGACTTTGGAGAAGGTAGTTTCACTTCATTTTGGTAAACATCTACTAAGCACCTACTATGTGTCAGACACTGTATTGACTGAGGTATATTGATACTATAATAGGTAAGCAGATTAGGGTTAGAAATAGTATTAATAAAGTAGGGTTAAATAGTGTTAATATCTGAAGTTAGTTGTTTACACTCTTGAGATTAAGAGGTAGACATTGGATGGTGCTTGTTCAAGTCTTGGTTTGAATCCATGATGTAGGTTTTAATATTGAAAATTTTCAGGATCCCATTTTGTAGTGGTGGATATCAAGATAAATTAATCAGTAAGTATTTTTTAAAGTAGCCACTATGCTAACTATTTAAGGATACAAAAGGTAGAAAAAGATGATCTCTGCTCTCAAGGAGCTTATAATATAGTGGAGGAGACAACATGCAAACATACATACAAAGCAAGTTATATACAGGATAAATAGGACATAATTAACAAAGGGAAGACATTAGAATTAAGAGGGATGGGAGAAGGCATCTAGTAAATGATGGGATTTTAGTTGGAACTTAAAGGAAGCCATGGAAGTCAATAGGTGGAGTAGAGGAGGGAAAGTATAGAGATTTTTCAGAGAAAATGCTCAGGGTTAGAGATGGGAGTGACTTATTCTTAGAAGAGCCAGGAGGCCATTCTCATTAGATTCAGTATTGGGGAGGGGAGTAAGGTGTAAGAAGCCTGGAAAGGTAAGAGGAGATTAGATTATGAAGGGTTTTGAATTTCAAACAGAACATTTTGTATTTGCTCCTGGAGGCATTAGGAAACCATTGGAGTTTCAGTTGATTGATGAAATTGGAAGCCAGATTTCAGACTGTTTAGAAGAGAGGCTAGGGTAGGGGGTGAAGAAGTGGAGACACTCTATTTATTCCTATGCTTTTCAGTGTTTTTGATAGGAATGGATGTTGTATTTTGTCAAAAACTTTTTCCTATAGCTACTGAAATAATCATTATTTCTGTTGTTTTGTTGTTGTTATGGTCACATTCAGCTTTCCTGACAATGAATTGTCCCTATGTTCCTGATACAAATCTCTCCTGGTTATAGTGTATGATCTTTGTGATATAGTGTTTAATTTCCTTGATTACATTTTAGAGAACTTGGTCTATAGATTGCTTTCTCAGTTTTTGTTTTCCTTGGCTTTGGTATCAAAACTATATTGTATCATAAGGAATTTAATAGGAACTCCCTCTATACTTATTTTTTCAAACAGTTTATGTGATTTTGGAATTAAAATTTCTTGAAATGTTATGCAAAATTCATTTGTAAATCCATCTGGTCCTGGAGATTTTTCTTAGGGAGCTGCAGCATGTTCGATTTCTTTTTCTGTGATAGGATTATTTAAGTATTCTCCCTCTTTTGTCAGTCTGTTAATGTAGGGAATTTATGTTTTTGTAACTTAATTCATTTCATTGATTTATCACTTACCATTGGCATTATATAGTTAGGGTAATTAGCTCCCAATAATTAGTTTAATTTTGTCTCCATTGGTTGTGCCTTTACCATTTTTATTTTTTATAATAGTGATTAGGTTTTCTTTTTTCTTTTTAAAAAAATTTAGTTAGGAACAGAAAACTGGGGAAGAATTTTTGCAACTAGTGTCTCTGATAAAAGCCGTATTTCTAAAATATATAGAGAACTGAGTCAAATTTACAAGAATATAAGTCATTCCCCAGTTGTTAAATGGTCAAAGGATATGAACAGGCAGTTTTCAGAGGAAGAACTTACAACTATCTATAGTTATTAAAAAAAGTGCTCTAAATCACTGGATTAGAGATATGCAAATCAAAACAACTCTGGGGTACCGCATCACACCTATCAGATTAGCTAACGAGGCAAAACAGGAAAATGATAAACATTGGAGAAGATGTAGGAAAGTTGGAACACTGACTCTTTGTTGGTAGAGCTGTGAGCTATCCAGGCATTCTGGAGAGCAATTTGGAAGCATGCCTAAAGGGCTATAAAAATGTGCATACTCTTTGAACCAGCAATACCGCTTCTAGGGCTATCTCCCAAAGAGATCATAAAAACGGGAAAAGGACCCACATGTACACAAATATTTATAGCATCTCTTTTTGTAATGGCCAAGAACTGGAAAGTGAGGGGATGCCCATCAATTGGGGAATGGCTGAACAAGTTGTGATATATGAATTTATTGGAATACTGTTGTGCTAGGTGGAGTCCAGATGGGAATACTATTGTGCTATAAGAAATGATGAATAGACAGACTTCAGAAAAACCTGGAAAGACTTATATGAACTGATGTTGAGTGAAGTGAGCAGAACCAAGAGAACATTGTATGCAGTAACAGCCACATTGTGCAATAACTGACTTTGATAGATTTTAGCTCATCTCAGCAGTGCAAGGACCTAAAACAATTCCAAATTTCCATGATGGAAAATGCTATCCACATCCAGAGAAAGAACTATGGAATCAGAATGCAAAGTGAAACAGACAATTTTCCATTTTGTTTTGTTTTTCTTTCTCATGATTTCTCTCATTTATTATAATTCTAATAAGCAATATGAGTAATGTGAAAATGTATTTAATAGGAATGTATGTGTAGAGCCTATATCAGATTGTATGCTGTCTTTGGGAGGAAGAGGGGAGGGAAGGGGAGAAAATTTAAAACTTATGGAAGCGAATGTTGAAAACTAAAAATAAATAATAAAATAAAAAAAAATTAATTAGCCAGTGGTTTATCTGTTTTGTTTTTTAAAAATAAAACAAGTTTCTAGTTTATATATTACTTTTAGGATTTTTTCCTTCCAATTTTATTACTCCCTTTGATTTTCAGAATTTCCATTTTTGTACGTATATGAGGACTTCAAACATTTTTTTGTAGTTTTTTAAAAACTACATGGCCAGTTTGTCAGTCTGTTCTTTCTCTCTCTTATTAATTAATTGATTAATATGTAGCGATATAAATTTTCCTCTAAGTACTGCTTTGGCTGCATCCCATAAATTTTTATATATTGGTTTATTGTCATCCCTAATGAAATTTTTGTTTCTATCATTTGTTCTTTGAGCTACTCATTCCTTAGGGTTAGAGTATTTAGTTTCCAATTAATTTTTGATCTGTTATGGTCTTAAAAGAGTACTTTACTATTCCTCCTTTTTTGCATTTGTGTGTAAAGTTTTTATGGCCTAATAAATACATCATCAATTTTTGTGAAGGTGCCATATATATAGCTGGGATAAAAGAAAAAAGATATATTCCTTTCCATCCCAGTTTGAAATTCTGCAGATTTCTGTTACCTACCTTTTCTAAAATTCTGTTCTTCTGAACTTCTTTATTTTATGGTTAGATTTAATTCTGTGAAGGAGGCAAATTGAGGTCCCCTACTAGTATAATTTTACTGTCAATTTCTTCCCCTATCTCATTTAACTTTTCCTTCAAGAATTTGGCTTCTTTGCCATTTGATGTGTTTGTTATTCAGTCTCATTTCGGTTAAGTCTGACTCTTTGTGACTTACCATTTGGGGTTTTCTTGGCAAAGTATTACAGTGGTTTGCCATTTCCCTTTCCAACACATTTTAAAGATGAAACTGAGTCAGACTGGGTTCAGTGCCTTGCCCATCATCACACAGCTAGTAAGTGTTTGAGGCCAGATTGGAACTCAGGTCTTCCTGATTTCTGGCCCTGCACCCCCATCCTTCATGCCGCCTAGCTGCCCCATTTCATGCAAATGTGTTCAGAATTGATATTTATTTCTACGGAATTTTCTGCAAAATGTAGCTTCCTTGATTATCTTTTTAAATTAGATTGTTTTTGCTTTGTTTTGTCTAAGGTCATGATTGCTACTCTTGTCCATTTTATTTCTAGTAAAGCATAATAAATTTTCTCTAGCCCCTTATTTTAACTTTAACCTTCTTTCAATTTCAGATGTAAACAACATATTGTTGGATTCTGGTTTCTAATTCATTCTGCTTTCCTCTTCTGTTTTATGGGTGAGTTCATCCCACTGACATTCACAATTATGAATGTTACCTATGTATTTCCCTTTATCTAATTATGTTATATTTATCCTTCTCTTTTTTACCTAGTTTCCTCCTCAAAAGTCTGTTTTGCTTCTGATTACTTGTCTCTTAATGTATTGTCCCTCTTGTCAACTTCCCTTCTCCTTAGCCTATTCCATGTTCCTTTTCTGTAATTTGAATTTTTATACCTATATGTGGGGTTTCTCTCTGTCTCTCCCTCTGTCTTTCTGTCTCTCTCTGTCTCTCTCTGTCTCCCTCCCTCACTCTCTCTCCCTCAGAGGCTCTCTAGTTCAGAAGAGAGTGAGGTTCAAGTGTTGCCTGCGCCTCTTCCATTTTGCCCTCCATTAAAAAAAAACACCAAAAAATCTCTTGCTAGCATATTTCTTTTATATCAGATACTTTTCCTTATTCTTCTACCTTTACTTTTCCCAGTATATCCCTTTCTCTCAACTTTCTTTTCTTTTGAAATTGTCACAACATAATGGACTCAAACTCATGCCCTTTATCTATGTAGACTATTGCTGACTGCCTTAATGATAATATGCTTAATGGTTATATGTATTAACTTTTCCATATAGGAATGTAAACAGTTTAACCTTTTTAAGTATCTTATATGATGCTTTTCCTGACTCTTGTGTTTGATTGTCCTATTTTCTATTCAGCTCTTGTCTTTCCATGAGCAGTGTGCGAAAGCAATCTGCTTTCATTAAATGTCATTTTTCCTCCCTGTAGGTTTATACACTGTTTTCCTGGATAGGTTATTCTTGGATGTAATCTTTGCTTCATTCATTGCCTTCTAGACTACTATATTGCAATCCTCCACTCTTTAATTGTGGTAATTGCTAAATGCTGTGTGATCCTGATTGTGGTTCCACAGTATTTGAGTTTTTCCTGTCTGTCTTGCTGTTTTTTTTTCTTTGATCTGGGATTTTGACTTCAATATTCTTGGGAGTTTTCATTTTAGGATTTCTTTCAGGAGGTGACTGATAGATTCTTTTTTTTTCTTTCAGTTTGCCTTTCTAAAAGATCTGGACAATTTTACTTTATAATTTCTGAAAATAGAATATCTGTATTCTTTTTTTTATGGTGTTTAGATAGTTAACTAATTCCTAAGTTATGTCTTTCTTTTCCAGGTTAGTTTTCATATGACAATATTTCACACACATTTTTCAGCCCTTTGACTTTGTTTTATTGTTTCTTGATGTCTTAAGACGTTATTAGCTTCTACTTGACCAATTTGAAGTCTTAAGGAGTTATTTTTTGTCAATATTTTGTTGCTTTTTCATCGTTTGACCAATTCTGATTCTTAAGTAGTTAATTTTTTGAGCATATTTTTATGACTCTCTTACTAAGTTTTCTTTCCATATTTTTTTGTATAGCTCTCATTTATTTTCCTGATTGTTCCTCTTCTAATCATAGCTGATTTTGACAATCATCTTTTTACTTTCTTAAAAAATATTTTTAACTTTTCTAGAAGTTTGTGTTGGGCTTGTTTCTTATCTGCATTTTTCTTTGAGGCTTTGCTTGTAGATATTTTGAAGTCATTGTCTTCTGAATTTGTATCTTGCGATTCCCTGTTATTATACAAACTTTTTGTTGTCAGGTTCTTTTGTAGTTGTTTGCTTATTTTTCTTAGCTCATTTATTGAGTTTGAATTTAATATTAGAATTGGGCTTTGCTTACTTTTGGAGGTGAGGGAAGGGTTGGAGTTAACTGGCCTGAGCTTGAGCTGTCCTTTTGCTGCTTTCATAGATATGTCTCAGGGCGTGTACATTTTGTGCGCTTCCATAGTGTTATGATCTGGGGAGAGAGCTGGTCACTGCCCTTCTTGTCTGAATTCTTTTTATTCAGGTGAGCCTCTGCTCCCTCTTGATCCCAGCAATTTCCTGCTGCCCTTGAACTGTGACCAGGAATTATGTAATAGCTGCTAAATGGCACCAGAAATTTGTGTCCCATACTAGCACAAGGATCCTTTAGTCTTTTAAATTAGGTATTCAGTTCCCTTCTATTTATGGGCATTGGGCACTCACAGTTCTCCCACTGCAGCTCTTGCTGCTGCTGCTGCTGCTGTGGCCTACAAGACTTGTTGCTTCCTTCTCCCTTGCTTGTGCTCTCAGCAGACCCCTGTAGTTCTATCTTTTTGTTGTCTAAGCTGTCCTAGGCTAGGAAAATGACGGTGACTTGTTGACATTTTTGCTCATAATTTAATTAGATGCATTTAAAAAATGTATCATAGAGGGGTTTGTTGGGAGAGCTCTGCAGGTATGTTCTTCTCACCCTACCATTTTGTTTGACTTGGGAGTGTCTTGTGGACTTTGCTTTTTCTTTTAAAAAAGCTTATAATAAGGGTGGCTAGGTGGCGCAGTGAATAATAGAGCACCAGCCTGGGAGTTAGGGGGACCTGAATTCAAATGTGTTCTCAGACACTTAGCACTTACTAGCTGTGTGACCTTGGGCAAGTCATTTAATTCCTTCTACCCTCCAAAAAGCAAAAAACCCCAACCAAACAAACAAACAAAAAAAGCTCATAATAGAACCAATTCATCCCTGGGTTCTTTTTCTTTTTTAGTTGACGATATTATAATTTTGGAGGAATTGTAGGGGGACACTTGTATCTTCTCTCTTACTACTATATCATTATTCTGCTTTTTCCAATTGCTTTAATAATTGACCTTTCTTATTTTCCTCCTGGCCAGGGCTTCTTAAACTGTTTACAGTCATGACCCCTTCAGTGCTTCTTAAATTGTGGGTTGTGATCCTACATGAGGGAGGGAGGTCCCATGTGGGGTCTTGACCCACAGTTTAAGAAATACTGCTCTTGGCTACTTGTTTTTGTTTTTCAGAATTCTTAGTCAGCTTTGCCTTTTAAAATTTTTTTAAAAATTAATTAATTTACTTTTAGTTTATAGCATTCAGTTCCACAAGCTTTTGACTTCCAAATTTTCTCCCCCTCCCTTTCCTTCCCCTTCTCTCCCTTACCCCCTCTCTCCCCATGGCAGCATGCAATCCAATATAGATTCTACCGATATCTTTGCATTAAACATTAGTCTAATTGTAAAGAAGGGTTATAACCAGTGGTATGAATGATGGGAAAGAAGGAACAAAACAAAACAAAAGAGAGAGCAAGTAGTTTGCTCCAATCTGCATTCAGATTCTGTAATTCTTTCGCTGGATATGGTTAGCCCTTTCCGTCTTGAGTCTTTTGGAGTTGTCTTATTGCCTTGCATTGCTGAGAGGAGGCTAGTTTATCAAAGTTAGTCATCACAGATACAATGTGTCTGTAATTGTGTACAATGTTTTCCCAATTCTGCTCCCCTTACTCAGCATCAGTTTATATAAGTCTCCAGATTATTATGAAGTCCACCTGCTCCTCATTTCTTATAGCACAGTAGTATTCCATTGCCTCCATATACCACAACTTGTTTAGCCATTCTCCAGTTGAAGGGCATCCCCTTGATTTCCAGTTCTTCGCCACCATGAGAAGAGCTGCTATAAATAGTTTTGTACATATGGGTCCCTTTCCCACTTGTATGATCTCTTTGGGATATAGCCCTAAAAGTGGTGTTGCTGAGTCAATCGGCTTTGCTTTTTTTTGAAGGTGGGAAGGCAAGGCAATTGGGGTTAAGTGACTTGCTCAAAGTCACACGGCTAGTGTGTCAAGTGTCTGAGGCCGAATTTGAACTCAGGTCCTCCTGACTCCAGGGCTGGTGCTCTATTCACTGCGCCACCTAGCTGCCCCAATCCACTTTGCTTTTTTAAAATCATAAATGCTATTCCAGTAAAAGTTCTTCTCTGCCACCCCACAAATAGTATTATGCTCAGATTTTCAGGATTAGTTTTTCTTCATTCCATGTGTATATTTTTTGGTTTTTGGAATAGTAGAGCTCTGGTTTTTATTAAAAGCTGCCAGGTGTTGGGTGATTATGTTGCATTTCCTTGGTACTTGAACTGCTTTTCAGATGCTGGCAGCATTTTTTTGACTAGCGTTCTTGGGATTTATTTCTGGAGGTGATAGATTCTTTCTATTGACTTATTGCTTTCTGTTCCTTCCTGAGCTGGAGAGTTTTCATTTATGATCTCTGGAAATATGATGTTCAAGCTGTTGTGTGCTTTTTAAAAATCATGGTCAATCAGGCCAATTCCCTATCTCCCTTGTCTTGATATAGAATATCTTCTACCCCTCTTTTTCAGTCTTAATTTTGTTTTGATATTTCTTCCTATCTCATGGATTTTTGTTTGGTGTTTTGTAGTTTTCAACCAGTCCCTTACTTGAATATGATTCATTCTGTTTTAGGCTATTTATTCTACCAGTTCTTTACTTCAGAGCTTTTATTTAATTTTTAGTCCTTGCATTTCTTATAAACATTCCTATAACTAATCCTTAAAGAAAATCCTTTTTTTTTTTCCTTTTGAGTCTCTGCATTTGCTATGGAATTACTCTTCCTTTTGGGTGATCTGTATAATATTTTTTATACTAGTTAATGTTTTCTTTGATTTACTTATCTTTCCAACTTTACTGTGTAAACTGCTGATTTTTGCCATGGCTAGGCCTTGTGGGTTTTGGTAGGTTGGCTAAATTTATTTGCTTTTCACTTAGGTCTTCTGGGTTCCTGTGATTACCTTCATATTTTGAGGTTAGATCTCCCAGCACTAGATACTCACTGCTCTCTGTGTTGTTTAAGGACAGAGTGCTGGTCATTTTGGAGTTTCTTGGCAGTTAGGGTGTCTGATTCTAATGCTGCTGCTATCCTGTACTGGTCAGTGGTAATTCCTAGGTAATTTATGTGGTATTGGGGCGGAGGGGCATGGTTCTGATCACTCTTGAGTTTTGTATTCTTTTTCTTCTGAATGCCAGAGCTTCCCAGGCTTTGCATTTCTTTATTTTTTTCTTGTTTCTCTAAAAGTCTATAGGTTGCTGTGCCTGTATTCCTCTTGGCTTTGCTGGCAGTCAGGCTTTTAGGTGACTTTTTTTATTTCTGGGGGTGAAAAAAATCACTTAATGTAGGTTCTCACTGGATTTCTTGGTTTTTATTAGGTCTCCTGTGAATTTCAAGTGTTATATACTGGAATAAAAATGCAAGGGAATTCTCTTGTCTTCTCTTCATGGTGAATATCTGTCAGGGTTTTTTCTTTTGAAAAATGAGGAAGACATAGGCATGTTTGCAGGTATTGGGAAAGGGGCAAGTAGAAAGGGAGAGAATGAAGAGGTTAGTGGGAGCAGTTAATTAAAGAAGTTGGGAGTAAGAGGGATCAAGAGCATAGTTCTGACCATTCACCTGCCTCTAATCATGGGCGCCCTTATTGACTTTAGGACCAAATAAAATTGGTATTTTAGAGCTGTCATAATCTGGTAATGATCTGTCTTTCTAGCTTTTTTAATACTCCATTTCCAGCATTCTATTTTCCAAACAAATTGACTTTGCTGTTCCTTATATTCACAAAAAATATAACTAAAATATCTAAATGTGACTATGAAATTAATGTATACCATCTCTTAATTAGAATCATATAAAGATAGAGTAATAAATCTCTCTTGAATATTTATGCTGAATTCAAATTAGAGATAATTCACCTAATGTTTCTATATTGTATATGGTAAATATTTACACTAAGATACATAATAAAGATAAATAATAGGTATTCATGTTCTCTTATGGTTTTTATTACCTATTAGTTGGTTGTTTTATTATGTATCTTTTAATTTAAAAGGTATAAAACAATTCACCTACTTAAGTACATTGGGCAGATCAAAAACAAAGCATCAGTAAACAAAAAATAACAAATAACAGTTATTATTTGCCCATTTGTCCTGTTCTCAGCAGCGCACAGAAGGATCGCTCAACGTGAAGCATGTTAAATCGCACTGTTCTTACTGAAATGTTATGAATCATTTAATATATCATAATACACTTCCTTTCATTAAAGTAATAATTTAGTGAGAGTAAAGAGTTGTCCTATTAGTAAAGAAAAAAAGCAGTTTAAATTACTGTTTCATCTTTATCTTCAGTTTCTATTTTTTGTGTGTGTTCTATAATGTGTGTAACTAGTAAATGCCTTTTACTAATATTAATATAAATTAGTAATATGTTAAAAATTCATTACTGATGAATGAGTGATCAAAAAAGTCTGTAGACTGAAGGATTAAAACATTAAATGGAACTGAATTGCATGATACTTAAAGGGGATAAATGTAAAGTCTAACATTTGGGTTTATACAATTGACTTTGTAAGTAAAAGTTGGTGGAAATGTGGTTTAGTTAGATATGTGTTTGAAAGCTCTCTTGGGATTTGAGTGGGTTTCAAACTTAATAATATGAGTTAAAAGTATAATATGGCAGCCAAAAAAATGCAGTCTGAGGCTGTGTTGAAAAGAATAATATTTTATCCCATTGTTTTTTGCCCTACTAAGTCTTTATCTAGAGTATTGTGTTTAATTATGGGTACCATATTTTGAGGACATAAATAAATTGGAGAGCTTCTAGGGTGGTGAGAGGAGACTTTGAGATTAGTTGAAGGTTTTGAGCTTATTTAGACTGGAAAAGAGGAGACTGATAGAGTAGTCTGTAAGTATTTGTAGAGCTGTCACATGGAGGAGAGGTTGTTTTTGGTCTCAGAGTATGGAATTGGGAGTAATGTGTCAAGGTTACAAAGAAACAAATTTAGGCATGTTCTAAGGAAAGATTTATGTAGCACAGTAGATAGAACACTGGGCCTGGAGTCATAAAGGCCTGAGTTCAAATGTGACTGTAGACAGTTGCTAGCTGTTTGACCTTGGGCAAGTCACTTAATCCTGTTTGCCTCAGTTTCCCCATCTGTAAATTGATCTGGAGAAAGAAATGGCAAATCACTCCAGTATCTTTGCCAAGAAAACACCAAAAGAGGTTACAATGAATTGGACTCAAATGAACAACAACAAATTAATAGTCATAATTATATAAGTGGGAAGGGCTTCGTTAGATGTCCTTACCTTTTCTTTGGAAATGTTCAGACAGTCTTCTTTACCACATGTTGAATATTTAGTTGGGATTCTAATTCATGGCAGGTTTGGTCCTGAAGCATTTATTAAGCACTTCCTATGTGCCAGGCACAGTGGTTACAAAGAAAGGCAAAACCACATTCCAGCCCTTAAGGAACTTATATTCTAGTGTGGAGATAATGTAAATTGCTTAGGTACATAAAAGAAATATATTGAGAAGATACATTCTGAGAATTGAAAGTGAGGGATGGGAATAAGGGGACGACTGGGGAAGGACTCCTGTAATTTTAAGGTGAGACCTGAAGCCAGGTGCAAACTAAGTGGTAGAGGAGAGGATGGAACATCCTAACTTGGGGTTAAAGGGAGAAGAAATGGATAGTGCAGAGGCTGGGAACATAGAGAATTGTGTTCAAGGAACTCCAGGTAAGCTGTTGTTTCTTGGAATGTATAGTGTGTGGAGGATATTAAATTTTGGAAAAGGTGGAAATGATCTAGGGCATGAAGAGATATAAATGCTAAATAAGTACTTTAGCTTTGATTCTGGAGGTAGTAGGAAGCCACTGGGAATTATTGAGCTAGGGGTGTGACATACTCAGACCTCCGTGTCAGCAAAATTACTTTGGCAGCTGAGTGGAGAATAGATTGGAACAGTTAGAGACTTGAGTCGGGGAGACCACTTAGAAAGTTATGGCAATAAGGATAGGTGATGAGGGCATGAACCAGGGTTGTGGTTGAGAAAATGGAGAGAGGCAAAATGTAAGAGATGTTGTGAAGGCAGAAATGATGGGTTACTCTCCAGCATCTTTGTAGTCCTTCTAAACTTCTAAATGCTGGATTCACTTAACATACATATTTCTATCTTAATTTATATATTTCTATATTTTATTTATATTTTTGTGTTTTAATTTTTTTTTTCACCATACCATTATCCTTACCAGTGCAAAGAATAAGTCGGCATTTTTTTGATACAGCCATATTATACTGGAAAGAAAGATGGAATTTGGGAATTCAAACCCCATTTTGCTGCTTACTTCCTTGGTGATGTTTTATGTGTCATTTAATCACACTGAATCTTAGTTTTCTTTTTTCTTTTTTGCTTTCAAATTCAATTTTATTTTCAGTTCCAAATTTTCTTCTTTCCCCCTCCTCCCACCTACTGAGAAGGTAAGAAAAAATAAAACCCATTACAAAAATGTGTAATTATGCAAAACAAATGTCTGTACTAGTTGTTTTCTATCCCCCCCAAAAGAAAGAAATGAAGAAAATATGCTTCAAACTGCACTCTTAAGTCTATCATAGTTTTCTTTCTGGATGTGGATAGCATGTTTCATCGTGAATCCTTTGAATTGTAGTTGGTCATCACGTTTGTCAGTTACTAACTCTTCCAAAATTGATTATCTTTACAATATTGTTATTACTGTATAAGTGTTCTCCTGATTCTGTTTATTTTACTCTGTATCAGTTCATATAATAAGTCTTCTCAGGTTTTTATGAAACCATTGCCTTCATCATTTCTTTATTATAGCACAGTAATGTTCCACTGCATTCACGTAACCATAAATTCTTCACCCATTCCACAATTGATGGTCAATAATACCTCAGTTTCTAATTCTTTCCCAACAGTAAAAGAGCTGTTATTTTTTGCATATGGGTCCTTTTCTTTTTTTTGATCTCTTTGAGATATAGGGTCTTAAATTTCTAATGTATTTAAGAATGAGAACTTGCACTCCATGAACTCTAAGCTTCTTGCCCACTTTAAATCCTGTTATCCTGAATTATATGTGTCTTTGAGCAACTTATTTTTGGCTGTGATGATGAGAAGAGGTTGTCTATACTCATGTTTGCTATATGTTTACATATATCTTATCTATGTTTCTTTCTATCTACCTTCACTTTAGCTTCTTTAATCCTTTACCTTATCTATATTTACTTATGTCTATTTGCCCTGAACTTGGAACGTGAGAGTATCAGTCCTTCAATGCAAATTTATATATTACTAAATTAACTAGTTGGAGGCGAGGTATGGCTGGGAGAGAGATGAATAATTTGAATGATCAGTGAACTTGAAATTTTGGAAGGAAAAGAAATCACATAAGCGTCACCTTTCATAGAATCAAAGATTGTCAGTGTGTATCTAGATAAACCTACATGTAAATAAATAATTAACTTCTTGCTATGTGCCAGGTATTGTGTTAGGCTCTGGCATTATGGATAGTATGAATGCACAATCCTTACTCACAAGGAGCTCACATTCTAGTGGGAGAAGAGTTAAACACTTTTCATTTTACAGATGAGGAAACTTACAGAAGTTGAATAACTTTTATAGTATTCACACAGTCACCTTGACTTAAGTCTATCACTCTTGATGACCATGGTGCACTTAGAAATTGTTTGGGTATGTGACTATGTATGTGTGTGTATGTTTGAGTTTGTATGTGTTTCTTATAAACATAGGAAGACATATCAACCTGGCTTTAAGATGTCATCTGTCCTGTCCTTTCTGACCCAGTCCAACCCAAAAAAGCAGTACAGTTTAGGTTATAATTTGACCTCTGATTACTGTATTAGCTGTTATTTCTAGTTGAGATGAATTATTTACCAGATTATTAGTAATATTATGTTTTGGGTGTTTGCATAATTCCTTGTACTTCCATTTTAGAAGGAAATAAGGGAAAACTAGCCAATTATGAAATAAATGGTATGCATAACTGAGTCAGAATAAGTTTTATTAAAAAAAGTATTTTCAAAAAGCTTGTTCCTGGTGTTTACACCTAACATTCTAGTTCCTTTACTACTATACTTCACTTTCCGATCATTTTCCCTGTTGTTCTCAAGGCCTTACCTTGACTTAGTTAATAGAATTTTCTGTCACAGTATATTTAGTATGGTTGATGTTATCAATGCTGTGTAGTACTTTATCTTTCTTCCTGATTCCTTTCTTGGCTATTGCATTGAGAATATGAACGATATGTCAATTCTTTTGGGACTTTTGATGGTTTTTGTGTGATATTTTTTCATTAGCTCATCTCTAGTTTTCAGTCATAATCCTGAGTATTTTCTGTTTGTTTTGTATGCCTCTTGTGTTATTTTTCCTTATGAGCTAGGGTAGCTTGTATTTATTATGGCTTAGTTGTAAATTTTGTTAGGGTAGATTTTGGGGAACAACAAGTGTTATTGCTGTATAGAGTTTGACTTAATCCCCAATTTGTCCAACTGCTTTTTCAGCATGTGAGCATGTAAGTGTGAACTTGATAGTCTTTTACTCTGGATATGATAGGCCATGTCCTGAGTTATGGGTAGCAAAATCATGACATTTTTATATTGCCTTTCCCTTTTCTGTTATTCCCTGTTGACCCTGTTGTTCTAAGTCTCTTGTTAAAATTGATATATACAAGGAAACTTTTTTTCTAGTACATCTTTTCAAAAAATACATTTATTGGTGATTTTTTACCTTTGTCCTTTTCTCTTCACACAGTCACTACCCCTACTCCCCACTTTCAAACCTTCCTTTTAAGAAGAAAAATAATTAAGCAAAAACATTTGATACTGTAGCTGCACCCAGCAGTGTATACAATATTGTATCCTGTTAGTCCAGAGAGAGAGGTATGTTTTATATTCTATTCTCTAAAATTGTCACTGGTTTTCCCATGACCTAAAATCACATTTCTTTTTAGTGATTTTTTTTCATTTACACAGTTGAAGTCTTTATTTGCATCAGTTTATATACATGCTCTTGTTTCTCTGAATTTGTCCTTTAATTTCCTATTCAGTGATATCTCTTTGTATTAGTAGGCCATAGATTTTTTTCTCTCCTGTCATTACCCAAGAAGTGGACATTTTTCTTTTCCCTTCAATTCTTTACTCTAGCACAAAGTGTTTGTGATTAATGTATTGATTTTTAGTAAACATTTGTTTCTGTCTTTTACTTAACTTGGAGTAAGTCTTTCTCCCACTGCTGTGAAGCTAACTTCACACTGCTGTGAGCCTGACTTCTGGATACTTCCCAGGACACAGAAACAATACTTGCCCAAGGACTGTGTTGGAACCTAGGGTTCTCCCGCTTGTCTTCATCTTTGGACTTTTCCTATCCACTGATATTCATGCATAAACTCATTACCAAAAGGTTTGCATTCTTCTCTTTTGTCACTTTCTTAATCCTGATGATACTGAACTTTTGACTACCAAAGAAAAAGGAGTAGTATCAGATCCTCAGTCCAACTTTTATCTTCTTATTCCCATCTTCCTCAACTCTCTTTGTCCCCCCGACCCAGATTTGCCCTCAGTTGTGTCCTTCGAAACTCCATAATTAATAAACTTGCTTTTGCTTTAAATGTGTTCCTTTCTTACTCTTCCATCTTCTGATACTCAGACCTGGCTCCTTCCCTGTGACACTGCATCCTCTGGCCATTTTTCTGCAGTACCACTTAAATTTTCTTGCATAACCTCAGGCTCTCTGATATAGTGGGAAATTGGATTATTCCTTGCTTTCTGTTGCCACTTCCAAAATGTCTTTGTACCACCGGTTTACTCAGCAATATCTCTGAGGTTCATGGTAGGTAAATTTATCACCCCATTCAGATACTAGTGCCCATTTATCAACCCCCTTCCCTCTCTTTTCTGAATGAGTGAAGTGCCTCCCAAACGCCTGACTTCACATATGGGTACTTCAAAATATATATTTATATTTCTTCAAATATTAATTTCCTATTTCCTCATCTATGTTGTCACCATTTGTGACCTCTAATCCCCTCTACCTTTCAGTAATTTAAGTCTAGAAGTCCTGATGTAGCTATACTGGCGTGACTTTCCAATTTTGACCCTTTGGTGAACCAGTTCAAGACCACACTATACTCTTGAATCCTTTGCATCCTTGTCCTTGCCAAACACCTACTTCGTTCCTTTTTTGGTCCTAGTTATGTGCTACTAAAACAGGGGAGAAAGTAATGAAATTATGTTTTCTGGGTCTGATAACAAGTTTATGCTCTCTGACTATAAAAGGTCACTCATTTCAGCAAAGCAGTTCTTCATTTCCTTTCTAATTGTTTTTCTATCTGACTCATATAGCAGCTTTCCTTTTTCTTCTATTTTAAAAAATGTTTTTAGTTTGTTAAATATTTCCCACTTATATGCAAAATTTTTTTAACATTCATTTTTTAAAATTGTGAGTTCCAAATTCTCTTTCTCCTTTCTGTCCTTCCGCCATTTGACAAGGCAAGTAGTATGATACTGATTGTACATGTGAAGTCACATTTTCCCGTTGGATGTATTGCAAAAGAAAACACACAAAACAAAAAAAAAATGAAGAAGGTTTAAATAGTATGCTTCAATCTACACTCAGTTAATTCTCTCTGGAAGTGTATAATAAAAAGCGTTTTTCATCATAAGTCCTTCAGAATTTTCAGTTGTTTTGGGAATATTTCATGATTTTTGTGTGACATTTTTTCATTAGTGCATACCTGGCTTTCAGTCATAACCTTGAATGTGTTTTTTTTTTTTTTAGATATCTCTCGTATTTGTCTTGGGTTAGTTGTAAATTTTGTTAGTGTAGGTTTTGGGCAAAATCAAGTGTTATTGTTATGTATACTTTTACTTAATCTCCAATTTGTCCAACTGCTTTTTCAGCATGTGAGTGTATAAATGTAAATGTCTCATTAGAACTTGATAGTCTCTTCAGCTCCGGATCTTTTCATCAGGAATGCTTGAAAGTGCTTGATTTTATTATATGTCCATTTTTTTCCCGTAAAGGATTATTCTGAGTTTTTCTGCAGTGAGCCCTTCCTGTCCTGCCTGCCAAGCTGCCTTCAGCAGGAGATGTGTTTTTCTGTAATTTTGTGAGTTCTGGAGACCTAAAATTTGTTTAGAGTCATATTTTATGGGTATTTGAGGTGCTTATGTTGGAACTACGGAGTTTTCCTGCTTCTACGCTGCCGTCTTGGCTCGACTCCCAGAGTTTACTTTCAAAGCAGGGGAGGTCTTCAGACTCCCCCCTAGGTCTATTGAGGGGCAAGAAATATCTTCAAATTCCCTTTCCCGTTGCAGTGATCAGTAGATTCTTTCAATGTCTAGTTTACATTTTCGTTCTAGGATATCAGGGCAGTTTTTCCTCTGTAATTCCTTGAAATATGATGTGTAGGCCCTTTCTTTGACTGGCTTTTAATCATTCTTAAATTATCTCTCCTCTCTGTTTTCTAGGTCAGTTGTTTTTTTCAATGAGATAATTCCTATTTTCTTTTTCATTCTTTTGACTTTGTTTTATTGTTTCTTGATGTCTTATGGAATCATTATCTTCTACTTCTCCAATTTTAATTTTTAAGGAATCATTTAGTGAGCTTTTGTACCCTTTTTACTATTTAACCAATTCTGTTTTTAAGTTCTTTTCAGTATTTTTTGGTGCCTTTATTGATTGATTGATTCATTCATTACCAAGCTGTTAATTGTTTTTTCATAATTTTCTTCACTTGGTCTCATTTCTTTATCTCAGTTTTCCTTGCCACTCTGATTTTGAAAATCATTTTTTAGCCCTTACAGGAATTCTTTTTGAGTTTGTGTCAAATTCACATCTTTTCCTTGAGCCTTTGCTTGTAGCTCTTTTGATATCATCTGCTTCTTCTGAGTTTCTGTCTTGATCTTTTCTGCCTTCATTGTAGCTTTTTATGGTAAGGCTCTTTATTTGTTGTTTGCTCATTTTTCAGCCTATTTCTTGACTTGGAACTTTGAGGCTGGGAGGGGACTGTCCCAAGCTTCAATCTTTTTCACATTGCTCTTTTCAGAGCTAGTTCTAGGGGTTTGATAGTTTTTGGTGCTTCCAAGGTAGTGTCATCTGGGGAGAGGTATGGTTATTTTTCTCCCGGTTTGTACTGTGGTCCTTACCTAGAAGAGTCTTTAATTGGCATTTCAAATCAATACTGCACACTAGATTACTTGTTCTTTCTTGACTGAAGGTACTCTTTTCCACCCTTGAACTCTATGACTCAGAAGTAGGTATAGATAATGGAGTTTAGCAGCATGTGGTTCTTTGCCCAATGCTAGCACAGGGGTCTTCTGTAATCTCTTTGTGGCCCCTTGCCCAGTTCCATTACCAACACTGGTTTTAAAGCACTCGGAGCTGCTGTTGCTTCTGTCCATCTAACCCCTCCCCTTGTGTTGCACACCCAGAGGCTCCTGGCCAGCTTCCACCCCTATCTGTGTCAAAGATCTCTCCTTCTGTTCACCTAAGTTATCTTGGACTAGAAGAATTTTTCACCCCAGCCTTTTGTTGGGTCTGTCATTCCAGAATTCAATTTGGGACATTATTTGAAAATCCTTTGGTGAGCTCAGCTATAGTGCTAACAGTCTTTGCTTCTCTGTAGCTCCTCCAGCTTTAGTCTTTTTTGGGGGCATGGGGTGGGGTGGGCAATTGGCCATGGCAATCTGATGGGTGTGAAGTGGAAACTGGAAATTATTTTAATTTACACTTAACTAGTTTAGTGTTTCCCAAAGTTCAATGTCCAGAGTTGTCCACATGGTTGTCTATAAAGTTAAAAGCAATCTTTTTCCATGTTAATACTTAGATATTTTGATTTTGAATGTAAATATATCCGTATAAACTGCATAAGCAAAAGCTCTTTTGAGTGGAGGGAGGAACCTTAAAAATTTTGGGGAGAGTGAGGAGGGTCCTAAGACCCAAATGTTTGAGAACTTATGATCTTGTTACTAGTGATTTGGACCATTTTACATATGAATGTGGATAATGTGAATTTCTTCCTTTTGAAATTGCTTGTCATTTCTTTCTCCACTTATCAGTTGAAGAATAGCTCTTTTTCTTCTAAATTTGGATCAGTCTCTTTATCTATCTTGTAATTGAAGCCTTTATCAGAAAAAATTTCTCCCCCCTCTACCCAACCCCCCCCTCCCCCAGCATGGGGGAAGGTGTTCTTTCTGATTTTAACTCTTTGGTCTTGTTTCCTTAAAGACTTTTTCATTAATATAACCAGCAGTGCTCATTTTATCTACTGGGACCCAATATCTCTTTCTCTGTTGTTCTTTCTGCTTTCTCTTCTAATACCTAAGTCATATATCCATTTGGAGTGTATTGTGCTTCATGTTCGATATCTAATTTCTGCCAGAATGCTTTACAGTTTTCTGAGTTTTTGTGAAATACCGAATTGTTACCCCTATAATAGCTAGGTAGCATTTACTTTGTGCTGAAGAGTTTTTAGAATGCTCTGCATTTGTTCTCACATGATCCTTGTGACATACATGCTATCATTTCCCCCATTTTACACATGAGGAGATGGAGGTACCAAGGAGTTAGATAATGTGTTCAGGTTCACACAGTTAGTAAATGAGGTAGGATTTGAACTCCTGTCATTGTGACAAGTTCAGCACTCTTTGTATTGAGCCCACCAGCCATTTCAAGTAACTGGGGCGGGGTCTTTGGATTTATCAAACACTAGGCTATTATTAGCATGGTTTGCTTGTGTGTGTTGTATAACCTTTTCCTTCTACTGATCTATGCCCTGTTTGTTTAGAAAGGAAGAATGGAAGGAAAAGGAAGGAAAGAAAGTTTGTGCTAAATGCTAACAATATACATACAAGTAAAAAAGAAATTTGGGTAGTCCCTGTCCTCATGGAGCTTACATTCTTTAAAACATTTTTTAAAAATGATTTTAAAAAGATGATACCATAGTTTTCTCCATAATTTCTCTCCCTGACATCTATCTCATATAGTTTTTTAAAAGATCTCCTTTCCCCCCAAAAAGAGGAGGAAAAAAAAATCAGAATTGGTGAGTTCAACATTTCAGTTCATTCAAAAATTCTGAGAATATGTCTAACATAACAAAATTTGTAGACCTCCCAGTACTATAACGAGGTATGGTAGGAGTGCCTTCTTTTCTTCGGAGGCATTCTTACTCTTTTTAATTTTACAACCTCTGCTTTTTTTTTTGATAGTCACTTTTTCTTTTTACATTGTTAGAGACATTTATTTTTTATTGGTGTTTACTTTATTTTGCATCAGTTCATATAGATTTTTTCATGCTTCTCTGTATTTATCACATATTATTTCTAACAGCTCAGTAATAATCCATTAATATTTTTCAAATTCCTTTTCCATTTGAGCAATTCAGGTATTCTTTTCCTCATTGACTTTTTGGGCCTCTTTTGCCATTTGAGTTATTATATTTTTTTAAGGTGTTATTTTCTTCAATATTTTTTTGGGGTCTCCTTTAGCAGGCTGTTGACTCACTTTTCATAATTTTCTTGCATCATTCTCAATTCTCTTCCCAATTTTTCTTCCACTTCTCTTACTTTGATTTTCAAAATCTTCCTTGAGTTCCTCCATGGCCTGTAACCAGTTCATATTTTTCTTGGAAACTTTTGATGCAAGAGTTTTGACTTCGTTGACTTCTTCTTGTTCCGTGTTTTGATCCTTTTTGTCCCCCAAAAAGAATTCTATGGTCTGATGGTGCTTCCTCTCTTCGCTCATGTTGCCCCTAATAATAGCCTAGTGTTTGATAAATCCAAAGACCCCGCCCCAGTTACTTGACTTTTGAGCTCTTTGTCATGATAGAACTCTGTTTCTGGAGAGGAGAGAGCCATGTCCCAAATTGCTGGGGTTTTCGCAAATGTTGTCAGACATCTGAGGAGAATGCCCTCTCTACAGCCACCAGAAGCTCTGGAACACTGGCGTTTCTTACACCAGGACGCCTGCCTAAAACTGCGCCACCCAGATCCAAGCAGATCAAAGCAAGAACGATCACCCTCTTAGTGGTTGCTTGGTCTCCCTATAGTAGTGGTTCTCAACCTGTGGGTCACGACCCCTTTGGGGGTCAAATGACCCTTTCACAGGGGTTGCCTAAGACCATCGGAAAACACATATTTCTGATGATCTTAGGAACCGAGACATTGCTCCCCTGTCTGTCTCCAGGTGGGTCTGCACACATGCAGATACTCCCACATGTGAATGTTAAGGGGTCATGGCATTAGGAAGGTTGAGAACCACTGCCCTATAGTCTGCAGGCCAGGAGCTCTGGAGGCAGCCACTTGGCAGCAGCTGCAGTTAGGGGCCTCTGCCACCTCTTGTGCCAGGGGCAGGGGCCAGACTGCTGTCCTCTGTCATCCAGTTCCAACAGAGTTCCCCACTGACCTTTTCCTTTCTCTTTGGGGTTTATGGGTTGAGAAGTCTGGAAACCTCCACAGCTGCTGGTGATTCACTCTCCTAAAGTCTGCTCTGGCCAGTCTGTGCCACTGGATCAGGGCTGCCCCAAGGTCTGGGACCCTGTGGCTCACATGGGACAGGACTCATCTCCCAACACAGTGTGATAGACCCTTCCTGTTGGCCTGCCGGGCTGCCTTCAGTTTCTCTCTGTCACTTTGTGGGTTCTGTGGCTCTAAAATTTTTTAGAGTCATTTTTTTTTTACAGGTATTGGTAGTGGTTGGTGTAGGAGCTTACACTAGGTTCCTGCTTTTACTCCGCCTTCACTCTGCCCCCCCCATCCATTAATATTTATTAATGTAGAACAGTTTGTTTAGCCATTTCCCCAATTATTAGATTACTATTTTGTTTTCTGTTCTTTGCTTTCACAAAAAGTACTGTTACAAATGTTTTGGTGTATATTGGAACTTTTTTTAAAAAAAATCAATTGTCTTCAAGGAGTCAAAGTCACTTTATCTGCGTGGTTCCAAATTGCTTTCCAAAATGGTTGTACTATTTCACAATTATGCCAACAATGAATTATTGTGCCTATCTTCCCACAACCTCTCTGATATTGACTATTTCCATCTTTGTCATGAGATGAAACCTCAAAGTTGTTTTGATTTTCATTTTTCTCATTAGTTATTTGGAGTCTTAATAGTTTGCATTTCTTTTGAGAACTGTGTTCATATCCTTTGGCACTTGTCTATTGCGGAATGGTTTTTGATCTTATCTGTATATATCAGTTTCTGTCTCTAGTAAGCTATCATATTATTAGCAAATAAAGATTGCTTTATTTCTTTCTTATCTTTACACCTTTAATTTCTTCCTCTTTTCTTACTGATATTGTTAGCATTTCCAGAATTATATCAAATAATAGAGGGTAGAATTGGCATCCTTGCTTGCTTTACTCTTGTATTTATTGTAAAAAAATTCTTGTGTATCTCTGTTGCATATGATGCTTACTTCTAGTCATTAGATACTTTTTATGAGAGAGCTTTTAGCATAAATTAGTGTTGTGCTTTGTTAGAGGACTTTTCTGCATCTGTGGTGGTAATGTGGTTTTGGATAGTTTTGTTTATACTATGGTTAATTTTGTTATCTCCTAATTTTGAACCATCCTTACCATCTGTGGTATAAATCTCACTTGGTAATAGTGAATGATTTCTTGGAAAAATAGCTGTGGTATGTTTGAAGAATTTAATTTTTTAGAATAATTATATTCATTAATGATATTGGTCCTCTATAGTTCTCTTGTGCTGTATCCTCACTTTCCTGGTTTAGGTATTAGGACTCATAAAAGGAATTTATCTCATAAAAGGAATTTGGTGGGATTTTTTTTCCACTTTTGAGAATAATTTATGTAGTATATATTAATTATTCTTTCAAAGTTTCATAGAATTAGGATATAAAATCTATCAGTCCCAGGCATTTTTCTCTACCTCCTTCTATTTCCTTTTCTGAGATTAGATTATTTGAGATGTCTATTTGGTATTTTATAAGCTTGAGTGTTTTATTAATTTGCTTATGCTCAAGGTCTTTAAAATTTCTTCCCCCTGAATATTTGTTAATTTCTGTTATTCTTCTCTTCCTGCACTCCTCTTCCCCATTCTTTTTCCACTTTTCTGTTACTAACTTTTTGATTTCATTTTTTAAGAAAATTTTTCATTTTCTCTGGTATATTAGATATACTATTTACCATATTAAGAAAACTTCATTTTTTTCCTTATGATTTTTTCTAAAAGAGAATGCTGTTAAAAAACCTTAGTTAAAATACAGTCTCAGATATGTGACTTTGGGCATTGACTTAACCTTAACGTCTGCTTCAGTATCCTCATCTGTAAAAGAGAGTTAACAATATCATCTACTTCCTAGGGCTGTTGTGAAGAAACAACAAGGTAATATTTGTCAAGTGCTTAGCACAGTGCCTGGCACATGTAGGTGTTATATAAATGCCAATACTATTAATAATAATAGTACTAATAGCCTTTTCTTCATCTAATTAACCATGATTTTTACTCATCATTAATGTGGCCTATTATACTGATATTTTTCCTAATATCAGCCCTATGTTCTTAGTCCTAGTGTTTATAATCTTTTAAAATATGTTGCTATAGGTTCTTTGCTAATATTTCATTTAAAATTTTTGTGACTTTATTCATTAAAGCTACTAGTTTATAGTGTTCTGTCTCTCCCTGGCTTAGTTATCAAAACCATATTTTTGTTTTAAGGAAGGAATTCAATAGAGTACATTTTGTTCCTTAAAAAAATGGTTTTTTTTTTTTTTTTTTTTTGCCTTTTTTTGGGGGAAAGGTAGGTAGAGCAATTGGGGTTGACTTGCCCAAGGTCACATGGCTAGTAAGTGTTAAGTGTCTGAGGCCATATTTGAACTCAGGTCCTCCTGACTCCAGGGCCAGTGCTCTTATTCACTGTGCCACCTAGCCGCCCCGTTCTGTTCTTTTTTAAAAAATTTATTTTATATAATATTTGAATTGCTTATTCTTTGACTGTTTCATAGAAGAATTGCTTGTAAATCCATCTGGCTCTGGGCTTTTATTTACTGGGAGTTCATTTGTTCAATTTCTTTTTCTGAGATTGAGTACTTACATTTCCATTTTTTGTTCTTGTTCATACGGGCATTTGGTATTCTTTTGTAAATATTTAGCCATTTCATTTAAATGAACAGTTTTATTGGACAAAATAGTTTCTGATAATTCCCTTTATTTTTTTTGCATTTGTTGTGAATTCTTTTTAATGCTAATTTGGTTTTCTTCTTGTAATCAAATTATTTGATTTCCCCCATAACATTTTATTTCACCCAACTAAAAGCTCCAGTTTGTTCTCTTAATATTTTTACTCTTTTTATTGATTTTCAGAATTGTTATTTTTGCGCAGAATTGGTTTGAAATTTTTTTTGTTTTTTTAATTTTCAAAATTTCACACCCAAGTTACTGTCTTGTTCTTTTTTGAAGAAAGCATTTCAACAAAATAAATTTTCCCTTAAGAGTCCCTTTGTTTCACAAAATGATTTGGAATGTTGTCTTACTGTCATTTTCTTTGATGAAATTTTCTTTGACCCACCTTTTTTTTTTTTTAAGGAATTAATTTTGTCTCTTAATTTGGAGGGCAATTGGGGTTAAGTGACTTGCCCAAGGTCACATGGCCAGTAAGTGTGTCAAGTGTCTGAGGTCGGATTTGAACTCAGGTCCTCCTGACTCCAGGACCGGTGCTCTCTTCACTGCGCCACTTAGCCCCCCCCAAAACATTTTTATTTGTTTTGATCGGTAAAAAATAATTAGTATTCTTGCTTTTTTGCAGTTGTTTTTGACATTTTATATAGTTGCCATCTTCAAAACACATTCTATCTCCCTCTGTGTTGCTCTTCAGCAGTCTTCAGAGAACTGTCATAGCTAACGTATTTAAAATCTATTTTAAATAATTGATTTCTTTATTTTGTTAGCTTCTTTTAGCTCTGAAAGGAGTATGTTAAAGTCCCCAAGTATTATAATTTTCGTATTTCACACTCAGAATTTAATGTCTATTTGATGCATGCATACTAAACATTATATTGATTATCTTCAGTATTTTTAAGCATAATGCTTTTTTCTGTTTACTCTTTTAAGCACATATATTTGCTTTTTTTCTTGTATCCTTCGTCAGGACTAAACTCCTTGAGGGCTGAAACTATCTTCTTTTTGTATCACACATATAGTTTGACCCATGGTAGGCTATTAATAAATGTTTACTGACTGACCTCATATGAGACTACGTTTACTGCAGCTGTTTTCTTTTGAGTTCATTTGAAGCAGAATGGATTTTGCTGTTTAGTCCTTAATTTTAACTCTGGAATCTTTATAATATGTTTGTTATAAACAACAGTGAAGGATTCTGCCTTCTAATCCATTTTATCATCTTTTCTTCAGTGTTATGGGTGAGTTCATCCCAATCATATTTATGGTTATTGTTCATTGTGTATTTTCTACCATCCTATTTTCTTATACTTTTTCTGCTTTACAAAGATGAGAGTGGTGAGAGAAGGGTGTGTATATCAGTAGGGATCAGTGCTTAATGAAATCTACTACTTTTGCTCCTCTTCCCTTCTTCTCTTTTTATCATCCAGCCACCAGTCACTTTATTTCATTCCTTTTAAACCCCATCAGGGTTCCTTTCTTGTTCTACCCTCCTTCTTATTACTCTCCTTCCCCTCTCCCTGTTTCTGTTTCTCTTTTTTGAATTTGTATCTGTCTTAAACCTTGTGCTGGCGTGTGTGTCTTACCCAGAAGTGCCAGTGCAATATTTAGAGCTCCCATGATCACAGTAAAGACAGTGACTATAAATATTGCATGACGGTCGATCACAAAATGTACAAGATTCTCCAGGTAGAGGACAGAACTGAAGAATTTATTTAGACACAAAAAAACCAAATCCCCATACCAGTAAGCTGATTCCATCATAGTACCAAAGATATTCAGAAGCCATAATAATGCTGAGAGCCACAGCATCCTTCAGTCTTCCCACAAATCAATACAAGATCAATATCTGCTCACAAGCCTATCTAACTCTTTGCCTGAGCATCTTCTCCCCTCTACCACCTTGCTGGCTCTGACCACCAGCTTCCTGTGGGCTCTGCTTCCCTTCAACAAACTCCTCCCACCACAGGCTCCATGTGACTACATTCAGCCTATTAGGGGGCAGAGTTTACTTTCAAAGCAGGGGAAGTCTTCAAATTCCCCCTAGGTCTGTTAAGGGGCAGGGAAGATCTTCAAGTTCCCATTCTTGTTACATACCCTTGTTCAGTTTAAATTTTTAATTTAAATTAAATGTTTAAGTTCAATTGAAAATGAGCTTCATGTGACCCCTTCTCTATTTCCCCACTCTGTTTTGATAGTCTTCTGTTTGTGCACTCAGATTTTGTGAATAATCTTCACCTCTCCATATTTCCTTACTGAATAATTTCCCCTCCCACATTTCCCTTGTGTATTCCTTTCCCCTTTTCTTCCATTTTTTTCTTTTAAAATCATCAAAACATAAAACCAATACATTGCTCTATCTTTTGAAACTCCCTTTATGACTCCTGATGACTTTAGGATTTGGAGGGGGTTCTTATTTTTTCTCCCTCATTAGAATGTAAACTTGACATTTTTGTATATTCCCTTGAATTTGCTCAGATGTCTGTTTTCTTGGTTCCTTTTATTTACATTTTCAAGTTATTACTTTGTTGTCTTTTATTTGGTGTGCTTCCAAGTTCTGTATTTCATAAAGTTTCATTTTTTTTCTTATGTGATTATATTCATTTTTATTGGGTCAATTATTCTCGGTTGTGAACCTGCTCCCCCCCCCCCCCCTTTTTTTTAAAGAACATTTTCCAAGCTTTCTTTTTCCGCACAGTTATGGTTGTCAAATACTGTATCATCTTGACTCTGGTTCTTTGATACTTTCTAGTTGGGTGCTTGCAGTATTTTTGACCAGAAAGTTCTGGATTATAGCAATTTAAATTCATGAAAGCTTTTGATTTTTGGGTTTCTTTCAGGAATTAAGCAGGGATTCTTTTTATTTTCACTTTGCCTTCTGTTTTTATTAAGTCTGATTTTACTTTTATGATTCCCTGAAATATAGTGTTCAGGCTGTTATTGTGGTCATGTGTATCAGATAGTGCAATCATTCTTAATATTTTTTTCTCCTTGACTTATTTTCAGATTCTGTTTATAAAATGAGTTACCTTGTATTTTTTTCTTCTTTTTATTTTTAACTTTTAAAACATTTTTGTTATTTTACAGAGCTATTACCTTTTATTTGCTCTTTTCTGATTTTCATGAAATCTATTATTTGGGTAAGGTTTTGTACCCGTTGTTGTTCTGCTTCAGTTGTTTCAGTTGTGTTCCACTCTTCATGACCTGTTGGGCGTGGTTTGTCATTCCCTTTCTTCAGCTCCTTTTTACATACAGATGAGGAAACTGAGGCGAACAAGATTAGTGACTTGCCCAGTCACACAGCTAGTAAATGTCTGAGGCAGGATTTGAGAATTCAGGTCTTTCTGACTTCAGACCCAGCGCTCTATCTTCCGTGTTCAAGTGTCCAGAGGAGAATGTGACCAGCGATGTTAAGTGAAGCAGAGAGGTCAAGAACACTGGAGACTAAGATAATTCATTGGGATTGAGGAATGAGTGAGAGGACAGGAAGTGGAGACAATGAGTTGTAGATAGCTTTTTCTAGGAATATGACTAAAAGGGCTAGATATGATAACTTGAAGTGATAGTAGGAGCCACTGTAAATTTGTTTAAGATGTGTATTCAAAGAAGTGGGACATATTTGATGTTTATGAGAGAGAGAGAAAGAGAGAGAGGGAGAGGGAGAGAAAGAGAGAAACAAAGAATATGAATATGATTAAAGCAGACAATTGACTTGAAGAGATGGGAAGGGAAGCAGTCTAAGGTTTTAGGAGAGAAAAGAAAGTTGGATAATGGCTTATACTGGTAGTGAGTTAGACAGTCAATTATGGAAAAGTAAAAGGATTACCTGGCTGTGGTGAGGGTCTTGTTGAAGTTGGAAAATGTGGTTGTGTGACTTTAACCAGCTCTGCTGAGTAGCAGGTGAATAATTCAGCAATGTAGGAGGTTTATGGTAATAATCCAGGGCTTGGATTTGGCAAGGTATGAGTGACTTTAGGGTGAGGAAAAGAGAGGTTCAGTTGGATCAGGAAAGTCATTTTTGTGGAAAATACAGTCTGGTTTCATTCAGCAAATATTTATTGAACAGTTATTATATACAAGGCACTGCAAATAGGTAGAGGGATTCCAGGACTGGGAAACTTGTGATGTAGTCGGGAAGGTAAGATGAACATAGAAATGACTGTACTTTAATATAGGATGTGTTAAGTTATGAGAGAGATACAAAGTGCTCAGAGTTTGAGGATTGCTTTTAACTGAGTTAGAAATGGTTGAGGTTAGTAAATCGAAGCGCTTGTTTCTAACGTCTTTTGCTTGGTGATAATAGTGGAATTGTATGTGCTTTCTCAGTACTTTTAAAAAATTTGACCAAGAATAATCCATTGTCTATCAGTAGAAGATAATAAGCAAATAGTCAAAAATTGTGTAATAATCCAAAGCAGATAAAAGAAAGCCACACATAGGGAGGTGCTCCCAAATGGTGGATAATTTGCAGTGTTTTAAATTTTGAACTTTTACTTTTTCCTATTTTGATACAATTTTCCTTCTTCTAAACTCTATTTTCTTTGCTCTTTTGCTTGTTTTGGTAAAGGTTCCAATCAGAAAATAATATAATTCATTGTTATTTAATCTCAGTTATTGGTGGATTGAATGAAGAGTTTTATAAATAATCTCTTAGCTTAAATACCATAGTATAACAAAATAATGTAAACAGGTTGTCATGGTTATTTTTCTTATATTTTAGCTGTTTAAAACCCTTATTTTCCTTTTTTATTGTTTATCCCTGTTGACTGAGGAATATTTATATTTTAGAGAAAGTTGACATTATATTGTGTAAAAGTCATAGAAAAATTTGATTGCAAGTACAAATAAAAGTAAGAAAATTTTCAAAGCTTAAAATAATTTTATTTTCACGTTTAGTTATGGAGTACTGACTGTATTTACCTTAGATGGTCCTTGATAAGAATAATTGTCTTGTATCATTATCTCTTATCATAATTTATTTTTCTTCACACAGTGTTTGTAGTTTTGCTGCTGGACTCTTCCCTCCCTTCCCCCACCCCATCAGGATGATATGAGAGTTGAAAGAAGACGATGCATACAGGTGATTAAAATTTTCAAATACAGTTTGACCGTGGTTATCTGAGTGAGTGTGGGAATTAATGAAATTTCTTGAGAATGGGTAACTTTATGATTAAAGACAGTGGGAGTTATTAGATAACAGGCCTTGTCAAGAAGAAAGTTTAAATGTTGAGATTTGTGTTTTGGGCAACTATGATATTCAGAGCTTAGTTCAGCATTAAATAAAATGTGATAATTTACATTTCTGTCAGGGTTTACAAATATATCATCTCATTCGATTCCCACAATAACCCTGGTAGTAGGAGAAGTTAGCGTTTGGTTAGGGAAAGTGGTTTTAAACAATCCAACAGAAATGTTTTTCTTTTGGAAGTAAGCTCATTATCTGAATGATAAAATTTAACATAATTAGAACAGTTAAATGTAAGTACCCATTAGATGACTTAAAAAATACATCTTTTAAAATGAAAAGGGCTTATTCTAGCAATGAAAAAGTGACAGTTTATTGTCTCCATGCTGAGCTTTTTCAGTATAATTGAATATCCTTAATTTCAGGAGTTGATTTACTACTGATATTTTAACATTTATGGATTAAATATTTAATAATTGGCTGTCAGGAGAGGAATGATTAGTGGTCAGTTGTGTGGGTTTCATGTTCACATCACCATTCTCCAGAAGGGGAGCTATTATTTATGTACCATATGGCATGCTTGCCATATGTAGAAGGTGCTGTGCTCTATGAGTAAAGCAAACTTGCAGTAGTTTAAGAGAAATGAGATGTTCAAATTTAGAGCCATCTCCTCTCCAAATGTTCATATGGGCTCTTTGTGCCCAACTTGTGGTAAAGCCTTCCAAGCTCATATTGGTTTGATCAGCTGCAGTTCCACACACCGTACCTTGATTCCAATGTAGTCATATCATTTTGGTCCTCATAGAGAATGAAGGACAACGGCCAACCAACCAGCTGTTCTCTTCAGGTAGTCATGTTAGTACCTGCGTTCCTACCACTGCCAGATGTAGTTAATTTTTTAAAAATGTTGATTAGCTGTTGGAATTTCTACAAACTCTAAAATTAAACAAATGGTGTTTCACTTTTGAGTTGGAGTGGTTCAGCTATATTTGAATCTCTGACAGTTTTCACCTGACTGCATTTATAAACTGCTATTTTAAAAACGTAGTCAGTTAACCTCAAAAGAAATATCATACCTACACACATTTTGAATAGATTGCTCTTGTTGGTATGGCCTTGGAATATTGTATTTCTGCTGAAAGGATAACAATTATATTTTTTACTCTGATAATATTTTAATAAATTAATATGATCAGCAAGTTTACCTTGTTTTAAAAGATAGTTAATCCCATATTATAAACTGAATTATATATAAAGGATATAAGAGAGTTCAGTTTTTAAAGGAATCTTTTGATGAATTTTGTTGTCAGTAAAAGTTTCCCAACTTTTAATCAGGATTTTCATATGTTTGGTTTGCAGCACATAACAGGAATATGATGTTATCTTAATAATCTCACAAAAATTTGTTTAGTCAGTGTACTTGGTATAAATTTGGTTTGACAAGTGTTTTTTATCACCTGGAAAAATAATTTCCTTAAAAACAAAGATTTATTTTGTTAAAATTTTCCATTTTAAATTTATTAATGTATTAACATTATTTGTAACAGTAAGTACAGGTAAGATGATACTGCATTTCCATTGTATTTTCATTTAATTTAAACTTTTTGCCACAGGCTGAAGTTTGCCCTAAAGTTTTATTATTTAACTAGGCTAAAACTGAGGTATTTTGGTTTGCTTTTAAAATTGCAGTTTTTAACCATACATCCATACTACTGTACAAATGTAATTACAGATAAAAAAAAGTTTTTTTTAAATTCTAAAAACTTTATTAATTGTAATCTAATAATTTCCAGGGTAACATGATGAAGTTACCATTTTAAAAAGTAATAAGAAATTGAATAACATTCATGAGTTGGTTTCATATAATACTTTTTTTGTTCTTTCACATGCAGAAAAATTTTTCATCTCATATCATTTTTAAAATGCATGTTGAATGCCAGTATAGTGAGTATTAGGTACTTTACTTTATATCATGTATTTTAAATGCAAGTCTTTTTCTTGTTTAAAAAAAATTCTACAGTGACATTTTAGCAAAAAAATCTAAAGTGTGTGTTTGTGTGTGTTTCTGTCTGTGTGTGTTTAAATGAATAATTGACATGCAGGTATCTATAACAGGTTGTCAGTCCACTCCTTCCCTTACTCTTTCCACATTCACTTCTGTATTTGTGTAAATTTTCCTTTTTACGTAGTTTGAGTGCATGTACCAATCTTACTGTTCTGCTTTTTTCTTTCCAGATTGTTTAGTTAAGTTCCATAACCCTCATTTGTGTTTTTAAATTGTATTGCAGCATTTCATAACATTGATATAACAAGCTTCAGTCATTCTTCAGTTGTTGGACACTTGGGTCATTTGTAGCTTAATTAGCACTTTATTTGAAGACAGGGACTCCTGTTTTTCATCTTAATAGTAACTGCACACTGTATAGTGATTGTATTTGGAGTTTAATAAAGGTTTAGACCATTCAAGGAGTAATAGATGGTCAGCTTAATCACCTGTCCCCTTCAGCAGAGTTCTCTCCAACCACTGATATTCTGCCTATACTCATTCTTTTTCTCTTTTAAAAAAAATTATTTACTTATAGTTTACGACATTCAATTCCACAATCCCTTGAGTTCCAAATTTTCTCCTCTTCCTCCTGTCTCCCCTTCCCATGGCAGCATGCAATCTGATACAGGTTCTACAAATACCTTTGCATTAAACATTAGTTAAGTTGTAAAGAAGAGTTATAACCAATGAGAAAGAAGGAACAAAACAAAACACAAAAGAGGGAGAGAGCAAGTAGTTTGCTTCAATTTGCATTGAGACTGTGGTTCTTTTCTCTGGATGTGGATATCCTTCTCCATCATGAGTCTTTTGGAGTTATCTTACAACCTTACATTGCTGAGAGGAGCCCAGTCTATCAAAGTTAGTCCTCACGGATACAGTGTGTCTGTAATTGCATATAAAGTTCTCCTGGTTCTGCTTTCCTCACTCAGCATCAGTTTATATAACTCTCTCCAGGTTAGTATGAAGTCTGTCTGCTCCTCATTTCTTATAGCCCAATAATATTCCGTTACATTAATATACCACAACTTGTTTAGCTATTCCCCAAATGATGGGCATCCCCTTGATTTCTAATTCTTTGCCCCCACAAAAACAGTGCTATAAATATTTTTGTACATACGGGTCCTCCTCCCACTTGTATGATATCTTTGGCATACAGCCCTAGTAGTGGTATTGCTGGGTCAAAGGGTATGCACATTTTTCTAACCCTTTGGGCATACTTCCAAATTGCTCTCCAGAATGGTTGGATCAGTTCACAGCTCCACCAACAATGCATTAGTTTTCCAATTTTTCCACATCCTCTCCAGCATTTATCATTTTCCTCTATTATCTTGTTAACCAATCTGACTGGTGAGATGCTGTACCTCAAAGTTGTTTTGATTTGCATTTCTCTAATCAGTAGTGATTTAGAGCATTTTTTCATATGCTTATATTTTAAATTTCTTCCTCTGAAAACTGCTTGTTTTTATCCTTTGACCATTTACCAACTGAGGAATGCCTTGTATCCTTATAAATTCGACTCAGTTGTCTATATATTTTAGAAATGAGGTCTTCATCAGAGAAACTGGTTATAAAAATTCTTTCCCAGTTTTCCACTTCCCTCTGAATCTTGGTTACATTGGCTTTATTTGTACAAAAACTTTTCAGTTTAATGTAATTAAAGTTATCCATTTTGTATTGCATAATGCTTTCTGTCTCTTGTTTGGACATAAATTCTTTCCTATTCCATAAATCTGACAGGTAAGCGATTCCTTGCTCTCCCAGACTGCTTACAGTATAACCTTTATATCTAGATGGTGCACCCATTTAGACTTGATTTTGGTATACGGTGTAAGATATTTGTCTATGCCCAGTTTCTGCCATACTGTTTTCTAATTTTCCCCAGCAGTTTTTGTCAAATAGTGAATTCTTATCCCAGAAGCTGGGGTCTTTGGGTTTATCAAACACTAGATTACTATAGTCACTGGCTGCCATGTCTTGTGTACCTAATCTGTTCCACTGATCCGCTACTCTATTCCTGATTCAGTACCAAGTAGTTTTGATGACTGCTGCTATATAATACAGTTTAAAATCTGGTATGGCTAGGCCACCTTCCCTAGAATTTCTTTTTATTAATTCCCTTGATCTCTTGGACCTTTTTGTTCTTCCATTTGAATTTTGTTACTATTTTTTCTAGCTCTACAAAATAATTTTTTGGTAGATTGATTGGAATGGCACTAAATAGGTAAATTAATTTGTATAAAATTGTCATTTTTATTATATTAGCTCGACCTAGCCATGAGCAACTGATGTTTTTCCAATTATTTAGATTTGACTTTATTTATGTGAAAAGTGTTTTATAATTGTATTTGTATAGTTCCTGAGTTTGTTTTAGCAGGTAGATTCCCAAGTATTTTATTATGTCTGCAGTAACTTTAAATGGAATTTCTTTTTCTATTCCTTGCTGTTGGACTTCATTAGAAATATATAGGAATACCGAGGATTTATGTGGGTTTATTTTATATCCTGCAACTTTGCTAAATTTATTTATCATAAGTAATTTTTTACTTGATTCTCTAAGTATATCATCATATCATCTGCAAAGAGTGATAGCTTAGTCTCTTCTTTGACTAATCTGATTCCTTCCATTTCTTTTTCTTCTCTTATTGCTACAGCTAACATTTCTAGTACCAAATTGAATAAGAAAGGTGGTAGTGGACATCCTTGTTTCACCCCTGATCTTATTAGAAATACTTTTAGCTTGTCTCTTTTACATACATTAGATGTATTCATCCTTTTTTTTAAATTAAAAAACATTTGTTTTTATTTAATTGATTTGTTTGTTTACTTTTAGTTTACAAGATTCAGTTCCACAATCCCTTGAGTTTCAAATTTTCTCCCCTCCATCACACCCCTCCTACCCCCCCATGGTGGCGTGCAATCAAGTATAGGATCTGCAAATACTTTCACATTGGAAATTAGTTTGGCTGTATAGAAGGGTTGTAACCAGTGGAGTGAACACTGGGAAAAAAGAAAGAAAACCAAACATGAAAAAACAATAGCATGTAGATTGCTTTAGTCTCCATTTAAACTCTGGGCTTTCTAGATTTTTGTCTGAATGTAGATATCTCCTGTTATCCCGGGACTTGTAGAGTTGTCTTATAACTATGCATTGCTGAGAAGAGTCCAGTTTATCAAAGTTGATCGTCACACATATGATGTGTCTGTGATTGTGTACAAATTTTTCATGGTTCTGCTCTTCTCACTCAGCATCAGTTTGTGTAAGCCTCTCCAGGTGAATATGAAGACCGTCTCCTCCCCATTTCTTATAGCACAATAGTATTCCATTACATTCATATACCACAACTTGTTTAGCCATTCCCTAGTTGATGGGCATCCTCTTAATTTCCACTTTTTTGCCACCACAAAGAGAACTGCAATAAATATTTTTGTACATATGGGTTTTCCTCCCATTTCTATGATCTCTTTGGAATACAACCCCAGAAGTGGTATTACTGGGTCAAAGGGTATGCGATTAATTATAGCCCTTTGGGCATAGTTCCAGATTGCTCTCTAGAATGGTTGTATCAGTTCACAGCTCCACCAACAATGCATTAGTGTTCCAATTTTTCTACATCCTCTCCAGCATTTGTCATTTTCCTGTTTTGTCATCTTAGCCAATCTGACTGGTGAGATGTGGTACCTCAAAGTTGTTTTGATTTGTATTTCTCGAATCAATAATGATTTAGAGCGTTTTTTTCATATGCTTATAGATATCTTTAATTTCTACCTCTGAAAATTGCCTGTTCATATCATTTGACCATTTATCAATGGGGGAATGACCTGTATTCTTATAAATTTTACTTAATTTCCTGTATATTTTAGAAATGAGGCCTTTATCAGAGACACTGGTTGTAAAAATTCTTTCCCAATTTCGCACTTTCCTCTTAATTTTGGTTACGTTGGCTTTGTTTGTACAGAAACTTTGCTTTTTTTTTTTCCATTTCATAATCATTCATATTTTTAAACTTTTT
>CM053580.1:153165470-153222124 GCA_028627135.1 Pseudochirops cupreus
CCCTCACACTTTCTTCATCTCAGTGATAATGAACCCCTTGCTCCTGGAGTACAAACTCTATTACCTGTCCCCATTTGAGCTCTCCGTTATTCCTTTTAACTTCATCCCTGCCCTTTCCTTCCACTGGTGTCCCTTGGAATTACATAATTAACAAATTTTATTTCATTTTAAACTTCTTTCTTTTTAGCTCTTTCAGTTTTCTGGGGCTCAATAAGACCTTGCTCCTCTGTGATCACACTACTTCCTGAATATCCTTTAACTACTGGTCATACTCTGTTGTCTCTCTGCCCCCTCCTTATCCCCTAGATTCTTTTGTCTGATCATGGATTCATTGTCTTCTATTTGGTGCATTTTCATATTCAGGGAGTTCGCTGCTTGAGTAAGATTTTTGCTTTTTTGTACCAAGCTGTTAATTCCATTTTTAATTCTTTCCTCCATAACTGTAATTTCTTTTTCATTATTATTTTTAGGGCTGCCATTTAATTTACAAAAGCATTTCTTTTAACTCTTACTCTTTTTTTTGGTTGTTTCATCTTTTCTAGGAATTTTAGTTGAGATTGTGGCTCAAGCTGGGTTTTTTTTTTTTCTCAAACCTCTCCCTGAGGCTTTGCTTGTAGATGTTTTGAGTAATTATTTTTTTCTGGGTTTGTGTCTTGAGCTTCTCTGTTGTCATAACTAACTTTTAGTGGTGGGATTTGTTTATATTTTGCTCAGTCTTCTAGCCTACTGCCTGACTTTGAACTTGATATTAGGACTGGCCTCATGCGTTCTTAAAGCAAAGTTCTCGGATGATTCTACTGTTGTATTCTTGGGATATTGCATCCTCAAAGAAAAACATAGTTTGGGCATAAATTTAACCAGAATTCTTAAGAAAGATGTGTCAGGATCTCAGAGACTACTCAGGCTAGAGACCTTTAAGCTTTCATTGCTACCAAAATATTTTAATCTAGAGTAAAATCTGATTATTGCCCCCTCCCTGGTTCTGAGGTTTGCAAGTTCCCATCTAGGCTTAGGTCTGAGTAACAATAGTCTTCTGGTAGATTCAGTCTCTTTTAGCCAGCTGGGAAGCTCTACTGGTTCAGAGTGATGAGCTTCCTGGCAGTTCCATTACTCTCCTTGAGTATGGGATCCCTGCTCTGGTTATTCCTTTGCAGCCTTCAGACCAGGCTAGAAGTTTAAGCTGAAACCCTGTTCTGCTCCTAAAGTCTGAGCCATACCACTGTTGCTTGTTTTGAACTTCTTCCTTACTCGTTATACTGCCTAGCGCCTGCAACTGCTCTTTTTCTCAGAATGCTACCCCTGGGCACAGATCCTCCTTCTCAGTTGTCCCTGAATTGGTGACTGGGTCTAATATAGCTACCAGTTGGCACCTCTTCTGTATCCTCCATGAGGGATGCTCTGTATGGGTCAAAGATCTCCGCTTACAATGATTCACAGCCTCTTCTTGTGCTAGTGTGCTTAGCTCTGGGATCTTGGCTAGAGCCTGTCCCCAGTGTGTGCAGACTTCTCTGTCTTATTTCCTTATCATCACTTGGGCAGGAAAAATGACACACTCTGATGTTTTTCTTAAAATTTTCCCATAAGGACTCAGTATGGCTGGTTTTAGTGCTTCTTAAACTGTGGGTTGAGACCCCATATGGGGTTTAAGAAGTGCTGAAGGGGTCATGAGTGGAAAAAGTTTAAGAAGCTCTGTGAACTCGGATTATTTTGGAGGAGTTGAGGCATGTGCTGTGTACTTCACTTTTCTTCCTGCTACTCCATCATAATGATTCCTGTCTTCAACCCTTCAACCTGAACACCATCCTTTACTTTTGCTGGCACTTACTATTTGTTCTATCACTATGATGCTTACCATAGGTAATCTAAGGTGATAAATTTCATCAGGAATTTTCTTCAGGATCTAGATACACCTGATTTGGCAGGAATCTTACTACATCTTAGCAAAGTCTCATGCTGATAACTTCATTGATTATTATAGATCTTCAACTTTATGTTCTATATAAGCAATTTAATACCTCAAGCTGCAGCAGTGTTTACTCTGCAGCTATTTACTGCCAGAGCTAAGCTTATCATAGAATACCTCAACCCATACCTGAACTAGAATCTCTTTTACAACATAGCCAACAGCTAGTCTTTTCTTGAAGACCTCTAGCAAAGGGGAACTTATTAACTCTCATTTTAGTTTTACATAATTTTGTCTGGAAGTTTTTCATTACATCAAAGCTCAGTCTTCTTTAACAATTCCACTTATTGTTCCTAATTTTTCCTTTTGAGTTCAAATAGAATCCCTAATGTGGCAGCCTTTTATATATTGAAGTCAGGTTTTATGTCTAACCTTCTCTAGGTTAAATAACCCAGGTTCCTTTAACTAGCCCTCATGGTTTAATTCTGAGGTATTTCACCATCCTGGTAGCTCTTTTGTGAATACCTTTCCACTTTTCAGTGTCCTTAAAATGTGGTACCCACAACTGAATGTGATAATCCAGATGTAAAGGGCAGAGAACCACATATTCTCTTTAGTATGAGATCATAAATATATTTAATGTTTTGTAAATTAATCTTTTCTTGGACTTCATCTTTAAAAAGATAAACACTAACTTCCTATAATAGCAGATGTGGCCATTTTCCTTCTTTTTTCTGTGCACAGTTCTGTGTATGAGTATGTCCCTACCCTCCCTTCCTCCACTTCCTTTCTCTTCCATGCAAAAATATATTCAGTTACACATTAGCACTGTGCTCAAACAGTGTTTTTGATTGTGCATTTGAATCTCTTTCTTCCTGACTCCGTCTATTTTTATTGGCCACATCATGCTACTTAGCACTTCTGTTCTCCATGGTCATTCAGAGGTCACTTAGTGCATCCATATTTACATCTGAAGGTTCTTTTAAAACTTCTTTTTATTTATATCATTCATTGTTACATCAACTACATTTTCCATTGTATCCTTCTCTGCATTCCCTATAAAAGTTCTATTAGTTATAATAAAGAATAAAAAGGTGGGTGAAATTTAGCAAAATTAACAAACATAAAAAAGGCTTATGCAGTGTTCTGCATTCATGGTTCTTCTCCTGCAAAAACTTGAGGGAAATGTTTTCCCAAAGCTTTTCTTTGGTTCCAGGTTTTTTTTTTTTCATTTTTACATTTTTTTAAATTTGGAAATGTTCATACTGCTGCAGAGAAATTGGATTTTAGAGACACAAGATATCCATTTATTACAAAACAAGAGATCTGGAAATTGTTTACATGATAAAACAAAAGATTTCAGAACTTCAGCGGAATGGGCAATTTTCATGATGCCTCTTCATTAGTGATTTCAGTCCACGTATTTCCTCAAAATGTCACTAACTCTAAATAAGAAGTAGTCCTTGTCTTCTATAACTACTTTGGTTCCACCATATTCTGGAAGAAGAACTTTATCTCCAACTTTTACACTAACTGGTTGAATTTCTCCACTCTTTCCTTTAGATCCTGATCCAACAGCTACTACTGTAGCTTGCAATACTTTTCCTTGAGATTTTTCTGGAAGCATAATACCTCCTTTGGTAACAGTCTCAGCTATACTCCTTTCAACCAAAACTCGGTCAAGGAGGGGAAGAAACTTTCTAAAAGCCTGCCCTGCCATGGCTCCCGCAGTGCCCTGCAGCTGTCGCTCTTGCTCAGTCTATTCCCTCCGTCCCTCCCCGGGCGCCGGTAGACTCGCAGCCCTGTCAGTGAAACCTGGTTCCAGGTTTTTAACAGTTTATTTAGTGTCTGTCAATGAGGTTCACCTGTACCAGTTGACATAGTAATAAGAGTAGGCAGCTGCCCTCTTATTATTGCCTTCCTTATCCCAGGTCTCAGATGTTTTATTAGCCATTTTTTCTTTTTTATCTAAAAATAATTCTTAGAAATTATAACAATAAAACAAAAATCCAAAAATTGTACTTTTTCTTTGTCATTTATCATTGTTCTATCTACCCTGGGCAATGGATCTGCCCCTTACATCCTAAAAAGGCCTTTTATGATCCTTGGTTATTTTCAGTTGATCTCTTTATTTTCATCCTATTACCTTTTCTTGCTTTTGTTTTCTATACATGTCTTTTAAAATCAGCCAAAATGGTTGTTCAGTTTTCTGTATAGCAACATTGATCTTTCTAGGCAGCTTTCTGTTTTCTTTCACCTTAGAGTGGCTTTTCTTTGTGTTGTCAGAATTTGTACTTGAAAGCCAATTAGCATCATTCCTTGGCCAACTTTCCCTGTAGAATCAAGCAATAGGATCCTCCCTTAACTTTTTTTCTGAAACTTGTGAAATCTACTTTATTAAAATTCAAGGTGCACATCAAACTATTTCTGACTTTCTTTTTATTTTATAAATTTCAAGATTGAGTGGTCACTCTCAAGTTTTAATCATTTTCATTCTGGCATCCAATTCCTCCTTGTCAAGAATAAGGTTTTGGATTGTTCCATTTGTTGTACGTAGTGTTTTAAAAAAACAACAACCAATAATATATTTTGTCATCTCTTGCTTTATTCCAGTTGCTGAAGAAAAGGTGGCCTTTTTGTCAGTGTTACCCCTTTTATGTGTACCTTTGATATCTCATACCTATCTATCTTCTGCCTCCCTTTTATCATTTCTCTCACAATTTTTTTCATTTCTTGCTTCTGCAGTCACTTTTATAGTTCTTGTTGCTATAAGCCCCCCTTTTTTCCTTCAGAGGTTTTATTTATTGTTGTGTTATGCTGTTCTTTTACTTCTTGGACTTCTCTTAAGTCATAATATTCCTTCATTTTGTTTAGTGTTCTCAAATGTTCAGTACTTTCTTTTGTTTACTCATATTTCCAGTCATACTTCTCTCATTGAGACTTTGTGTTCTGGTCAGTTCCCTTTGATACTTAACTCTTGAATGGTTTGTGTAGACTTTGTTCGGTCTTATCCCCTATAGATTCTGGATGAAGCTATTTTGGATGCCACTGGTGTTCTAGATGATGTTTATGGTACAGGCCCCATCCTTTGCCTCGCTCCTTGGATTTCTCAGTCTCTTGATGGTGCTGTGAGGGTTCTGGCCTTCTCTGGTCTTTGACTCCTCTTCCTTTGCACAATCTCCAATCAGGGGGAAATTGACTCTGTTCCCTGTTGTGGCTGTATCACATGTTGGGGAATAGACTAGTCTCTTACTTCTTTTAAGACTCCATAGAATGTCTGCTCTGGAACTGACCTGGCTATTGCATCTCTTTATGTTCCTAGAACGTATCTAGGCCCCGTCTCCCTGTACAGTGACTCGTGGGGACTGGCTTTGTCCTTTGCTTCTGTTCTAAAAGGCCAAAGGTGGTATTTGAATTAAGGTCCTCTTTGATTAGAACTTGTACTGACTAGGGATCTAATCTATCCATACCAATTGGCTTAGGATAAACAGTAGAAGCCTGTGCTCGATATCATTGTGGAAGCCCATCCTTGGGTTCTAGCTCATTTAACCAGAATTTGGGCTGATTTACCTTTTATGGGCCCTTCTTCAGCTTCTGACATCTTTACTGGAATTTGAAATGGCCTCTCTAATATGACCAATGTCCCAGTCTCTGCTAGCCTCTTTTTGTGTGCTTGTGGCCTGATCTGGATGGAGGAACTTCTTTTTTAGTTGTTTTTTTTTTTCTTCATCATAGATTTTTTTTGGGCCCTTCTTAGGGGTTTATCTGGGAGACCTGGGTTCCTCTATAACCTTTTTATTTGTTCTATAAAGTTTTTTTTGGCCCTCCAATGTCTTTCACCCTGTTACCTCCCCCCCACCCCTATTTCAACTCTTCCCCCTTTATTCAACTGAAACATTGTCCCATGTGACAAAGAAAAACAGTTAAACAAAAACACTGAAAGCAGTCATAACATCTAACAGTGTGTACTATATCCTGATAATCCTCTGCTTTCTTTGCTCTGAAGGGAAGGCCCGTTCTGTTAGCTGCTTTAGACTCTGACTTTCAATGGCAATTTATTTAAGTACTTTTGATTACCTTTAAGTATTCATTTCATTTACATTACTGTAGTCGTTGTATTTTTTTTCTCCTGCATCATTTCATATAATCTTTTCTTTTGTTTTTGGGAATTTCTCCTTAGTCTTTTCTAATTGAACTATAATAACGCCATTACATTTATGTATCATTGCTTTTTAAGTCTTTCCCTCATTGTTAGGTACCTGCTCTGTTTCCATTTCATTACTGTAAAAATAGCACTTCAGTTAATATTTTGTTACATATTGGACCTCTGTGTCTGTGTTTGATTTCATTAGGGTGTATGACGACTAGTGGGGTTCCTCAGTAAAAGGCTATAGAACAGATTCGTCACTTTTCTTGCATAATTTCAAACAAGCGTCGTGATCTGACCGCTTCATAGTTTTGCTAATAGTATGTTAGTATCTTTATTTCCCCACGGCCCTTCCAACATCGCCTCCCATGTTTTGGTCATCTTTGCCCATTTTCATTTTGTGAGGTGATTGAAATTTTATTGTCTTTGTTTATGATAAACAAAGAACTATTTTGGACTGTTTTCTTCACTTCGTCACAGTGATTTATAATTCTTATTTTGAAAGCTGTTTCTGTTCTTTATTCAGAATGACTCTTGATATTGATATTGTATTTAATTTATATATACACACATACATATATATGATGTTAATTTATTGGTGATTGTTGATGCAAATATTTGTCTACTCTTGCTATTTTCTAATTTTATTAATTTTTACAGAAGATTTTCAGTTGAATAAAATTTTCTGTAGTTGTAAAAGATCTTGTTTGGTTTCTTCTAGTTTTTAAAGAATGAAAATTTTTTTTGGCTTTTTGGAGGGGGAAGGGTAGGGGAGTTGGGGTTAAGTGACTTGTCCAAGGTCACACGGCTAGTTTTTGTGTTAAGTGTCTGACGCCGGATTTGAACTCGGTTCCTCTGACTTCAGGGCCAGTGCTCTATTCACTGTGCCACCTAGCTGCCCCCTAAAGAATGAAATCTTGAAGGTGAATCACTGAGTGATAAGTTTCTCTGATTTTGGCAGAGGGAGAATTTTTGGAGGTGTCCAGATAATTTAAGTTCCCTTTACTATGTAATACTTTTTTGATTGGTTTGTGTTCAATATCATCAACTTTTTGTCAGGTTCCTAGTCCCCTCCGATTCTAATTGTCTATGTGGCTTTCTCTCATTGCACTTTGTTAAATTGAACTTTGATCATTTTATTATGAATGAATGAAAAAAAAATTTCTTAATGGCATATTATGTACAATGTACTATGATAAGCTCTGGTGATACAAATAGAAAAACAATATTGAACCTGCTCTCAAGGGCCTCAGTTTCTAATGTGGGAGACAGTACATAGAAGGGGATTCAGCTGTAGGTGAATGGCACTTGGTTCAACAGCAAAGCATATGACAGTGGATCTTCTTTAATGTCATTTTCATTGATAACATCATATCCGTTTCTGATACTGAAATATTTGGTGGTAACAATAAGGACTTGATTGGGGAGAACTTTCTTATCTGGGTTGTTATTCACTGTGGCTAATTTGGGGCTGCATTACCTGCCCAAGCTGTTGCCAGCTCACTTTTCTACAACAGTTGATTGCTTCATTGATTGATAGCTGTAGGAGCTGGGTTGGAAACATAGCCAGTGATCTTATGGACATTTCTGTTTCTGGGGCTGTTGGGCTTACCTGCTTGTCCATGGCAGTTGGTGATGATGGTGAAGCTGGATCCCTGTTCTATTAAAGGTTATTTTCCTTCTTAATATTTATGGAGAACCAAACTAGAAACAGGGCTAGGGTTCTGGGGGTGGGTTGGTAATGGGCACAGTGTCCTGGGCTGTCTCTGTTAGGGTTTGAAAGGCATGGATGGTAGCAGTGGTTTGACCTTCCTTCCAAGTGTTCTCTCTTGTTTTTCCCTCAGGGCACCTTGTTGCCTCTCATCTAGTTTTCTTCTCCACCTCAATTGGAGGCAGCTCGTGGTGGTGGTTGGTGGCAGTGGCAGTGGCATTGCTGGTAGGGCCAGGGTTGCTTCTCTGGATAATGCCCTGAGGGGGTGGCATGAAAGCAGGGCTTAGTTTCTGAAGGGGACACTTCTATTTCTGAGGCTCTTGGGCTTACCAAATAGTGTTATCCTTCTGTCTCATGTCTATCCTTTTCCTTTTGAATAAAGTTTTTGTTTGGTCATTTTTAGTTATGTCTAACTCTTCATGACCCCTTTTGGGAGTTTTCTTGGGAAAGATACTGAAGTGGTTTGCCATTTCCTTCTTGAACTCATTTTACAGATGAGGAAACAGAGACAAACAAGTGTCTAAGGTTGGATTTGAACTCAGGTCTTCCTGACTCGGGGCCCTACATTCTGTCTATTACACCACCTACTTACTCCTTTGAATAAAGTATACTCTTCCAAAGCCATGTTTCTGTCATAGGTCTTATGTTTTAGTAGTAAGTACTACGAAGTCAAGTAGATCACCTTGCATTAGGATATGTAATGTTTCCCTCCCCCCCCTTATATGTTTCCTTTATTGTATAACTCAGTATCAAACTGATCCAAGTGATGCTTCCTGTTTTGCCTACTATATTATTAATGACTGAAGTCAATTAATGGGCCGCACAATTCCTGGGTTAGAGGTGAGGGCTTTTGGTTCTTTGGCATCTCAATTATATCCTGATTAACCTTTCTGTAGTTGTTACTAGGAACATGATTAGAGTATTGGTTTAAGCCTGTTTGGGTTGGAATCGATTACCTTGGTACAATAAAGAGATTAAGACTATTTTATACTCTGAATTATTCACATTAGAGTGAGGAAAAGAGCACCGATCAGTTTAAGCACCTACTAGTTGCCAAACGTTGAGGTAGGCACAGTAGAAACAAATGAAGGTCACTTGTATAAAGGAGCTAATTCTCCCAATAAGGGGGAAACAATATGTGCTCATATAAGTTAAATACATAATACTATGGGAGGAAGTGTTAGTACTTAGAAGGTGAGAATCAGAAAAGATTTCTTGTAGGAGCTGTCACTTTTAAAGGAAGTGAGGCATTCTTAAGGGGGTGAAGTGAAGAGGATATATGCTTTTAACGGGGAAGAGCCACAGAATTTTAGAAATGGAAGGAACCTCAGGGGCTCTCTAGTTCTAGTTCCCACGAAAGCACACCTGACATGGTTGTAGCTTGAACACCTGGAACACTTCTACTTTTAAAGATACCTATTTTCTCTATTATCAAACCTATTAGCAAATTTATTGCCTCTTCCTAGTTTCTGCGCATTGTTACTAGTTTTTCCCAGTTTAGGGCCATATAGCACCATTCTAATTTCTCTTCCACAAGCTAGTTCTTCATATACTTGAAGGTGGATAGTTAGTCTATTATTTTCTAAGCTAAACATCCCTAGGGCCCTCAGTTCTTTTGACAAAGGTTTAATGCCTTTTCCCCTTCTGACTGCCCTCTTCTGGACAATCTTCAGCTCTTCATTGTCCTTCTGAAACCTTGCTACTCAAAATGAGAGACAGTATGAGAGATGAAAGGGACAGAGTTCAGAAAAAAAAATTTCATTCTTATTCGTGGAAACTGTGCTCCTCTTAATTCAGCCATGAATCACATTACCTTTTTTGTCTGCTGTGTTACCCTGGTGAGTAATGTAATGTTGAGTTTGTAGTCTAATAAAGCCTAGGAATCTTTTTCAGAATAGCTGCCTCTTCCTGTCCTTCTGTAGTTGATTTTTTAAAAAAGGTGTTATATTATGTCTAATGAAATTCCTCTTATTGGATGTTGTGTGGTGCTGTCATTCAGAGTCAAGTCAGTCAACATTTCTTAAACTCCTGCAGTGCGGCTCCATAATGGGCCAGCAGAGGCCAGCCAGAGCTATTTAGGTAATATTAAGTGAATAGAGAGCTGGGCAAGGAGTCAAGAAAACCTGGGTTCAACTCCAGCCTCAGACAATTACTATCTGTGTGATCCTGGGCAAGTCACTTAACCTTTGTTTGCCTTAATCCACCGGAGAAGGAAATGGCAAACCACTATAGTATCTTTTCTAAGAAAACCCTATGAACGACACTGGTGTGCTATGGGGTCACAAAGAATCAGACAGGACTGAACAACAAAAGCGTTAGCTACTATGCTAAGTGCCTTACAGTTATTATCTCATTTTATCCTCACAACTTGGGAAGTAGGTGCTATTGTTATCTCTATGTTAAAGATGAAGAAATTAAGGCAAACAGAATAAGTAACTCCTCCAGGGTCATACAGCCAAGAAGTATCTTATGCTAGATTTGAACTCAGGTGTTTCTACTAACTGCCTTGCCCATAAGGTGACTAATATGTATCTTTTGAAGCATGAAAAAGATAATACTATATGGGCCACCCTTTTGGTATGGTGCTATATTTGGAAGAATATGAAACATAACATTGCTGTCTATTGTACCAGGATTTCAGCATTAATAGGTTGACAGATTAAACATGATGGTGCTGAACAAGCAATAAGACTCTTAGCACTGTCAGTATCTATCACAAACTAAATGGCTGAGTTAGAGATACTCTTCCTCTCTCGATAGAAAAATGTGCTATTAACTAGTAGACCTACTCACATAATGAACAACCAGAAAGCTTTTTTAAAGTGCCTACTGTGTTGTAGGTACTTGAGATGCAAACATGCAAATTCTCTTTTCAAGGAATTTTTATTCTACTCAGGAGGTATAATTTGAGATCTCATAGATCTAGAGCTGGAAGAGTCTTTAGGGACCTTTTAACCCAACCGCTCTTTCATAGAAGAAGGAACAAAGGCTCAGAGACTTCTTATATGCCCAAGGTTCCCTAAGTAGTGTGTGTCATAGGCAGGAAGAACTTTTGCTCTTTTCATTCAACCAAGAAGTATTTATTAAATGCTTATGATTTGTGAGATACTGGAGATACAAATATAAAGAAAAGCTACTCTCAAGGAACTTAAATTCTACTGAAGGATTCAGAATATGCAGAATAAATACGCACATATTAGATTCAAGGTAGTTAAATATAAGATAAGGAAGGAGGGTACTAGAGTTAATTAAGAAAGACTTCACATAGAAGGTAAGGAGTGACCTGTATCTTGAAAGAAAAGAAGGATTCTGTAAGGCAGAGGTGAGTATGAATTTCATTCCAGTCATGAAGGAATTGCCATTGCAAAGGCATGGAGATGAGAAATATGATGTGTTCTATGTTTGTGAGGAATGAGGAAGGCCATTTTGGCTGTATTGTAGAATGTAGGAAGGGGAAAGAATGTATAATGATTAAGAAAATTAGGTTAGAGCTAGGTTGTGAAAGGCTTTATGAGGAAAACAGAAGATGTTACATTTGATCGGGAAGCCACTAGAAGTTTGAATAGGGGAATAAGAAGTTTACATCTCTGTATTTGGAAATGGCAGCTGTGTGGGAGAATGGATTAGAGTGAGAGTTTCAGTTAGAAGGCTGTTGCATTAATCTAAGCCAGTGCTTCTTAAACTGTGGGTCATGCCCCCATATGGGGTTGTGCAAAAGTGTGGCAACAACAAAAAGGTTTCTGAGTACACAATGACCAAAAATTAAAAATCAAATGTGTGATGAATCTGAGGTGTTTCTGGCAGCGCATGCCTGTATTTCATCACACAACTTCACTGCAACCTTGGTTCTGAACCAATGAACGAGTGCTGCAAAAACATGAGGAGTCACAAGTGGAAAAAGTTTAAGAAGCCATGGTCTATGCTGAGGATCAAGAGAACCTGAACTAAATTATTGGCTGTATGAGGAGAGAGAAGGAATGCACATAGTTCATGTGGACTCTTTGTGTCCAACCTGTGATAGAGCCTTCCAAGCTTGTATTGGTTTAATCAGCCACAGTTGGATACACTGTATCTTGATTTAAACATAGTGATGTCAGTTTGTTCCTCTTTGAGAAAGAAGGACAACAATCAACCAACCAGTAGGCACCTAATTAATATAGATTAGATGCAAGGGATCTTGTGGAAGTAGAAACAATCATATTTAGCATCTGATTAATGTCAAGTGAAGAGATAGTGAGGAATTGAGGATAACACCATGCTTGTAAAACTAAGAGACTGAAGAATGGTGATGCTTTTGGCAGAAATGTGCCTTTGTCTCTGATACATACTGGCCCTGGGATCCCTCAGCAAATAACTTAACCGCTCAGTGTTGTAGGCAGTTCTTTAAAGAATGTAAGTTACATGAAGGCATTGATCTGCATTGATTTTCCATATCTGAGGCTTTTCCTATCCATTGAAATCATAGGTCTAATGGGCTTAGGGGGAAAGGCAATGATTTTTCTTTTAGACATAGTTTATGTCTAGGACATCATATTGGAAATATCCAATGATCCCCTGGTGATGTGAGACTGAAACTTAAGGAAGTGATACTGGATATATAGATCGGGAAATCACCTTCATAGATGTTAATTAAGTCCATGGGAGCTGAAAAGGGTTCCTGAAGGGCAGTATATAGGTAGAAGAAGACCACCCAGGACAGCCTAGTACAGGGGCAGGGAACTGGCATTGGGGATTGGTTCTCTGAAGTTTGGATTCAGTCAGAGGGCTGCCCTTAAGGACCTAGTGGGCCACATGTGACCTTGAGACCCCAGGTTCCCCACCCCTGGGCCCTAGGAACATGCACAAGGAGTATGACATGGCGGATAAGCCGAGAAGACTGAGCAGTCAGACGGGGAGGAGAACTGTCAAATGTAGCAAGCATGATTACCAAGAAAAGATCTCATCTGACTTAGCATGTAAGATTGTTGGCAACTTCAGACACAGCAGTTTCAGTTCAGTGACTTCAGAAGTCAGATTGTAAAAGAAAGAAGAGAGAAAGGGGAGACAATCATTGTAAATAGCTGTTCTTCTAGGAATTTGAGAAAGGGAGAAGAGAGAGCGAGCCACAAGACAGTAGTGTAAGAGGATGGTAGGACCTAGGAGATGTGAGATGGTTTGAAGGCAGCTGGAAAGGAAATAGTAGTTAAGGAGGAAAGTGAAGATTTGAGATAGAGGGGGGATGATTGAGATTGCACTCTATTGAAAAAGATGGGAGGGCATAGTATCAAGGGCACAGAGAAAGGAGTTGGCTTTGGTAGGAAGGGCTGCCTCATTAGAGAGATTGGAGGAAAGGAGGAGAGGAACGGATGGAGGTAAGGAAACTAATGGCCTCAATTTTCTCAATAAAATTAAGAGATAACTAAGAAGGGGGAAGGGTCGGAGGTTGATAGAAGGTCATATAGGATGCTTCAGGAGAGATTTGGAATAGCTTCTATGGGAAGTAAGAATCAATTAGGGGAAGAGTAGAAGGATTACCTTGCTGTCTTGAGGGGCCAAATTGAAGATGGATAACAAGTTTGTAGTGTATTTGGTCAGCATGGTTGTGTGACTTCCTCCAGCTCTGTTCAGGAGGCAGATGGTGCAAATAATCCAGGGTCGGTGCAAGTAATCCAGGAGAAGATATTTAGGGATTAGAGTAGAGGACTCCAGACCTCATCCAGGTATGAAAAACTGAGGGAAGGAATGGAAGAACGCCATCAGGGCTGTTTATACGATTTGAAAATGCTGGGAGTCAAAAACTACAAGCCTTTCCCTGAAAATGAAAGACTACTGAGGCTTGTCTACCCTTCCACTTGTCCTCTAACACTGAAGTCCTCCAAGCCTTGTAATATTCCCTGCTGCTATATCTTGTGAAGACTGTTTACTTTCTGGCTGAACCATTAGGATCAATGAGCCTTTCTATCTGACTTGCCTCTGAACTTTTAAAAACGTGTTGCTTTCTCCAGTTCTGTTTGTGTTCCCAGTGTTTAGTAAACGTTTTATAGTACTCATTCATTCATTCATTCATTCATTCATTCATTCATTTATTCTGATTTTGGATTCGTTAACTATAGGGCTGAGATTTGGAGAGGGAGGATGGTCAAATCAGAACTGGGGAATAACCAAATGAATATTGGCAAAGAACATTTAACTACTTGGGCGGATCAGGAATGGCCTCATAAAGGAAGTAGTAAAGTAGAACTTGAGTTGAGCCCTTGAGGTCAAGGGGTTAGGGAGAGCATTCCAAGAATGGAACAGTCATTATAAAAGAATGGACATAAGGGAGATAATATCGTATGGTAAAAGTAATTAGGCCAGTTCTACTGGAGGTTATAGAAATTGAGGGGGATTGCAAAGTGTAATCTTGATTGTGAGGGGCTTTTAAAAATGGTTATGGTTTTATCCTAGAGGTAAAAATGAGTTAACAAAATTTCTTTAAAAATTTCCCTCCCATTACGAAGTTTTTATTCCTGGGTTTTCCCCACCTCCACAATTGGGGAGAAAGGGGAAGAAAAATAAAAATAAAACCTTTGTAACAATTATGATATAATCGAAAACAAACCTCCATATTGATCATGTCCAAAAAAAATGTCTCAAGCTGTAGTAGTGTTTTGAATTTTTGAGCAGTGTGATCAGATCTGCAGCTTGGTAAAATGCTGTTAATTTGTCATTTGTCCAGAAGAAGAATCACTGATGGGCAAGAAGGGAGACCTAAGGAAGTTAAGTAGACTAGGTGAAATTCAAATATGCTTTAGAAGAATTAGTTTCTCCAATTGCTAACTGATTTAGCTTTAAATCTATAGCATTCTTGGCCTTACCTCCTCCCGCCACCCCCCAAAAAAATACTAGAAATTATTTCAGTAGGATATAAGAAAAGTTTCCATTCTTTCTTTGTCTCTAAGAAAGTTTGGGCAATAAGTCTGGTTTTCGATTTTAAAACTTAACCTTCTTGTGGTAAGCTGGAAATTGAAATAGGAATACTTGTAAAAGATATTGGTGAATCAGTTCTGAGATGAGCTGTTTGCCCAATGACTCAAATACTCATACACAGTTGAATTTGTGATCTCGCTGTCATTAGGGATTCCTTCTAGTTTTGTTATATTACAGTTCATCCATGCCTGCCCACCCTTGTGACTCTAGACTCTCTCTTCCTATAGTTTTCCTCAAATTCTAGAGGTTTTTCTACCAGTGGAGTTTATGAGCTATTCAGCAGTTACCTCTCCTCATCACAAGATGAGCCTGTCTTTTTTGGGTCATATATTTCTTTGATAATATTACTTGACCACGTCTTTGTTTTATTTAACATTTTAACATTGTTCTCCCAGTTCTTTAGTTCACCTTCATTTTTGGTTCTTGGAAGTGTTCCATTTATGAACCATAGTAGTGGAAGAATATTAGTGTTAAAAACATGAGCCTTTGATACGGGGAGATATTTGGACTTATTATAAAAAGAAGTCTATGATTTTCCAAAGGTAATCTAATCTCCTCTTTTCGTCATGTTAAGATCAGGACTCAAGTCATTGTTTCTTTGCTGTGCATTTTCTGATGTTGTTTTGTCCTTTATTCTCAAAGAGGACCATGACAGCAGGAATATGATGCCATTTATTCGTCACAGATGGAAGACCTCTTATAGCTTGTTCGTGCAATCATTTATTGTAATCTGGAAAATTAAAAAAAATAGTCTAGCTTGGTGATACAGTGGATAGAGTGCCAGGCCTGGAGTCAAGAAGACTCAGCTTTCTGACTTCAGATCTCGCCTCAGACACTTAGCTGTGTGACCCTGGGCAAGTCATTTAGCCTGTTGACTTTAGTTTCCTTATCTGTAAAATGAGCTGCCAAGAGCTCCCAATTGGGGTCACAAAAAGTCAGACTTGGAAATGACTGAACAACAAACAGATTTGTAGAGTAGACGTTCATCTACTTGTTTTTATTCCTTTATGGACAGTTAATAATTCTTTAAGGGGATTATTGATCTTATTTATGAGGCCTTGCCTTGTAATGTTATGTTACTTGATAAAAACTATATCAGTGGTTTTCAACCTTCCTAATGCCTCGACCCTTTAATGCTTGTGTGTGGGCGTATCTGCATGTGGATGGACCTGCCTGGAGACGGATAGCCGTGTCTTGGTTCCTAAGACTATTGGAAATATGTGTTTTCTAAGTCTTAGGTGACCCCTGTAAAAGGGTCGTTTGACTGCCAAAGGGGTCGTGACCCACAGGTTGAGAACCACTGTATATGATGTCGAAATATTTCCATCTGTAGGGGGTTACTCCTAAATTTGGATTCCTCTGAATTTTCTTCATGACAGTGGCAAAAAACTTTGGTAAACACATTTCTCTATGTTTTATGCGTTGTTTAGTGGTCAGAAGGTTGTTAAGCAAAGTTATTTCAGTTATGTGTTTTAAAGCAATCTTGTGGAAAAAAAAGTTGACACAATTTGTGGGGGACAGCCTTGTTAGAAGAGAGCCATCAAGGCAGAGTTTTTTTTTGTATTGTAGCAAATGCTTTTTTATGGTCAGTGTTGTTAAGCACAAAAGAATCTTAGATTTTTTTTCAGTTAATTGTGCGGTGGCAGATATGTATTCTACTTGTGAAAATTTGTTTTTTTCTTTGCAATATCTTTTTCAAAGTTACCCATGAAGCTGTGTTGATTATTCTCATGAAAATTTTATATAGATGCAAAAGTAGGCATATGGATTGTTATTGATCCTGTAGCACCCTCAAAACAAAATCCTTTCTAGATCTCTTCTTTGTGTACTTGGTCTTTACCGGCTATTTTTCCTTTGTTTTATTCAATGCGATTTCTACTTCATAATGCATTTGGAGCTGTGATGTTATTGGCCAAATAAGTTGTCTTCATTGTTCCTAATGGTGAAGAATGCTTGCTATAAAAATCTTTGCAAATTTTCACTCTCTTTCATCTGCTGTCTTCTTTTCAGTTTCATCCTCTAATGCCCTTGGGATGACTTTGCTTTAGTGTTGTGTCTCTGGCCAAGTTTTCTTTAAATGTTTTTTCCCCCCCTCTACTTCATGCTGTTTTATGAGATGATACTGTTTACAGTCTTCCACTGTATTTCTTTGTAAGATTTCTCTCCTTAAGATTTGACAAACAGATTTACATTCTAAATTGGTGTTGCTCTTCGCTGCCATATATCTCTATGTGGGAAGTCAAGTGTTTGCAGACAAATGCAGCTGGCAGTTGATTTATACCAGTTAAACTTTTATGTGAAATTGTTGTCTATGTCCATGCCTACGTTAGTTTCCCCCCTCCTCTTTAAAAAAACCCATCATGTAGCTTAGGCTGGGATTGTGTTACTTATATATCATATCTTTTATTCTTTTATGTTGGCGTTAATTTTGATCTTAGCCCTCACGAGTGAGTTTTGAAAACCTAGGGCCTCTATGCCAGGACTTGTTGAGAGCCCCAAAACGAATGAGATGCGTTCCCCACTACTGTACTGAGTCTGTTGGATTCGGAATTTGAGAAAAATGGATAACAATATATTTTTTGATTGTTGATTGAATCCCAGGTTGATATTCACATTCTGGGTCTATTTAAGTAGAATTATATTAGAACTGCATTTTTCGTAATCTGGATAATACCTAAATTAAGATAACAACAACAGAAAAAGCAGAAGCAAGATTTGAAAAAATAGCAGGAATCTTCTATTAAAAGTAAAGTGTCACTGGATCTGCAGCAGCAGTGGTAGTGGTGGTGGCAGCAGCTGCTCCTGGAACTATCAACCCACAGGCAGAATGTTTGAAAGTCACTAATTTCAACTTCTGGGAGCCAAGATGGTGGAGTAAGCAGTAAGTCACTGTCATCCTCCCTTATTGACCTTGAAAAACCCAGAGAATATTGCCCTAGGAAAAATCTGGAAATAGTGGAGCCAGCAGAAAGATTAAGTACAACAGCCTTTTAGCTAGGGAGGCTAAGGGGATTAAGTGAAAAGTCCCTCTTTCTATGGCTGAAGGAGTTCAGTACAGGGCCCACCTCCGCAAACCAGCAGGAAATCCTGAGCCCCAGGGTAGTGGACCAGGCAAATGGCAACACCAGGCACAAACCAGCCACCACCACCAGCTCAGCACCAGGCAAACTACCGGCCTCCAGCTGCCGGTACTTGATGCCTCAGCACACAAAACCAGTAATCAGGCCTGTGGTGCCCAGTACAAGAAGACTGGGACAGTGACCTTTGTGCCCCAGAAGCAGCAATCAACTTTAAAAACCAGAAAAAAGACAAACATGAGCAAAAAGCAACAAAGAAAAACAGTGAGAATAGAGAAGTATCTTGGTGGCATGAAAGATCCTTCAGGAGAGGACAACATTGTTAATATACCCACATCTGAAACCTCAAAGGGAAATGTGAACCAGTCTCAAGCCCAAAAAGCCTTCTTGGAAGAGTTGAAGAAGAATTTTAAAAGTCAAATAAGAAAAGTAGGAGAAAAGTCGAGCAATTCCTTTAAAAGTACAATTGACAAAATGGAAAAAAGCGCACTGAAGAAAAAACAATTCCTGAAGAAGTAGAATTGGTTGGGGTGCCTAGGTGGTGCAGTGAATAGAGCACGAGCCCTGGAGTCAGGAGGATCTGAGTTCAAATTCGGCCTCAGACACTTAACACAAAACCTAGCCATGTGACCTTGGGCAAGTCACTTAACCCCAATCGCCCTCCAAAAAAAAAATTAAAAAAAGAAGTACAGTTGGTCAAATGGAGAAGATAAAGAAGCTAACTGAAGAAAATAATTTGTTAAAAATTAGAATTGGGCAAGTAGAAGCCAATGACTATGAGATATTAAGAATCAGTCAAGTAAAATTAAAAGAATGAAAAAAAATAGAAGAAAATGTAAAATATCTCATTGGGAAAACAACTGACCTGGAAAATAGATCTAGGATAGTTTAAGAATGATTGGTCTATTTGAAAGCCACGATCAAAAGAAGTTCCTGAACAGTATCTTTCAAGAAATCATCAAAGAAAAGTGCCCTAAGGTCCTAGAACTAAAGGGTAAAATAGTCACCAGCAGAATCTACTGATTACCTCCTGAAAGAGACCCCAAATTGAAAATGCCATGGAATATTGTAGCCAAATTCCAGAATTGTCAGGTCAAGGAGAAAAATACTTAAAAAAACAAACAAACCCAATACTTTGGCTGGGCAGCGCAGTGAATATGAGCACTGGCCCTGGAGTCAGGAGGACCTGAGTTCAAATCTGGACTCAGACACTTAACACTTACTAGCCATGTGACCTTGAACAAGTCACTTAACCCCAATTGCCTTGCCTTCCCCCTCCAAAAAGCAAAAAAAAAGAACCCCTCTCCCCCAACCAGTACTTCTTGATAGCTATTCCTTTATATCCCTTACTTTCTGTCTCCTAGAGAGCCCTTATTACAAAAAAAGAGCAGGGGATAAGAGATGGGCAAGAAAGAGTTCACCAGATCTAATCAAGACATTGTAAAAATCTGATATATCCAGTGACTTACCCAAGACTCCTGCCCCTATAAAGTGGAGAAGGTACCTTCTCTTCTTTTGGGTCAAGCTTTCACAACATTCAGCAATTTTTTCCTTCCTTTTTTTAAACATTCTTTTCATTTACATTGTTAGATCTCTGTCCCTATCTACTTATATCTACATCAACTATTAGGCATTTTCTTCTCCCTGCTCCCACTCTATATATACTCTTTTAGTGTGTCCTGATTATATGACATTTAATAAGTTCTCTATTTGTCCTAATTTTTATCCAAGTATATTTCTTTTTTGCTCCCATTTGTGTCTGTGTTCCTAATCTGTCCATTGGTCAGCTTTTCTAGTTTTCAACCCAACTAAATAATTTTGATGATTACTACTCTGTAGTGTAAGTTCCGGTATTTCTAGGCCCCCTTACCCTCATATTTCCTTTGAGAGTCATGGGACAACCCACCCTACCCCCCATTTTGTTATTATTTTTTAATCTTTCTCTATAAAGTAAACCTACCAAAGATAGGCTTTTTTTGTGGGGGAGGATGTGAGGAGAGATCAGGTCGTCTTATTTTGCCCAAGCTGGGAATAACAGTGGCTACTCAAAGAACCTATCCCATTGCTGATTGCATTTGACCTATCCCATTTCCAATCTGGGCTGATTTGCTCTTCTTTGGCACCTTAGTGGCCCTATGCTTGTTAAAGCTCACCTTATTATTGCAATCTAACTATGGTTGGCCAAAGTAAAGAACTCAAGTGATAAATTGATTTTAGGCTCCCCAGGAGCAAAATATTGTAGGTGTATGCCACTATGCTTGGGCCCCTTTGGTAGGTAATTGGGACACTGGATAAGTAAATTAGGTAACATAATTTTTCGTTATATGGGCATATCCCAACCATAAACATTTTGAATTATATACACACACACACACACACACACACACACACACACACACACACAAATGTATATTTATGTAAATATATGTATGTATATATATATATATATTTATATTTCTGTTAAAGAATGTTTTTTAGTTATGTTTGTATGATTCTTGAGTATTTCTGGTAGGTGCATTCGCAAGTATTTTATATACTTTGTAGTTATTTTGAATAGAATTTCTCCATCTCTGGTCTTAGGTGACAATAGAATAGATAAGAGAAAAGCTTGTTATTTTTCTGTGTTTATTTTAAATCTTGCTACTTTATTAAAGTTATTAATCCTTTTAGTAAATTTTTTTGTTAAATCTTTAGAGTACTCTAAAACTATTATTTTCTACAGAAATGGATGATTTTATTTCCTTTTAAATCTGTGCTAATCACCTCAGTTGATTTTTCTTGTCCTTTTCCTGTAGTAAGGATTTCTAGAGCTATAAAAAAAATAGTAGTTGTGATAATGGATGTTTTTGCTTTACCCCTGATTTTAATAGAAATGCTTTTATTGTTTATTTTAATTAATGTTAACTCTTGGTTTTAGGTAGATACTATTTACCATATTTAGATTAGCTTCATTGTTCTTGTGCTTTTTGATGTTTTCTTCATCTATTGATGTTATTATATGATTGTTATTGTTTTTGTTAATTTGGTCTTTTATATTTGTAGTTTTCCTAAATAGAATCAGCTCTGCATTCATGTATGAGTTCATTGTGATGATAATATGTAGTCTTTTGAAAAATTGTTGTAGTTTCTTTGCTACCATTTGATGAAATATTTTTGTGTCTATAATATGATTTTAATAGTTATTGTTTTATAACATACTTTGAGGTTAGTGCCTGCTAGACTTTTACTCATCTTTTTAAAGATAATTTTTCTTTTGTTCCTTCACATGAATTTATTATCTTAATTTCTGAATGTATTACTCTTTTCATGCTTTACACTCTGAGCCTTTCCTTATAACTAAGCTGAAAAATGAAAACTTAAGCAAGACCGGTTAGAACATTGATTGATCTGGACAATATGTGAAGTATTCCACACCCATATACTTCCGCTAATGCAGTGAATTAATGTAATTGCTTTTTCTCATTGTTTTTGAGACAGCTTGATCATTACAGCATTCAGTTTTATTTCTTTTTTACTTTTGTCATAATCTTTTATATATGTGTATATGTTTATATTCAAATAGAGTAATAGGGAATACACACATTGATATATACCCACATATATGTTTTATATGAGACTTTTTACCTTTTCATGTATGTATATATGGAGTAGAAAGGATTGCTACAAGAAAGATTAGGAATGGCAGATTACTTTTATAAAATTTGGGGAGACCATTGCAATTAATTAACTATCTGGTTTAAAACAAAACAAAACACTTCTGGGACTAAATATATTCATACGTAAAATGAGGTGCTTAGTTCCTTTCAACTCTAAAATTTTATGGTCTTCTGCACCAGTCCAGTGGCTATAATGCTTTGCTGTAAACTACTGATCTTAGTTTCTCTCTTCCTTCCTCCCTCCTTTTTCTCACCCCCTCCATTACTTAGGCACATTTCTGACTATGGAGTTGGTATTCGATTACTCAGAAAAATGACCAATAACTTGTGATAGAAATGAAAATATAAGCCTCTGTAATTATTCAGAAATTGGGTTCTGTCTTTTCATAAAATGTACCGTACACATGTTATCTCATTCCACCTCCTATCTCCCATGGGAAAAAAAAAAGTAAATGGCACAGTTGTTAAAAGGTCCAAGTTCAAATTCTGGCTCTGTTACTTTTTGTGATTTTGGACTAGTTGCTTGACTTTCTGGTCTTCAGTTTTTTCATCTTTAAAATGAAGAGGTTAGGTATGTAAATCCATGATCCTATGGATTCCAATGTATTATAATACATAAATATATAAAGATACAACTGCTGTACTTTTAAATGTGTTCTATTTAAAAGCAGTAAGACAAGTTATAAAAAGCTTTGTTTAAGTATTTAAACTCCAAATCCCTCACTCCTGTATCTGAGGATGATTGCTAGATGATATGGATGTTGCAGTATCCTTGAAAAGGTCCAGAGAAATTTAGGAGAGGTTTTTTTTTTCTCCCCTCAGTAAATTTACTTTTAACAGACACAGACATTGAAAGTCCTTCTGTTGACTTGAGGGCTAAATCCATGAGGATGGGTGATATAATGATATTTTAAAAACAGGAATCTCTATTTCCAGCAGACTTCTCTAATACTTTTAGTCTGGAGGGTTTGGGGAGATATTTTTAGAATTTGGTCATCATGTTCTTTTTTTACTTTTTTTTTTTTAAATTGCCCCAGCCCCAAAGAACATTTAGAAGCTGACTTAGATGGGTGTGGGAAAAGAAATGGGTCAATCAAACTCCCTGGTGTCAAGTGATTATATGTAGGCTGCTTATAAGGATAAAAATTATTTTAGCATCACATAGGAAGCTCCTTTTGCTCTCCTGCTGCTTCCCTAGGGTGATGGAAAATAGGAGTTTACTAGGTAGCATCTAAAGAGGGGTATTTAGGAGAATAGAAATTGCCTTTGCTACCCTGTCATTAGAAGATACATGGCATGTCTGAGAAAAATTCTTTCTCTCCTGGAACTAATAGGAACTGATGGAGCCTTCCTCCCAAAGGAAGGGGTGTTCTCTTGGTACTAAGAGTATAACTGCAATCTTCGGAAGTCTTTATTATATTCCTACTTAGGTAATTGAAAAGATACATTGGATGCATTATACTAAGGTGATAGAATGAACCCAGCAATCTCACCCCTGGAGAGAGAATTGGGATCCCTTTAAACTAAAAGCTTTTCATACTATATTTACCTTACCAAGTTTACATACTAATAGGAACTAGTCTTCTTAGTTACCTTAACAAAATGAGCCATTTTTCTCAAACGTGACAAAAAGAAAAAGTATCATTAATTGTTTTCAAAGTAAATTTAACTGATGCCTTCTGTAAATTTTGTTAGTAGTCTATCCTTTTAACTAAACAGTTAAAAATTAAGGATAGGTCTTAACAATATACAAAGTTCTCTTTGTGTGATTTCCCCCTTTCACACACTTGAGGGAGGGATGTTTCATCATCTGGGACCATTATTGTTTTGGTTTCCTTTTTGTATTACTAATTCTTAACAAGAAATGTAGCTTAGGTATTCTCACAACAAGCATTTTTTTTGTGCAGAGAAATGTTCCTCGTTTGGAAGTATGTACTGAAGGATAGGCTGCAGTAATTTATATTATTATATGAGACATATTTAGAAAATCTATTCAGAAAGAAACCCAGGAAGTAGATGGGGGAAAACATGAAAGCTTGTTACATCGGATGGAGAGAGAGAGAGAGAGAGAGAGACAGAGACAGAGACAGAGACAGAGACAGAAAGAAGATGATGTTGTGGGGAAGTTGTAAAACAGATCAAAATCATTGCACAGAAAGCTGATGTAGTGATGGGGTAACAAAATGTCTGGATGGTTGCTAGAGTTCTCTCTGCCAAAAGGTGAGCTGCTGATAAATTTGTGAAGTAAACTTTTATTCTCTACTCCATTCAGACCAATAAAGGCAAAGTAGTTGGTGAACTAGAAACAATAGAAATCCTGGGGTCAAACGACCTAGAGATTGTGTTAGAGAAGAATGGAAAAGCCTGTTGTCGACTGCAGTCTAGATCTTGGGAGAGCAGATTTGAGAAGGTTCAGAAAATGAATGCTTAGAATTGCATGGCCTTATATTTTATAGATAATGTCAGTTCTTCATAAGGGATAAAAAGGTCTGAAGAATGGAATTCAGAGGACTGTAGCAAAAATGAATTCTGTTTAAAGAGGGAAAGGGGCTTCTTTAGACAAAAATTTCGCCCCAATTTGTGTGTGTGTATTTTATTCCCCCCATTACATGTTAAAACAATTTGTAATACATTTAATGTTTTGAGCTCCTGATTCTATCCTTCCCTCGTCTTTCCTCCCTGAGATAGTAATCAGTCAGATATGTTATGCATGTGCAGTCATGTAAAACATTTCCTTATTATTCATTTTGTACGAGAAGACTTGAATAAACAAAAAAGAATGAAAGAAAGAAAGTGAAAAATAGCATGCTTCACTCTGTATTTAAAATAGACAATAACAATTCTTTCTCTGGAGGCTGATAGTATGTTTCATCATTAGTCCTTTGGGATTGTTTTGGGTCATTCTATCGTTGAGAATAACTAAGTCATTCACAGCTCTTTAATGTTGCTGTTACGGTGTATAACATTCTACTGGTTCTTTTCATTTCACTTTGCATCAGTTCGTGTAAGTCTTTCCAGGTTTTTCTGAAGTTGTTCTTGTCATTTCTTATAACACAATAATATTCCATTACAATCACATACCATAACTTGTTTAGCCATTCCCTACTTGATGGGCATCCCTTCGATTCTTAGCCACCATAAAAAGAACTGCTATAAATATTTTTATACAAATAGGTCCTTTTTTGGATGTCTTTGGAATATGGTATTGGTGGATGAAAGAGTATGCACAATTTTATAGCCCTTTGGGCATAGTTCCAAATTGTGCTTCAGAATGGTTGGATCAGTTTACAGCTCCACCAAGAGTGCATTTAGTGTCCCAGTTTTCTGACATCCCCTCCAACATCAAATCTTTTCCTTTTTTGTTATATTAGCCAATCAGATAGGTGTGAGGTGGTACCTCAGAGTTGCTTTAATTTGCATTTCTCTAATTGGTAGAGATTGAGAGCATTTTTTGATGACTCTCTCGATTTGATTTCTTTGTCTGAAAACTACCTGTTCGTATCCTTTGACCATTTATCATTTGGGGAATGACTTGTGTTTTTCTAAATTAGACTCAGTTCTCTATATTGAGAAATGAGGCCTTTATCAGAGGTACTTGTTGGGAAAAAATGTCCCCAGTTTTCTGCTTTTCTTATAATTTTGGTTGCATTGGTTTTGTTTGTGTAAAAGCTTTAAAATTTTATATAAAATCAAAATGATCTATTTTACCTTTTCTAATGCTCTTTATATTTTCCTTGGTCCTAAAGTCTTCCCTTATCCACAGTTCTGACAGATAAACTACTCCATGCTCTCCTAATTTGCTTATGGTATCACCCTTTGTGTGTGAATCATCTACCCATTTTGACTTTATCTTAGTACATGGTGTGAGATACTGTTCTATACTGTATATCTAGTTCTACCATAATGTTTTCCAGTTTTCTTTTCTTTTCTTTCTTTTTGGAGGGGAGAAGGTAGGGCAGTTGGGGTTGACTTGCCCAAGGTCACATGGCTGGTTTTGTGTTAAGTGTCTGAAGCTGGATTTGAACTCAAGTCCTCCTGAATCCAGGGCTGGTGCTCTGTTCACCAAGCCACCTCGCTGCCCCCCGATTCCCAGTTTTCCTAGCAGTTTTTGTCAAATAATGAATTTTTGTTCCAAAAGCTTGGATCTTTGGATTTATTGTGCGCTAGATTACTGTGGTTATTTACTGTAATGTAGTCTTACCTAATCTCCTCTGCTGGCCCACCGCTCTGCTTCTTAGCTAGTGCCATGTTGTTTGGATTTATAATACAGCTTTATAACACAGTTTGAAATCTGGTGTGATTAGATCACCTTCCTATACATTTTTTTCATCTATTCCCCTTTTGTCCGTGATCTTTTGTTCTACCAGATGAATTTTATTATTGTTTTCTAGGTCTTTAAAATCGTTTTTGATGGTTTGATCAGCGTGGCACACTGAGTACGGTAATTTAGGTATAATTGTCATTTTTATTTATATTGGCTTGGCCTGTGAGGATTTCATATTGGGAAAGGGGCTTCTTAAAAAGACTGATTTGTAGCTTTACAGGGAACCTCCTCACCATTCAGATTGGTTTAAAAAAAGTGTTGTAAACAAAGAGAAGTAACTGATGATGCAAATGAAAGACTAGGACTTCTCCATCAGTTAGTGTTAGTAGTATCAGAGTTGAAACTTTTGGAGAATAACACAAAAAAGATTTGTTGGGGGAAAGTTGAGGATCAAAGAAACTATAAGATTGGTGGATGTTGGATTGATGAGCTGATGATAAGGGACAGTGTAAAGAAAGGAAAACTGATTAACATTGATTTTTTTCTGTCAAGGAAAATGATTTTTTAATTGGAAAGAATTGAACAAAAATGGATAATAGATAGTTAAGACTCAAGATAAGTTAGGCTATGGTATCTAGCTCCCTTCAGCGAGTTCATATCGACATACCTGGATAACCTACATCCCAGCGTTCTTAAGTTTGTAACCCTGGATCAATCATTTAACCTTTTTCTGCCCAAGTTTCCTCATTTATAAAATGGGGATAATAATAAATTAACCTTCCAAGGTTGTTGTAGGGATAAGATTAGATATATTTCCTAGTCACTTAAGCAACCAATATCTTTCCCTCCCTGTATTATCCTTCATCAATTCTGATTATATTTTTTATTCATATAGTTATTTATGTGTTGTCTCCACTATTAGAAAGCCCAGTTCTTGAAAGTAGGGAATATTTCTGTTTTTCTTTCTAATTCAGTATCCCCCCACTCCCTACTTCTTTGCCAGGCCATCACTCTTGTACTGGCTACTACACTCCTCTCCTTTCTCCATCTTTAGCACTTAAAGAATCTACGTTGTTCATTTCTCTTTGGTCCCCTGTCCTCCATACTATTAGTGATCTTGCCAAGCTTCAACTTTTGATTACTCTCAGTGCCTGCTGCCTTCACTCTAACATACTGCTGAAATAAGATGAGGAAAATCATGAAACTAATTTTCATAAATCATAACATCATAAAACTAATTTCATAAAAATCATACAACTAGTTTTCATGAAGCTAATTGGCTCCACTACAAATTTATGTCACATAAGCTCAAGTGAATCCTCACTGTTATACAGCAGTCCTTGCTAATCTTGATAATCATTTCACCATCCTACTTACCACTGTATCTTTTATAAACTTTTTAATTCTTTCTCAAACTTCCCTATGACTGCCCCTCTGTCCACTATCTTATCTAAGAAACTTTCTTTATATCTCACTGAAAAAAATTGAAGATACCTGCTGAGAGGCTTCCTCTTATTTCTTCTATTTCATCTTGTATTACTCAGATGCCTTCAGTTATTTCCTCCTTCACTTCTAGGTAGATATTTTAAGAGGTCTAGTGGATAGAGCACTGGACTTGGAGTCAAGAAGACCCATGTTCAAATCCAGCCTCACTTAAGCTCTTTTTGACTTAGTTTCCTCATATATCTGTAAAATGGGGGTAATAATGTGAGAAATAATCATCAAGAATTCCACCTAGCCATGAATGAATTTAGAAAAACAGATTTTTATTTCACGTCATTTCTGACAGGTGACTTGGCCTTTTAAAAAGGGTCATTTTGTAGGCACAAGCACACCTTAAGACAATTACAAAAGCTTTTTTTAGTCATCCTGATAAGAATTTCCCACTCTGCATCTCATTGGTCAGCATTTCAGTGTTCACAGCCTGTCTGAAAACACCTAAACCTCACCCCCTGATTATCTCTCTCATTTTTACATTTCAGTCTCCCCTCCCCTTTCATCTTCATTTTTCTTTATACTTAAATAAAGGAAAGGCCAGTCCATAAAATGCTTTGAGTCCCATCCCAGGTTGTCTGCAACATCCATAGCATGAGAAAGGAATTTTCTCAGTTGCTAAGAGAATTCATAGAAGCTGTGAGTTGAAAATTTGCCGTGAGAAAGAGTCCCCGTTATCAAAGAGAGTGTCTGGATTAATGGACCTCATCCTTTTGAATCACACCTGGTCCAACAGCTTTTGGTACAGCCTTCTCAGAACAAAATAAAATAGCAGATATGCTGATTATCAGGTGGCCAACATACCCTACTGGTGCCCCCATTAGCCACCAGTATGACTTCAAATCATGTTTCATATAATTTCTGTGGAAACAAAATTCAGTCATCCCTTACAATAATAGCACCCTCTCAGGGTTGTTGTGAGGATTAAATGAGATAATAATTGTAAAATGCTTAGCACAGAGCCTGCCACATAGTAAACACTATATAAAGTTAGTTGTTATTCTGCTTGCCAAGGCAAATCACTCCATATGCATCAGTGATCCCATTTCATTCCATTGTCTCCCAAAAATTTTCACCTCTATGATTTGCTCTCACACCATTCATCATCACTCTCTCTCTCTCTCTCTCTCTCTCTCTCTCTCTCTCTCTCTCTCTCTCTCTCTGTCTATTGGCTCTTTTCCTACTGTTCACAATATGTCCATTTCTCCCCCATTGTCAGAAAAATCTCACTTGACCCATCTTTTCCCACTGACTATCTCTTCCTCTCCTTAGTGACAAACCTCCTTGAGAAGGAGGCACCTGCAATAGGGGTCTCCACATCCTTTCCACTTTTTAAAAACTCTACAGTTTGGCTTCTACCTCATTCGACTGAAACTGTTATCTCCAAAGTTACCAATCATCTAGTAATTGCCAAATCTAACTTTTTTTCTGATCCTGACTTCTTTTCAGTCTTTAACACAATTTATCACTGAATTCTCCCTGATACTCTTTTCCCTCTAGGATTTTCTCTTACCTCTCTGCTCCTTTTCAGTATCTCCTTTGCTGACTCTTCATCCACGTCATGCCCAATAACTATCAATTATATCCCTAATCTGAGATATCTGCCCTGTTTCTGCTATCCTGTTTCACTTGGTGATCTCTTTGCTTTGATTTCCATAAAATCTTGGGAGCCACTGAAGATGGATGTGGTACCACTTGTGCCTTGTTATGTTTGAAAATGTAAGAGAGAAGGTTCTGAGCACTTCAATTTATTAATTAGGCTATCAGTAACTCAATAAATTGAGTCAGTTGTCAGTTGTCTCAATGTTGTCAGTTGTCTCAATGTCCAAGGACTCTGAGTGAGGCTGATTGGGTCTTTTATAACAATTACAAGATAACAGCAAAATCTGAAATGCTATAAGTGTGTCATCTTCTGATTGGCCTTACATCATGACACTTCTGATTGGTAGACACTTTAATGAGGAGACTGGTTAAGAGTCATCACAGTTCCTTCCTGTTAACTTCCTCTTTGGGAGATAGGAACAATCCTCAGGTGGTTGGAATAGTATTGGGTGTTGTCTGCACCTAGCTTTGATTGAATCAACTTGAATTTGAGTTAAGTGGGTGGAGGATGAAGTTAGAGGTAGACAATACAAGGGTGGAGATTCAGTTCAATATAAATTTGAGTAGAGTGGATGTAATTACTAGATAAAAACTGGGCCTTCAGGTAAGTTTCTTCAGAATACCCTTGAAGAGTGGAGTTACTAAGGTAAAGAATTTAAGCTTACATGCCTGAGAGAGTATATTAAGTCTCTGCCAGTTTGATTACTTTTTAAAGATAGAATTAAAATCACTTTTCAATTTTATAGCTTCCTGAAGGTAATATTTGTATCTGTGTGGAATTTAGAGGGTAGTAACTAAAAAGAGACAAACAGTGAGGATGCTATTGTAGATAGTCTAGATGAATTATGATCAAGGGCTGAACAAGGATAGTGGCAATGAGGAGATAAGTGAGCTGATGGAGTATATGTTGTGTAGCATCTTAAGTTCAGAAGTGAAGTTGAGTTTATGAACCTGGGTAAATGTGAAGATGGTAGTACCCTTAATTGAAATAGGGAAGTTTGAAGGATGACAGGGTTTAAGGGAATGAAGAAAAGCTCCATTTTGAACAGGATGAATTTGGCATGCTTGTGAGACAGGAGGATTAGGGGAGTATGATTCAAATAGACAGTTTCAGAGTTTGAGAACATAGATCTGACTCTTTTATGGGTGATAGTGATATATACAAGGCGATCACACTCGTATGGAGTAACTGAAGATTTAAGATATTGGTCATGGGAATCAAAAAGGTTGATGAATGGGGAAGTGGGGGTAAGGGGAAGAAGGGAGAGAGAGAGAAAACACATATACCCACACACATCATCATGGAGCATAGTGCTGTGGGTCTGAAGTTTAGGACAGAGACATTGATTTGAGGAGTAGAAGTGATATTTAAATCTTGAGAACATAGAGATCACAATAAGACTCGGTGTAGGGAGAGGGAAGGGCCCAGGACATGGGTAGGGCACCTGTGGCATGTGCCAGTAAAATTAACAATCTAAGTGAAATGGATGAACATTTACAAAATTGTCCAGATTATTAGATGAGGAACTAGAATGCTTAAAATAACCCTGTCTCAGAAAAAGAAATTGAACAAGCCATAAATGAGTACTAAGAAAACATCGCCAGGACCAGATGGATTTACCAAACTTTTGGTAGTGAATTCTACCAGACATTTAAGGAAAAACAATCTCAATACTATCATAAATTATTGAAAAAAAATGAAATCCTAACGTTCCTTCTTTGACAGAAAATGACTTCGATACCTAACCTAGAGAGAGAAAAAAATAGAGAAAGAAAATTGTAGACCAATTTCCTTAATGACTATCAATACAAAAATTTTAAATACAATACTAGGAAGGAGATTGCAGCAGTGTATCACAAAAATATGACCAGGTAGCATTTATACCAGGAGTGCAGGGCTGGTTCAGTATTAGGGAAACTATAAGTGTAATTCTTACATCAATAACAAAAATTGACAAATCACATGATTATACTGAGATAGAGAAAGCTTTTGAGAAAATACAACTCATTCTCAAGAACAGTTTGGAACTATACCCCAAAACTGTGCATACCCTTTGACCTAGCAGTACTCGTAGTAAGACTCTATTGTAAAGAGATCAAAGAAGAGGGCAAAGGACTTAAATGTATAAAAATATTTATAGCAACTCTTTGTAGTGGCAAAGAATTAGAAATTGAGGAGATGCTCATTGGTTGGGGGATGGCTGGACCAATTCTTGCATATGATCATGATGGTGCAGGGTGGTTTTAGAAAAGCCTGGGAATTCTTTTATGAGCTGATACAAAGTAAAGTGAGCAAAACCAGGATGTTCTCCTCAGTGACAGCAGCGCTGTAAAGATGATGAACTGTGAAAGACTTAGCTTCCGTAATCGACCGTGATCTGAGACAATTCCGGAGTTTATGATGAAAAATGCCATTTATTCCAGAAAGAGAATGCATGAGCTTTGAGTACTTATTGAAGTATGTTTTTTCACTTTCTTTTATTTCTTAGTTTGTGTATATGCGTGTTTGCAACATGGGTAATATCAAAATATATTTTCCATGACTTCATATTTCTTTACCTTCTTAGGATTGGGGAAGGGCAGGAAGGAAGGAGAAAATTTGGAACTCAGTTTTTGAAAATGAATGGTAATAATTTTTAAAAATGTAATTCAGAAATAAAATTAACTAAATATATTTTAAAAAGACATGCAAAAATATTTTTTGGATTATAAGGTATGCATCTAGAAAGGTAGGAGAGGGCTAGGATATGATTGTTGTTGTGTTTGTCCTTCGTTTTTGAAGAGGACCATGGCATCAGGGAAATGCCATGACTTATAGTTAACTTTGATTTGAGTGAGGGAGGTCTGTGCAAGGTCACCAGCCTCACTTTCTCCTCCAGAGCCATCTGGTTCCATCCCAGGCCATCTCCAGTCATCCTGATGAATATCTGGGTACTGTACCCAGATGCCTAGATTCTTCTTCCTTTCTCCTTTCTTCCCTTTCTCCCTTCTTCCCTCTCACTTTCCCTCCTTCCCTTCCTTTTCCTTCTTCTCAAAGACCAAACCTTATACCCATTTACCCATTTCACTCTGGAGCTCAGATTGAACTATATAGGTCCCTGCCCAAGCTCTACTTAATGATTATATTTTAGGCCCTGCTGCCTCAGAGTGAATGTCATTGTAACTGTTTTTCTTTTGACCAGCAACCCTGAGAATCTTCCCCTCCCAGATTGATTATTTTCTTTCCTTCCGTCCTTCCTTCCTTCTGTCCTTCTGTCCTTCTGTCCGTCCTTCCGTCCTTCCTTCCTTCCTTCCTTCTGTCCTTCCTCTCGCTTCTTAAAGAGGCCTATTCACTGAATGGGCATTAACTCACTGAAAATGAGAACCTGAAAAGACCTTAGCCTAAAAGGGCCAAGGTCTCCCATTGCATCCTCAGCCATCTTCAGTTGCCTGATGAATGTTTGGCCACTGGATCCAGATGGTTCTGGAGGAGAAAGTGAGGCTGGTGATCTTGCACAGCTAGGATATGAAGAACTTTGACTAGAAAAACATTTTGTCTTTGATCCTGGACGTGATAGGGAACCACTGGAGTTTATTGAGTTGAAGGAGTGACATGGTTGAATCTGCATTTTAGGAAAATTAGTGGCTGAATGGAGGAGCAATTGGAGTGGGGGTAGTGGTAGTGGGGCTTGAGGCAGGGAGATCTGCCAGTAGTAGTTCAGTCATGAGGTGATGAGGGCCTGTTCTAGAGCGTTGACTGTGCCAGAGCAGAGAAGGGGGTGTAGAGAAATACGAAAAAGGTAAATCTACAGGTTTTTGCAACACTTTGGATATGAGGGTTGAGAGATAGTAAAGAGTTGAACATAACTCTAGGTTGTGAGCCTGTGGGACTGGGAGGATGATGTTGCTCTCTACAGTGATAGGCAAGTTAAGAATGGGGGAGGATTTACAGAGAAAGATAATGAATTCTGTTTTGGACATAATTGAGTTTAAAATGTCTACTGGACATCCAGTTTGCGCTGTCTTAAAGGCAGTTGCTGATGTGAGATTGGAGGTCAACAGTGAGTTTCTAGTAGTAAAGGTAGATTTGAGAAGCCTTAGCGCAGCAGTTCTCAACCTGTGGGTGGCGACCCCTTTGGGGGTCAAACGACCCTGTCACAGGGGTCACCTAAGACCATTGGAAAACACATATTTTTGATGATCTTAGGAACCGAGACACCGCTTCTCTATCCGTCTCCAGGTGGGTCCGCCCACATGCAGATACCCCCACATACGAGTATTAAAGGGTCACGGCATTAGGAAGGTTGAGAAACCATTGCCTTAACATATGGATGGGGCAGGTAGGTGGTGCAGTAAATGGAACACTATGCTTCAGATTAGAAAGACTCATCTTTATGAGTTTGAATTCAAAAGCATGTGGATGGAAATTAAAACCATGGAAGCTGAAGACATCACCAGTGTAAAGGGAGAAGAGAATAGGGACCAGGTTAGAGCCATTAGGGACACTTATGGTCAGAAGTGTGATTTGGAGGAGAATCCAGAAAAGGAGATAGAGACATAGTAATCAGATAGGTAAGAGGAGAACCGGAAGAGACTGTTTTCCGAAAAACCTAGAGAGAAGGTTATTAGGGGGAATATCAGCAGTATAAGAGGCTTCAGAGAAGTCAAGAAAAATGAGAATTGAGAAGAAGTAATTGGATTTGGCATCTTAGAAATCATTAGTAATTTTGTAGAGAATAGTTTTGGTAGACTAATAAGGTCAAAAGCCAGATTGTATAGGGTTAAGAAGAGAATGAGAGGAGAGAAAGTGGAGGCATCTTTTGTAGATGGTTTTTTCAAGGAATTTAGCTAGAAAGGGCAGAAGAGATATGACTGCAGTAAGCAAAAATGGATGGATCAAAGGAAGTTTTTTTGAGGAAGAGGGAGACACGGGCATGCTTGTAGGAAGTAGGTAATGAGACAGTAGACAAATTGAGATTGAAAATTAATGTGAAAGAGTCGAGATGATAGAGGGTGCTGATCTGTTAGAGAAAATGGGATGACATGCAGCCACTTGAATGAGTAGAAGGCTTAACTTTGGTAACTCTGTTTCATCATGTAAGACAGGAATAGAGGAAGAGATGTGACAGAAAGTATCTGTGTTTAGTAGATGAAGAAGAGAGAAGGAGCCCATGGTGAGTGGTCTCAAGGTCTCAATTTTACTGTAAAATAGGTACTAAGATCCTCAACTGAGAGAGTGGGGAATGGGCTTAGCCATGAGACATTTGAGGAAAGAGGAAAAGATTTGGAAGTTCTTATCTCTGTGGCGAGTGAGATAATGAATTTATAATACAGGTATAATAGGATTGCCTTGCAGGAGGGAGGACCCAATTGAGGTTCTGTAACATACATTTGCAATGGAACCAGACAGTGATTGTGTGATTTTCTCCATTTTCATTTAACAGCATGTGTATAGTTTTGGAGGTGGGAGTGGTCCAAGACTGAGGCTTGATTGGTGTAAAGCTAAGCATGAGCAGCTTTCCAGAGGCCTGCTGCTGTGAACAGCTTTTCAAGGTTCTAATTACGTAGTATAGTGAACTCTTTATTTATTCAATAACAAGTCAGAGCAAAATATTTACAGAAAATCAAGGTACAATATTAACAATGTTACAACTTATCACAGAAAATCAAAGTACAGCATTCACCATGACACAGCTCAAAAACTTATCACTAAAATGTCCACATAGTTTTCACCAACATGGTCACAGTTTTAAACAAAGTACATTCATTTAGTCAATCACAAAATTCTTAATTCAATCACAAAGTACAAAAATCAAAGTTCTCCAACCCTAGGTCACAGTAAATCATAATCTTCTAGGTCAGTATGCAGTATCCAAGTAAAGTCTTTTTTCAGCTTGACTCAGGGCTGGCTATCAGCTTCCATGGTTCCTCTTACATGGTCCCAGCTCCAACTGTCACCTGGGTCCAAAGGCAGGCAGCTCCCAGTTCCTTGTCCAGTTCCTGTTCCATATTGAAGTTCACAGTGTCCGGTCTACCTCAAGTCCTTCACAGTTCCTGTTTCTGGGAAGACAAAGCTTGACAGAACCACAATAATATTCATAAATATTGCTGGCACCATTATCAATTCACTATCTGCCTGTGAAGTCAACTCAGACCCACCAACAAGGTCTGAGAACTCAACATAAATCATCAACATAGAAATCAACACAGACCCACAAACAAGATCCAAGAGGTCAGCACAAATCATCAGTAAAGTCCCAGGACCTCCAAAACTCTCCTCCAGGACTTCTGTAAACATACAACCAGAAAATCAGGGCTTCTAGTAAGGTCCCAGGGCTCCTGTACAAAGTATCACAAACAGTCATCAACATAGACAGAGCAGACAGATGGAGTGCCAGGATACCACAAGTTTTCTCCTTCTTGACTCCGCCACCACAAGAGTCCTCTTCTCAGTTCTGTTGTCTCTAGCCTGGGCCTCTCCTTATATATGGTCATTAGCTCTTCCCCTTCCTGTTGCAGGAGTTCATGAGTTCTAGGGTTCATATGTTCTATTTCTTAACAGACTTGATAAGAGGCTGGAAAGAAACTTGAACTGAAACAAGGTGTGACCTACTGTGCTTGCCATTACAATTGGGCATAATGGTTGATTATGGAGGATAGAGATGCATGAGATGATGAGCTGGAGGAGTTCAGAGTTACTAGGATATGAAGTACTGTTCATGTGTGACAGTGTAGAATTGAATTGATTTACCAAGGGGTTAAGATGGTGAGAAAGAGGAGAGAGTGGCTACTGCGGGGAAGATGAGGACATAGCTTGGGGGAGAATTGAGGGGTCAAGGGGTGGTCACAGTGCAGGTGAAGAGTAGGGTTTTGAAAGGGAAGGCAGTGGGAGAGGTGAAAGGCCAATAGATTATGCTTGGGTAAGAAGACTTTGGAATTCTTAAACATAGAGGTTTGACATTTCTGAGTGATGGCAAGATGAAGGGTATGACTAACTTTGTGTGTGGCTGAGATGGAGTGGAGGAATAGCTTATGGGAAATGAGTAGATTGAGATACTAAGTTCCTAAGTTATTTTAGGGAGTGTCAGTATGCATATTTTCGTCCCTTACTGTGAGGGCAGGAGTTAAAAAGAGGAAGGGAAAATTTTAAGTCAGGTACTAAACTCATTGAGGAAAGGAAAGAAGTGTGATTTGGGTAAACTGTAGACAGCAGTTAGGGGATTTGAATTGGGAGATAGATAGCAATAGCATGAATGTCAGTGGAAGAAAAGTTTTTGAGTGATGAGAACTGGAAGTGACTTTGGGGAACAGAGTAATCCAACTGCTCCATCTTGGCCAGTGAAACAACGAGAATGAGTGAGTGCAGCCAGTTCTGGAAAGGGTGACCAAGAAGGCTTGTGTCATCAGGGGGAGTCTGGTTTTCAGTATGACCCAGTAGATGGAAGGAGTGGAAAAGGAAAAGATTTAAAATGAAGGGAAGTTTGTTGACTGTGCAACAGGCATTCCAGAGGTTATAGTGTAATTTTAGGTTGGAATTGGTTTGAGACTTGGGGGTGGGTAAGTTGAAGAGGATACAAAAGAGAAATGGGATGGTAAAGGATTTGGAATGGGGTTTGGATGATGATCTACAGGAGTTCAAAATCACTGGGATATGAAGCATGTATGTGATCAAGTATGAGAATTGTTCATCATTGAGTGGAGGGTACCACTCCTCTACCCAGCAAAATATGGAGGTTGACCTGGAGGCAAGTGCAATGTGAGATGTGCACAGTGACCTCATTTGTTTTATTTGTTGGCAGAGATACCAGAGTGGTTTGCCATTTCCTTCTCCAGCTCATTTTTTATGGATGAGCATGAACTGAAGTAAACAGGGTTAAGTAACTTGTCCAGGGTCACCCAGTTAATAAAGTGTTTGAGGCTGGATTTGAACTCATGAAAATGAGTCTTCATGATTTTGGGCCTGGCACTCTATCCACCCTGTACCACCTAATTTGCTCGTCAAACCCCATGTATCCCCGTGAACCCCACCCCAATAACTCCTCATTCCTCCAAAGGTTAGAAGAGGGTGCAGCTCCGGGTGAAAGTCAACCTTGCCCAGCAGGAGAAAGAAGTCCTGTTCCCCACCAACTTTTCCTTTCCTATTCCCTCAAAGGACAGGCGTAGCAGGAGATGAAAGTCTTGAAGTCTAAGGGAAGGAGATATATTGGAAAGTTTGTTTTGATTTTATTAAAGGGGTTGATGTAGAGATCTTAGATCTGTGGAGTTGGAAGGTGCCTTAAAGGTCCTTTAGTCTAATGCCTTTATTTTGCAAATGATGAAACAGACCTTGAGGAGCTAAGTCATTTGTTCAAGCTTTCATAGTAAAGCAGCAAAGCTAAAATTGGAAACCATGTCTAATAGTCTTCAAAGCTTGAGTTCATTCCACTTTACCTTGTTGCTTCTGAATCTCACTTTTGGTAAAACTTGGCATGTAAATTCCTAAAAATCATAACTATGAGAAATTGTGCAATTACAAAATCCTAGGCCTTAAGGGAAAAAGGAGTTGGGGCATCAGCAACTTCATCTGTGACATAGAAAAAATATAGGAATCTAATCAAAACAGCAGCACAGTTTTACACATTTTAAATGGTTACAAAATGCATAGACACTACAATTAATAGTGGCCATGTCCCAGACTAGGTTGCTATGAGGCCTGACCCCCAATTCCCTTGGTATTGGACTAGCACCGTCAGAGGTTATAATTGATAGTTTGGCCACCTGGAAGGTGAGTTGGGGGTTGAAGTGTGTGGGTATGGATTCTGTTCAGATCTCCTACTGTACCTGAAGAGATACAATAATCATGGCATTTGACCTTGGAAAAGAGCTCAAGTTTCCTTGTGGAAAGTTATTTCAAGGATATAACGTGTGAGTTATTGTGAAGTGGTTCAGTTTTCTGCTTCTTTGCTATTTCTCTTGGATGAAACTGTAGGTTATCCTCAAATTTTTCCCTAATACATCATTATCATTGGAACATATCTGCCTTTTCAAAACAAATATTATACCAGACCTCTGTGAAGAAAATAAGATTTAGGAGAGGCAGGTGAAAGCTCTTTTGGATACCTAATATATTGGACTATGACTGAAGTTCTAGCTGTCTTTAACCCTTTTACACTGCCTTTTGCGAATGAGATGTCTATGCAATGAAGGTGATATCAAAGAAGTGATAATGGATCATAGGAGTCAATAGGAAGGAATGAATAGTAGGAATGATTGAAACCATCTCTATTTAACAGGTGAAAAAACTGAAGCCCGACTATAATAGGATTTAAAGAATCCTAGAAGTAATGTTGTCACAACTCCCTCATTTTATAAATGAGAAAACTTAAAAATTCACTTGACTAAGGTCACAGAGCTAGCTAGATGGTGATGGGAGAAAGTTTGAATACACTGGGGTCATAATTGACTCATAGATTGCATGTTTTTTACACTGAATTAATTTTCAGACCTAGGTACATATACTGCTACCCTATTGATACATAGTTTACTTTTGTCCTTCAGTTTTAGCCCCTAAATTTTAATTCCCCCCCCCAAAAAAAACATTCAAGAAATTTCTGAAGAAAAGAGAATAACATAGTTTCATGCATAACTGCCATTCTTTGGGGAAAAACAGATTGTAGACTTAAGTCATCTTAATTTGAAGCCACATGAATTCTGCTTAGAAGAAAAAAAAAATTACTGGCATTGTAGGGTCAAGTTAAAAAGCACAAGTAGAGAACTGTATTTTCTTGACATATTCCAGAGCATTTTCTGAATATAAAAAAGTTTAGGAAATTTTTTTAAATCGTTAAAGTGAAGGGGCAAAAGAAAACTGTATTCATTTGGTTTTTGTCACCTTTAAACTATCTGAATTATATTTAAATTCATTTTTGAATGTAATTTTGTCTACCTTATACTTAAAAGAGTTTATATTTTCGAATCTTTGTATTTGCTCTTAACAATTTAATTGATAGTTTAAAATTATTTAAGTCATATAAGTTTTGTAGTAAATCTTGAATACATAATTTTTTGGTGGAGGGAGTGTCAAATAAATTTAACTGAAAAACTAGTCACGCTTTCTGTAGTATTTCTGTTTCATTTGGGACAGTTAGTCCTTTAAAAAAAAAAGCTTTTTATCTGAATGCATGTTAAAAAGTATTTGTGGTACAGGTTCCCTAAATTGGTAACAGCTTATATGATTTAAAAAAAAAACTAGGTATTTTTCCTTTAAAAGGTCCAAAGTGAAGACAAAATTGTAAAGCAGGATGTAATTGTAATCGAAGATGTGTCCCTGGAATTGCTCTTTTTTGGATGGAAATGTAAACTATGATTCTAATGCTTTATACCTGCAGCTAACTTGAAAATGTGACAAAAGCTCACTTTCATTTCTTGTTTATTGTTTTCCTATTGGACAATTCCACCTTGGCAACTAAAGCATGCTATTTGCATAGTCCATTTTGATTGGCCAGATCTCTGACTAACATTTCCAATCACATGGTGCAGGTTTAGTGGTAGGCTATGCTAATTAGCTGCTGTTGCTGGGTTTCAGGGTAGTTTCTCTGTGCTGTGCTGCTGCATTGTATTGTCTAGTGAAAGACATTGATACATGAGCATTTAATGATCTCTAGCAATTTCCACTCACTGTGGGCAGGCCGATTTTAGAACAGAAGTGGAAATAAGGTTTTAATCACTCTAATATTTATAACCACAATATGTACAATACATTTAAGAATATTTTGGTATAAAATTCCTATTCAATAAAATATTTTATAATATAAAGGAAAATGTTTTTTTTTACGTTTCTTAAATATAACTAAATAATAGCCATTTTATTAAACTTTAGGAAATGGCTTATCTAAAAGCCTTAGTGAAGTAAAATTGTTGTTAATCTCAGCAGGGACAAGCACCATTTCAAGAACTAGTAATGTAAATGCACATATTATTTGTATGAGGCTTAGGGCTTTTTATAACTATTATGCTTTTATTTCTTTTAATAAATGAGATGTAAATGATGTGAGTCAAAATGTACCTTACCCTTCCACTCATATACTGCCAGGAACAGTATTTAACCAGTACTTTTTCCATTCACAGTCTTGCCTTAGTTTTAAAAATTGTGTGGGACGTTTCCTCTTTTGCTGTCTTAATGTCTATTCTGGATTCCTTAATCACTTCTGCTAGAAAAATAAAAAGAAAATTGGTTTTGGCATATTTTTTTTTCATTGACTTGTTTATTTACTTTTAGTTTACAAGATTTAGTTCCACAGTCCCTTGAATTTTAGGTAAATATGAAGACTGTCTCCTCCCCATTTCTTATAGCACAATAGTATTCCATTACATTCATATGCCACAACTTGTTTAGCCATTCCCCAATTGATGGGCATCCTCTAAATGTCCAGTTTTTTGTACATATGGGTCCTTTACCCACTTCTATGATCTCTTTAGGATACAACCCCAGAAATGGTATTACTGGGTCAAAGGGTATGCAGTTATTTATAGCCCTGTGGGCATAGTTCCAGATTGCTGTCCAGAATGGTTGTATCAATTCACAGCTCCACCAGCAATGCATTAGTGTTACAATTTTTCCACATCCTCTCCAGCACTTGTCATTTTCCTGTTTTGTCATCTTAGCCAATCTGACTGGTGAGATGTGGTACCTCAAAGTTGTTTTGATTTGCATTTCTCGAATCAGTAGTGATTTAGAGCATTTTTCTATATGCTTAAAGATATCTTTAATTTCTGCCTCTGAAAATTGCCTGTTCATATCTTTTGACCATTTATCAATCGGGGAATGACTTGTATTCTCATAGATTTTACTTAATTCCTTGTATATTTTAGAAATGAGGCCTTTATCAGAGAGACTGGTTATAAAAATTCTTTCCCAATTTCTCACTTCTCTCTTAATCTTGGTTACATTGTCTTTGTTTGTACAAAAATTTCAGTTTAAGGTAGTCAAGATTATCCATTTTGTATTTTATAATGCTCTCCAACTCTTCTTTGGTCATAAAGTCTTCCCTACTCCATAAATCTGACAGGTAAACTATTCCTTGCTTCCCCAGACTACTTACAGTATCAGGGTTTTGGCATATTTTTGATTCTAAAATATTAATATTAATCCTTACTGTTTTCAAACCCAGCAACAAACATTTGATAATTTGTTGTGGAAAATACAAAGAAGGGTAAGACAGTTTCATTTTGTTGTCAGGGAATTGCTGATCTATTTGGAAAGTTGAAGCCTAACTACTGGAGAAACTAAATAACAATACAAGACAACAGTAGGAGATGAGTTACAAGGCAGTTCAATACGATTAAAAAATGGGTGCAAGAATTGGAAGCCAGAAAAAAAAAGCCTATTAATTAGCCAAATTAATGGCCAAACAAATTATGGTATATGACTATAATGTAATATTTTTATACCATAAGACTTCATAAAAAGAATAGATTCAGAGAAACTTTGGAAAGATATGATAAAGAGTGAAGTGAGGAGAGCCAGGAGAGCAATTTGTATATGATAATCACAACAGTATGAAGAAAAAACATCTGTAAAAGGCCTTTGATGAAAGGAATGATCAGCTTACTTCAAGGGATATGAACCACCCTGACAGAGAGAAGTGGCAGCCTTTGAGGGGCAGGTTAATACAGCTACCTTTTTGAGTATAGACAATGTGTTGATTTGTTTTGGTTGACTATGCTTATTTGAGAGAATATTTTTCATCCTTTAATTGAGGGGGATTTTGGAGGAAGAGTACAACTAGGGGAAAGGAGAGGAGATATTAAAAAATAAGATCATTTAAAAATGTACAGAAAGGAGTAGAAGGAGTTTCAAAAGTAGAAACAGAAGTAGGACAGGATGGCTTTGAAACTAACATTGTTTAAACATTAAATAATTTTAAACATTAGTTTAGAAATGCAAGCTGTTCATAATAGAGATTCTTGGTTTTGTTACATACAGTCTTTCTGTACGGTTTATATGGAAATGCTAGATGATAAGTACAAAATAGCAAAAATAATTTTTAAAAGTAATAAAAAAAGATTCAAGAAAAGATATTTTAACATCTTATAAGATGAGATGACAGTTTAGATCTGAAAGGGACCTTAAATTCATATTGAAAGGAGTCACTTCCCTCATTGTATGGATGCAATGATTAAGGTAAGGTAGCTAGATTAAGTGACTTTACCAAATCCCCACAGTCAACCAATATTCTGATGTGCCAGAATTGGAGTCACTAAAGCCTGAGTTCAGAATCTGCCTTAGACACTTATTAGCTGTGACCTTAGGAAAGTTAGTTAGCCTCTTTGGCATGGTGTTAATAGTATAAGTGCCCACTTTCATAGGGTTGTTATTAGAATCAAATGATATGACATATGAAATATTTTTCAAGCCATAATGCATTATGTATAGAAATGTTAGCTATTATTATTGTAGACCACATTGGCCAGGAAAAGCTTAATTAGGAAAAAGTATTTTGAATGGGGGTGAATAGAATTTAGATACCTTGAGAGGACATTCCTGAGTGGGGTGGGGAAACTAAATAGGGACGTGGGGTGGGAAAATAGAAGGAGTATGCAAGAAATAAGGCTAATTTGGCTGTAGCCGAGGGTGCATAGTAGTGGTTCAGTAGGCTGTAGAGGTTGAGGCCAAATTGTCATTGTCTGTTGACTTATAAAAAGCCAGGTAGTTTGGATTTTGTTTTAGAAAGAGTTGGAAGGTAAACAGGTAATAAGATATCTTAAAAATGTTTTAGGAAGATGAATCTAATAGCAATGTACAGATTAAATTGAAGTGACAAGGCACAGAAACCAGTTTTGAGCTTAGTGTTGCAATTCAGGTATGATAGTGGAAATAAAAAGGAAGAGAGAGATGTTGAGAGACTTTCAGTGGGATAAAAAAATATAGGACTTGGATCATTGATTGAATGTCAAGAGTCAAATAACGATTCTGAGGTTTTGAGTTTGAAATAACTGTCATGCAATTAGCAGAAATAGGGAAATAGATCTCAAAGGATCATAGATATAGTCTTTGAAGGGACTTTGAGGTAATTTTGTCTAGTTCTTTCTAATCTTGGAGTCCAACCCAGGTCTTTTTCCACTTGTAATTTCTATCATATAAGGTGAGGGAACTGTTTTTTGTTTTCCTCCCCATCTCTGCGTGTGCTGATAGTGGTGGTTTTGAGTTTGTGGGGATGATAGAAATTGAAGTGATATTTTGTAGGGCTTAAGCATGAAGTGGTTGTATTGGGACCACTTCTGTTCTTTCCTTCCCACAAAGAACATGAATTTTAAGTATGTTGAATTAGTTATCAGATCTTGGACATTCTGGGGTGGGGGAGGGTGATTTCAGGCATGGTAATTTTTTAAAATTTATTTTTCCTGTCCAGACTCTTTTCCGTTCATTTCCCACCCCACCCTTTCCCCTGCAGAATAGTATAATGAAAAGAGCCCTGAATTTGGTCCTAGAAGACTTATTAAAGTTCAAGTAATAGCTTTGTAAATTGTGTTACCAAGAGCAAGTAAGTCTAGTAACTCTAGGTTTTTTTCGTCTGTATAAATAGGCTTGACTAGATGATTTGAAGCCCTTTCCAGCTTTAAATTTTCATATTAAACCTTATATGCCTGAAATGTATTTATGTGTTCTTCATTTCTGATCCAAGGTCAAATCCCAGTCCTTTGATCTATCAAATTTGTGTGACATCTTTTTTTTTCCCCTCAGAATTTATTTATTTATTTTTAGTTTTCATCATTCATTTCCACAAGATTTTGAGTTCCAGATTTCTCTTATCACTCCTCTACCCTCCACCCCAAGATGGCAAGCATAACTGATTATTTACTCCTTCCTCTAGTTCTGACATCTTTTTGAACCCCCTGTCTCATACCATATTCCAGTGTGAGATTGGAATAAACTTCCAGTTTTGTTTCACAGCAAGTGAGTAGGATCTACTCGGTGGCAGTGATCTGAGGCTGAGTTTTCTCCAGGCATAAATGTCATGGAACAAAGAAACAAGGGGTTTGACTGTAGGATATTGTAGATTTGGAACACTTGGATTGAGAAAAGAGGAAAATGAAGTCTGAGCATTGAGAATGCCCTGTGCAGGTGCTAATGGTAAGTTATTACAGATCCAGGAGAAGGTGAATAATAGGGTTAGGAGGGGTTAGGGGAATGACATACTCAGCTGTGCCTTAGGCAGATTATTTTGGTAGTTTTGTGAAAGACCCATTTGAGAGTAAAGAGATTGGAATCAGAGAAACAATTAAGATTATATTTTAATAGTTGAATGAAATATTTCATAGTTATGCAGTGGTTCTCTAACCATAATCATCTGTTCAGTTTTGTCAGTTCTGCTTCCATTTCTCTTATATCCTGTCCTTTTCTTTAGTCACACAGTCACTACCCTACTTAGGTGAATGGCAGGATTATAATGCCCATAGAAGAAGCAGGGGATTTTGGAGGAAAAGGTAATTTTAGGTTGATGCTGTGATGAAATTTACTGTTTGTTGATTTTGAGATGCCTACAAGCATGCAGGTGAAAATCATCCGACAGGCACTTGCTGATATTATGCTGATAAGGGTCTGCGACTTTTTATTTATCACTTTTGCTACCTTATCTCTTTGCTTGATGGTACCATTGGGTTCTATATGTCGAATTATCTCTGGATAACTATGTATTATATATTATGTAGGGAGAAGGAACTGAACTTGAGATTTCAATGTGCAGACTTATTTTCCTGATTCATATTTGACTTAAGACACTTACTACCTATGAGACTCTGGGCAAGTCACTTAATTCTTCTTCAGTTTCCTCATTTGTAAAATGAGCTGGAGTAGGAATTGGCAAATTGCTCTAGTATCTTTGCCAAGAAAATCCTAAATCGAGTCATAAAAAGAATTGGACGTGACTGAAAAACAATTGAACAACAATATTTCCTACCTCTCCAAACAAGAAAGGTAGACTTCTCAACTCTTCTTTGGGTCCACTCTTGGTAAAAATAAAAATTGTATCTTACTCAATCATGCGCATATGGGAGGAAGCACCCCAGAGCACCACCAGAATTTTGATGTTTACTACCTTGTAATATTCTTTGAGAAAGGATATTTATCCTCTCTATTCTGTGTTTGGTGTTATACCTTTCTCCTATACAGAGCTGTGCAAGGTAGTAGCTTCCTTGTTCCTTCAATTTATTTATAGTATGATTTTTTATATCTAAACTGTGAATCTCTTTGGAGGTTATTACAGTATATGGTATGAGATTATGGCATAAATCAAATTTCTGCCAAGCTGCTTTCCATATCCCCCTGCAGTTTTAGATGCATACAGAGTCCTTCCCGAGTAGTTAGGGGCTTTTTGATTTGTTGAACCAAAAACTGCTGTGCTCATTTACTTCTCTCATATTCTTAATCTGTCCCATTGATCAAGTTTTCTGTGTGTGGGGTGGTATGTGAGTTTAAAAAGCTATAGTTTTGTTTTGTTTTTTTTTCTTGAGAGGGGAAGGCAAGGCATTGGGGGTTAAGTGACACTGCTAGTTAAGTATCAAGTGTCTAAGACTGTATTTGAACTCCAGTTCTCCTGACTTCAGGACTGGTGCCTAGCTGCCCCTATAAACAGTTTTTAATGATTACTGCTTTGTAGTATAGTTTGAATTTGGTGTTACTAAGCCCCATTCTTTCCCATTTCTTTTTTGTCATATTAACCTAGACTAGAGATTCCTTAGTTTTTTCATTTGTTTCTTCAGTTGATTTTTTTATTTTCCTAGCTTTATAAAGTAATCCTTTTGTAGTTTGATGCTGTATTCAATTTGTTACTTCCTTTAGATATTATTCTTTTATTATATATATTGTATGGTCCACCCATGGGTGATTAATATTTCTCCATGTATTTTAGGTCTTTATTTCTGTGAAAATTGTTTTATAATGTATTCATGTAGTTCCTTGCGTGTCTTGGTATGTGGATTCTTAAACATTTTACACATAATAATTGAATGGAATGTCTGCATTTTCCTCCTGGGTGTTTTTGGTAATGGAAGGGCTGATAATTTGTGTGGTTTTATATTTTGTTAGTTTGCTGAAGTTGTTACATTGAATGTGTGGTTGACCTAGTAGGGTTTTCTAAGAAGATACTCATATCATCTGTAAAATTCAGTAATTTTCTTTCCTTTTCATCTATCCTCAGTCTTTGAGTTTTTTTTCTTGTCTTCAGTTTCTTTTCCTTGTTGCTGTAGTAAGCAATTTTAGAGCTTTATTAAATAGTAAGGATCATGGACATGGATCATGGACTATTGGAAACCCTCTAGAATTTCCTAATTTTGTATAATGTTGACTGTTGGTTTTAGATTGATGTTAATTTTTATATTATTAAGGAATGGTCCATTTATATCTGTGCTGCTTCTGTGCTTCTTAATTTAAAAAAATGATCAGAAAAGAGTACTGATTTTGTTAAAAGTTTTTTCTTCGTTTAGTTTTTGTTGACTCCATTAGTAATATGATTGATCATGTTTATAATTTTTTTTCTAATTTTAATTTCACCTTTCATTGTTGTTATAAGCCTAACTTAGCTATAATACATATTCTTTTCCTTACTATTTTACTTGTCTCCTATTAGAAGGAAAAAGAAGCATAGATAAAGGAAAGTATAACCTAAGGTACGCATACACTTTTATCTCAAAGATTTTGTTTTCCTCTCTTTATTTTGAGAATTAGATATGATTTTGCGGTATCCAGCAACTTCGTGTGTGTGTGTGTGTGTGTGTGTGTGTGTGTGTGTGTGTGTGTGTGTGTGTGAGAAACATTTGTAAATTTAGAAAATGGAGCTTTTTAACTAATAGAAATTGTTGGAATGCTTTTTTTCTTTTATTTCCAGATCTTTTATCTGATATTTCACATTTTAATTTCCTGTGCTAGGATGAATTTTCCCATATTTTTCATTTCAAAGTTTGCCTGTTGTAGAATCCTCAGTTTATAAAATAGGGAATAAATTTTTATGACTGAATTATTTTAATTGCTGAAACTTAAATAGTAGAATATTAGGGTTTGGAGAGTCAACTGACCCCCTCCTTTTGCAGTGAGTCTTAGGTGGAGAGTTTTGTGATTTGATCAACTTCTCAGGACTTCTTATACTTGGGTATGAGTATAATGTCCTAATACATAATCTTTTTGTAATACCGAATTGAGATTTTCCAGTGCATTCCTTGCTTAATTAAATTTGCAAAAGAAAATTCTTACTCTAGTCTTTCATTTCTATTATGTCTTAAATTGATATTCCATTGATATATTAAATTTAACATATCAAGAACTTAACTCATTATCTTTCTTTCCAAGCTTTCTCCTCTCCTAACTTAACCTATCACTGTTAAGGGTACCACCATTTTCCCAGTGCCCCGGGTTGACAACCTACCAATCTGGGTTGTATCTTCTACTCATGACTCTCTTACTTCAGCCTCCCTACCTGCTCCCCATCTAATCCCTTGTCAAGTCCAGCCTTTGTAACATCTCTTGGGTATGACTCCTCCTCTTCTCTGACTCTGCCAGGACTCTGGTTCAGGCCCTCCTAATATGGAATAGCTTATTTGTTGGTTTTCCTTCCTCAGATTTCCCACTGCTGTTCATCTACTCAGCAATCAAATTAATTTTCCTAAAATTCAGGTCTAGTTATGTCAGATCCCACTTTTCTCCCCAATCCATTGGTTCCTTATTACTTCCAAAATAAAATCTTAACATCTAAGGGCTTTTAAAGCCCTTTATAGCCTGGCATCTTCATAGCATGTGCATAACATTTTATGTCTTACTTTCTCTAGTTCTTTGAGATATGATGACACTGGCCTCTTTGTTGTTCCTTGAATAAGACCCTCTTATCTCTCAATTCTGATTGTTTTCATTGCCTGTCTCCCTTCCCCAGAAAGCTTTTTCTCCTTACCTCAGCTTCTCTGGCATTAAGTCCCACCTTGTGCAGAAAACCTTTCCCATTCTATCTTAATCTTAGTGCCTTCCCTCTGAGACTGCAAATTTATCCTGTATGTCTTGTTTGTACAAAGTTTGTATGCATGTTGTCTCTTGCATCTTGTCAGTTCCTTGAGAGCAGAGATTTTTCTTTATTAAATCCTAGTGCTCAGCCCAGTGCCTGCCTTAGGTGCTTCATAAATACTAGTTGATGGGCTGATACTGATCATGGTATATAGTAGATTTCTGTGTTATCTTGCATTAACTACTGTAGTGAAGTGAAAGTCAATGTAAACCTTGGTCCACTGGCCCCCATAGGATGTCAGGGTCTAACTGGCAGAGTGGAGAGAAAGAAATGAAATGATCTTGAAATCAATAAAGAGCTGTTTCCATATGTTCCAAGTTATATATGAAGGGTACAGCATAGTAATTTATAGAATTCAACAGCTCTGTTCTTAGTGACTATTTTCATCTCTTTAGTGTTCCAGATGGAAGTACTAAAAATAAGTTATTGGCATTCTATTTCAACCATAAGACTCTGGCTTGCCTTTTTTTTTTTAAAATTCCATTCCAAAGGGTTAAAGTTTTTTTTGTAGACGAGTTGTATAAGGAGTTTTTTGGGGGATGGGTTGGCGGGGAGACTTTCATTAATAGGAAAAGGATAGGGAATATCCTGTGGTTTCTTTAATATTCAGAACTTTTGGATAAGGAAGTTTCCTCTGCTATGGTGGGTTGATACCTACTTTGAAACTTACAGCTTTAGAAAATGGTTTAGGGCACTGAAAGGTTAAATAACTTGCCCAGGATCACAGGCAATAAATGTCAAAGGTGGAATTTGAAACCAGGTCTTCCTGACTCTGAGGTCCTCACTCTTTCCATTATTCTACATTGTTTCTCTTCATCATAGCTTTCATTTTAAGTAGTGTTTTTATACAAAAGTGTGTATGAAATATCCCTTATTCATCATAGGAGAGCTTAGTAAATGATAGTTGCATTTTAAATAATATATTTTCATTCCAATCAGAGGCCCTCTGTTTCAGCCCCCTGTTTTTTAGGTGAGAAAATATTTTCAGGGACGTGAAGCAATATTTCAACCCATTTGATTCCCGGATATCTATATATCTATATCTGTATGTATGTGTGTATATGTAAATGTATTTAAGCTTTTATATATGTACATACACACACACATTTTACATCTACTAAGCTTAATTAGTCAGCAAGCAGAGATGTGGTACACAGACAGAAGTAAAGTATAAAATAAAGGGGCTCAAATTTATGGTTTAATGTTTTTACATTAATTTACAGTTTAATGTTCTTTACTATTCTACTTCATTGCCAGCAATGTCATGCTACCTTCTACTAAATAATCATTTACATCTAGTTTGCTTCCTAGACCTTGAAGACTTTATTATTTACAAACTAATTGCCAGTTACTAATTCTATAATCTTGATATTATGTCACAGTTATGTATTTGTAGAAGAAATATGTAGTACCTTGAGGGAAAAAAAGCCTAATAGTGAGAATTTAAAATAATAATTAAAAAAATGAAACTACTTTATTGGACAGACATTTATTAAATAACTACTATATGCCAGACACTGCTAAATATCTAGATTTCTAGCCTGGATAACTGGGAGAATAATGGTACTGATGGGGTATTAGTCTCTGGGAACTCTCTTGAACTCTTTTCCCACTTGATCTGGTGTTCCCCAGAGACCAAAAGCCTTCCATTATTGATATGAATGAATCTGTTCCCCTTAAACTATCCTAACCCTCCATTTTCTGTTACCTCTATTTACCACCCTTGATCTCATCAAAATCCCATTCTCTTGGTTCCTTGAGTCTGACCTCAGTCCCATCAAGATCCTCCTTAGACTTCTCAAGACCCTCCCCAAACCCCTCATCTAGACCTCTCCTAGATTCCTCCCCCAATCTTTCTGTATATAAGATCTGTCTTGTCTCCATGAAGGGACTCAGATTTAATCTAGTTGAGACTCAGTCTCTGTCAGATTGTTCTGGCCCACTTGTCAGTACAAGTGTCACAAATACTCAGACTCCTTAAGAGTCTACCCAGTATGGCGAATCTTCAGTAAACTTTGTTTTACTTTGACTGAGAAAAGGCTTGAATTGAATTCATTCAGCAAGACTCAGTGTGTTGGCATTTTGGGGTCTTGAGCACCCCTAACTCCTCTTCAGCAGTACTCTTGACAATTACAGGGGAGTTAAGAATAAGAGAAGATTTGGGGGTTTAGTTTTGCATATCTTGAGTTTAAAGTTAGGATGTTATTGGTTGCTGTGGCCAACCTATTGGTGATAAGTATGTGCTTGGGCTAATTCTGCATCCATACTTAGTCATTTGAATTATGCTTGAAGCTTGCCATCTTCATCAAACCTGCCAGAGCTTAAGCTTTCTGGCATGTTCTTAGAAAATCCATTTCCATAATTTTCTGAGACTTTCTAGTGGAACTTTTTGGATAATTCTATTTCTTGAGCACATAGAAGAAAGGTGAAAGGATCATTGTTTTAAAGCTGGAATGAATTTTAAAGGATATTGAGTTCAGCCCTCTCATTTTATTGATGAGTAAACTGAGGCTGAGAAGGTTGTGACTTCCTTAGGGTCACATTGTTAGTAGTATCTAAGGTAGATTTTGTACTCAGGGTCTTTCTGACTTCACTTACCCACCTTGCCAGATCACTTTTGTTTCTTTAAAGCCTATAAAACAGCCCGATGCAGTTAGCAGCACTGGATTTGGAGTAAAATGACCTCAATTTGAATCCCAGTTCTGTCATCCTAGTTGCTCTAACTTCTCTGTGCTTCAGTTTCCTCATCTGTACAAAAATACTGGTTCTTTCCACCGCTCTGTAAATACTGAATAGTAACTGTTTCCCTTTTGACCAGGAACTCTGAGGGTCTTCCTCTCCCAGTCTGACATTTTTTCTTTTTTGATTAAAGGGGCCACCCCTTGATTAACTTCTTAAAAGAGTTCTATTCACTGAATGGGTGTTACCTAATTCAAAGTGAGAACCTGAAAAGAACTTAGCTTACAAGGGTTAGGGGCTCCCATTGCATCCTGGGCTGTCTCCAGTTGTCCTGATGAATATATGGCCACTGGACCCAGATGGCTCTGGAGGAGCCCTCCCTCACTCAAACTCAAGTCAGCTGCAAGTCATGTCATCATTTCTCTGATGTCATGGTCCTCTTCGAGAACAAAGGACAAACACAGTCTTCCCCCTTTATGTGCTGATGAGCTGGATACCACTGTGCATCAAGTTTATTCCATAGCATAGCTTGCATTTATTTTGTGCTTTTTAATTCTGAATCTTAAGAATTTCAAATCAAGTGATTTGTGAATGATCAGTAAGTGAGTAAGTAAGTGTTGGAACTCAGAAAAAAATGATTTTGTTCTTGTTAACTCAGATTTCCTGAAAGCTATAACAGAGGTTCTTGGATTGGTTGGGCTTTGGGTCAGCAATGCTGGATCAAAGAATTATAAATTTAGAATTAAATAGAATTAGAATAGAATTAGCGATAAAATTTAGAATTGAAAAAGAATCCCCAGATCCTCATTTTATAGATGAGACAACTGAATTACCAGAAAGGTTTCTTTTCAGAGTTGTTCAAAGTCTCATGAGTAGTAAGAAGAAACAGAACTGGGATTTGAAAGTATGTTCTCCAGCTCCAAATTAAGCACTTTTGACTATGACAGGTTGCTTTTTTATTGACTTACAGAGACCCTCAGACCTAGAGTCCTGCTGTCCCTTTTCCCACAATCAAGAAATACAGTATTTGCTATAGTAACCATTCAAGCATTATTTCTTTTAAGTACTTGAAGGAAGCATAAAACTAAATAGGATACTATTCCACACTTCTGTCCCCAAATATTAGGGAATATTTAAGCCATCAAGAATGAATGAAATTAAATTACTTTTTTTGAGTCATAAAACCATAGAAAAGTCTGTATTAACAAACTTCAGGGTTCTTATTTTGGCATAGTTTAATTCACCATTTTTATCAGCAGTTTTGATAAAGTCATAAATGCCATGCTTCCATGCTTGTCACATTTACAGATGGCAGGATGCTGAGAGAGATAGCTAAAATGTTAGAAGACCTAATTGGTATACAAAAAGATTTTGATAAACCAAAATGATGGACCAAATTTAATAAGATGAAATATTATGGGTGGGAGGTAAAGTTCTCTATATTGGTTCAAAAATTAGTTGCCCAAGTACAGGATCAATTATACATAGAAAGCATTTATTAACCACTTATATATTCTCTTAACTGTGCTAAACACTAAGGATACAAATATAAACACACATGTATGCAAGATAATTTCTGCCCTTAAGGATCTTAAATTTTAGTGGGAATTGCAGTTGTAATGCACAGTAAAGATTGAGAAGCGTGTATGTGTCTGTGTATATGTGCGTGTGTGTCAGCAAATAGACTCCGGTCGGTAATGGCAAGGAATTGGAGGCCTCATTTCCATGAAAGCTGACCTGTTAGAGCCCAGGGGTTTCTAGGAGTGTAGAGGAGATGACTCATATGGGGAGCCTTGGCTAGGTAAGAGTTCTTGTGAAAAAGAACTAGAAATTTTAGTGACATCCAAGTAAATTATGACTTAAATGGTAGCCACAGAAGTGGGAGGATTGGTGATTGTCATTTTGCTGTCCATTGGTCAGACTGAATCTAGAATATTGTGTTTGATTTTATGTGTCACATTTTAGGAAAAGCATTAACTAGATAGAGAATGCACATAGAAACGTTGCAGGGACTAAGGGCTGTTAAATGAGGTAAGGATGTTTAAGGCCTGAAGAGAATACTTCATGAAACTGGGTAAAATAAGTAACATGATAGGCGGCTTCAAATGTTTGAAGGTTGTCATATGGAAAAGGTATTAGTTTTGTTGTTCTTGCTTTACTCTTTTATAAGATGCTTTAATTCTGCCTTTGTATCTTAAAACTCAGTGTTTCGATGTGGCATCCTTATGAAGTTTTAAACTTCCATCTTTTATCCTTCCTACGTAGCTAAATGGAATATATGGTTGCTTTAAAGTGCATATCTTGTTAGATTATAACTAGCATTTGATATAAGTTCTTATATTTCTGAATGAGGCTTGGCATTTGCAATTATCAGGTTGCGTGATATTGGACAGTTGGAATGAGCAGCGAATTCTGGTTTATTTTTGGTTTGCTCTTTCAATTGGAAAGAAAGTATTACAGTGGCTGCTATTGACCACTAGAGGGTAGTAGGGACATATCCAACTTGTTTGGTTCTTAGCTATATGTAAAGCAGACTGTTCAGAAATACACACACACACACACACACACACACACACACACACACACACACACACAATTGAAGGCTAGAATTATACTATTCCCTTTTGTGATTTCAGCCTCATTTTGAAAATATTCATATGATTTATATTTCTTTTATTTTAAGCTTCCCTTAAAATTTTCTTCTTCTTCTTTTTTTTTTTTTGCTGGGCAATTGGGGTTAAGTGACTTGCCCAAAGTCACATGGCTAGTAAGTGTGTCAGACGTCTGAAGCTGGATTTGAACTTAGGTCCTCTTGACTCCAGGGCTGGTGCTCTATTCACTGTGCCATCTAGCCACCCTCAAAATTTTCTTCTTTTGTTCCTTTTCGGAGCCCAGTTTTTTTGACCTTCAAAAATTTTAGCTAGATTCTTTGCGTGGCTCCAAAGATCCACTTCTAACAACTCCTTAAATGCGTTGTTTAGTATCTTTGACACTTTTTTCTTTTAAAATTTGTTTCTTAAATCTTTACATGCTAACTTCTATCCTTATTACTCCAAAAACTACATGTAACTTTCCTTGTAACTTAAAAAAAAAAATCCTAGTAAGGGAAACTTCCTCCACCAATGCAGATCCCTCTGCATTTTATCATCTTAAAAAAGTTATCTGGGGGCACTGAGAAGTTAAGATACTTGCTTAGGGTCACATAATAGGTAGCAGAGAAGAGACAACTAAAAGTTTTGCCAACTCACAAATGGGTCTTCTACTAATTGTACCACATTTCCTTTCCTTTTTTTCCCTCTTACCTGCAGTGGAATAAACCGTATTCTATTTGTATTTCCTTTCCTTCTATTCTCTTGTTATCTTTTTTGGTGAGAGATCTTTTAAGTGACGTGGTATAAATGCAAAGAGCACTGAGCTCTGCATTTGAATCTGTGTGAATTGTGACAGTTTATAATCCAGTAGGAGTATGGTTATAGAGTGTAGGGAACCAGCATCTCAGTTTCTCTATTTTTTTTTTGCGGGTTTTTTTGGCAGGGCAATTGGGGTTAACTGACTTGCCCAAGGTCACATGGCTAGTAAGTGTGTCAAGTGGCTGAGGGTGGATTTGAACTCAGGTCCTCCTGGCCCCAGGGGCGGTGCTCTATTCACTGTGTCACCTAGCTGCCCCATCAGTTTCTCTATTTATAAAGCAACAGGGTTATGTTGGATATGTTGAATAAACCCTGAGGTCTTTTAAAGTTTGAAAACATGATAGGAGTCAGGTGATGGAGGGCCTTTAGTTCCAAGTTTGCTAAGCTCAGATAAGATGAAATAGATCACTGTTAATGGATGTATGGAAATAATTCACGTACACAAATAAGTTTGGTACAGAGCAGAGAAGTCCAGACTAAGAGCTATGAAAAGTTGGAGGTTTAGGAGATCACCTTCATTTTGGAGGGATTGAGAATGGAAATGAGGGAAGGCTTTGTGGAAGAAGTAGCCCTTGAACTAGACCTCATAGAAAAATGATTTCAGCCAAGGGAAATGTAGAGAGGTTTTATGGTGTAATAGTGATGAACCTGGAGTAAGGAGATTCGTGGATTTAAATTCCATCTCTGTCACTAAGTAGTTATACGAACGTGGGCAGGTCTCAAGTATTTCTTAAATACCTATGCAGTGCCAGGCAGTCTGCTGGCTCTGAGGCTACAGAGACAAAAATCTGTGCGCTCAATTAGCTTATATTCTTTTGAGGGATGCAATATGTACTCAGAAAATGAAATATAAAATATATACATAATGAAATTTGGAGGCACTCTCAAGTGAGGTGATCAGTAGTACCATTTCATGTAGAAGTGTAGGCTAGATGGGCAGTTAGGTAGCACAATGGATAGAATCTGGGCCTGGGATTAGGAAGAAGACCTGAGTTCAAATCCTGCCTCAGATACTTACTTTTTGGGCAAGTCAGTTAACCTGTTTGCCTCAATTTTCTCATCCCTAAAATGGGAATAATATCCGCTAGGGTTGTTGTGAGGTTCAGGTATGGTCATTGTAAAGCACTTAGCTCAGTGCTTGACCATATAGTAAGCACTGTATAAACCTTAGTTGTCATTATTTATTGTTTTTTTGTGGTGGTGGTGACGATGGTGACAATGACGATGGTGACAATGATGATGAAAAACTTAAGTTAGGTTTTGAAAGGAACTAGAGAATCTTAAGAAATAGATTGAGGAGGGAGTTAATTTCAGGACTTGAGAACAGTCTCTACAGAGGCATAGGAATAGGAGGTGGAATGTTGCCTCTGAAGAACATAAGCAGACTAATTTGGCTGGAATATAGAGTTTAAAAAGGGAGAGTATGAGAGCTGACTGAAGCCAGGTTTAAATGGCAGAGGAATTTGTATTTAGTCCTAGAGGCAGTGGGAGCAGTGAACTTCTTGAGTAAGAACGTGACACGACTGAGCCTGTGTTTTAGTAATATACCACTTTTGTAGCTATTTGGACAATGAGTCTGAGAAGGGAGATAGTGAAGGCAGGGAGGCTGCTATTATAGTCCACGTAAGAGGTGGTAAGGACCTAAACTTGGGTAGTGTCTAATGTCAGTGTGAGTGGAGAAATTGGTGTAAATGTAGATTCTACAAAAATGGGAATGTGAGGGAAAAGGAAGAGTTCAGGTTGATTCTGAGATTGTGAACTTGAATTCACTATTATCTGTTGGTAATTGTTGATAGGCCTGTGCCTCCGAAAGTTTGTTCATGAGCAGGTTATTGTGGCAGTGGCTTCCAGGACTGCGTTTCTCTCTTTTCCCCTATTTTCCTCGTTTGTATAGACATTTTTGTTTTACTGATTTCAGGTAAAGAAACTCATTACCAGTAAATAATTTGCACTTATACTGCAACTTATTATCTTGGAGCCTAGGGTCTGGCTCTAAGATAAAAGTTATGTGACTTGCCCAGAATTACGTAGCTATTTTGTATCAGAGACAGTACAACAACTGAACAACAGATTTCCTTCTTCTAATCTTCTATTCAAGCTACCGTGTCCCCACACTATAATATCCCTGGATTCTTTGTTTGGCAACTTTCTGCTGCTTTTATTTCTAAGTTCTTTTCCATTTGGCTGCTTCCATTAACCCACACCTATTCCCTATCAGAAATCTATTCCCATTTCTAAGTATACCAAATACTAATGTGGTATTTAAGTTTCTTCAGCAAGGACCATAGGTAATAAAAACTGTTTATATACCACATTGTTTAGATACTACTACTATTCTAGAATTTCTTTTCTGTGAAGGATTAAAATTTTATTTCTAGGTAGTTGGAACAGGATTTCCTTTCTAAGCAAGTCTGTCTTTCCCCCCTGTTTTGACAGTCAGTATTTCCATTTCTTTCTTTCTTTTTTTTTTAACGTTTATATGGCACTTAATTTTTTTCATTGTAAAACTTTTATGTATTTTTTTATTTTTAAAAATTCATTTTTAGTTTTCAACATTTATTTCTACAAGATTTTGAGTTACAAATTTTCTCCCCATCTTTCCTTTACCCCCACGCCAAGATAGCGAGCCTACTGAATACCCCTTCCCCCAATCTGCTCTCTCTTATATCTTCCCTCATCCCCCTTCTCAACTTTCTAGTAAGGCAAGAGGGATTTCTGTACCCCAGTGCCTATATATCTTATTTTGCAGTTGCATGTAG
>CM053580.1:153222224-153238836 GCA_028627135.1 Pseudochirops cupreus
GACCCTGTCACTTTTCAAAAGTGTTTGCTTCTAACTACCCTCTCCCCCAATCTACCCTCCTTTCTATCATCCCCCCTCTGATGCCCTTCTCCCCTACTTTCCTGTAGGTTAAGATACTCAATTGAATATGTATGTTATTCCCTCCTTAAAGCCAAATTCAGTGAGAGTAAGGTTGTCCCATTCCCTTTCACCTTCCTGCTCTTCCCCTCCATTGTAACAGTTTTCACTTGCCTTTTTTACATGAGATAATTTACCCTATTCTATCTTTCCCTTTCTCCTTCTCTCATTATATTCCTCTCTCACCTCTTAATTTTATTTTTTTTTAGATATTATCCCTTCATATTTGACTGATCCTGTGCCCTCTCTCTATGTATACATGTACACACATATACACATAATCACATGTATTCATACATATACCCTCCTATATAAACACATATATTATATATAACATATATGTATATACACACATATACACGTACATCAATACATACATATACATATATATTTCCTTCACCTATCCTCATACTGAGAAAAGTCTTGTGAGTTACAATTATCATTTTTCCATGTAGGAATGTAAATAGTTAAACTTTAAATAAGCTCCTTATGATTTCTTTTTCCTGTTTACCTTCTCATGCTTCTCTTGCTTCTTGTATTTGAAAGTCATATTTTCATCAAGAATGTTTGAAAGTCCTCTCTCCTGAAGAATTATACTCACTTTTGCTGGGTAGGTGGTTCTTGGTTTTTATCCTAGCTACTTTAACCTCCAGAATATCATATTCCAAGCTCTTTGATCCCTTAATGTAGAAGCTGTTGGATCTTATGTTATCCTGACTGTGTTTCCATTTCTTCTTGACAGCTTGCAATATTTTCTCCTTGACCTGGGAACTCCGGAATTTGGCTATGATATTCCTAGGAGTTGTTTGGGGGGATCTTTTTAAAGAGGCGATCAGTAAATTTTTTCAATTTCTATTTTGCCTTCTGATTCTGGAATATCAGGGAAGTTTTGCTTGTTAATTTCTTGAAGGATTACTTCTAGGCTCTTTCTTTGATCATGGCTTTCAGGTAGTCCAATAATTTTTAAATTATCTCTTCTGGATCTATTTTCTAGGTCAGTGGTTTTTCCACTGAGACATTTCACATTGCCTTCTACTTTTTCATTTGTTTAGATCTGTTTTATAGTATCTTGCTTTCTCATAAAGTCATTGGCTTCCAATTGCACCAATCTAATTTTGAAGGAGTTATTCTCTTCACTGAGTTTTTGAAATTCCTTTTCCATCTGGCCATTTTGACTTCTTAAGGCATTCTTCTTATTGGCTTTTTGTGCCTCTTTTGCCAATTGAGTTAGTCTATTTTTTAAGGTCTTATTTTCTTCAGTATTTTTTGGGTCTCCTTTAGCAGGCTGTTGCCTTGCTGTTCATGATTCTCTTGAGTCACTCTAATTTCTCTTCCCAATTTTTCCTCTACTTCTCGTACTTGATTTTCAAAATCCTTCTTGAGCTCCTCCATAGTCTGTGACTAATTCATATTTTTCTTGGAGACTTTTGATGCAGGAGTTTTGACTTTGTTGACTTCTTCTGGTTCCATGTTTTGATTCTTTTTGTCCCCAAAAAAGAATTTTATGGTTTGGTTTCACTTCCTCTGCTTGCTCATATTGCCAGCCAATTACTTGACTTTTGAGCTCTTTGCCTTGGTAGAACTCTGGTTCCAGAGTGGAGAGAGCTGTGTCCCAAATTGCTGGGGTTTTCACAAATGTTGTCAGAGCTATAAGGAGAGTGCCCTCTCTACACCCAGCACAAGCTCTGGCACTCTGGCCACATACCCCAGAACCACCACCCAAGACAGTGATCCAGATCCAGGCAGGTCAAAGTAAGAGTGATTACCCTCTGAATGGTTGCTTAGTCCCCTTACAATTTGCGGGCCAGGAGCTTCAGAGGCATCACACAGCGGCAGCTACAGCCACTATGTCTCTGCCACCTCCTTTCCTGGGGGCAGGGGCCAGACCATGCTTTACTGTCACCCAGTTCCAACAGTGTTTTCCAGTGACTTTTCCTTTCTTGTTGGTGTTTATGGGTTGAGAAGTCTGGAAATCTCCACAGCTGCTGGTGATTCACTCTTCTGACGTCTACTCTGGCCAGTTTTTGCTGCTGGTGGGGGCTACCTGGGTCGGCACAGCTCACGTGGAACTGTGCTTGGCTCCCAGCCTAGAGTAATAGACCCTTCCTGTTGGTGTGTCTGGCTGCCTTAAGCGGGAGATTTGTTTGTCTCTTTCACTTTGTGTGTTCTCTAGCTCTAAAATTTGTTTAGAGGCATATTTTACAGATATTGGAGGTGGTTGGAGTGGGAACTTGGATAATTTCCTGCTTTTACTCTGACATCTTGGCTCTGCCCCACAAGAATCCTCCAGTTTTCTTAATGGCTCACTGCCATATCCTAAAAATCCTTGTTTTGTAGGGGTTCCCAATATGATGTTTTAGTTTTAATGAAATAGAATTATATTCCATTTATTTTCTGTTCTTTGTTGCTGTTTTACTCAGCTGTTTGATGTGTTAAATTCCAATCTGGATTCAAAATGCCAAAGATGGTTACAGGTTAAATCCTAATAAAATTAAAACTGTGAAAAACCAAGAATAAAAAGAAATGGCAAATTTCCCCAAAGAGAGTTCAAATTTAGATCTTTAAGTAAGTATGTTTGAATATTGCTTCCTGTTTGATCCTACTTCAGGACAGTAACACCCTAAAGTTTTTGCTACTTTAGGGTTTTTTTTTTAAGTTGTTCTTTGCTTCAAGTGAGGACTGGAATTTTATCTCCTATAGACTTTCATGAGAACTACCTGGATGTCCTATATCTATAATCTCCCAACCTTAGCTTGTCTGTCACTTTTGAATTGATACTGTTTCCAGTAGTATATTACTCAGTTGTCTGCTGAAAGAGCTAGCAGTTTTTAGCAGTTCCTTCTAAACCAGGTTAGAGGCATAAAATACTGCTGTTTATCCTTGCTTTCTTACAACTTTTTTTTTTAGGAAAATAAGCTGTCTAGCAATTTCTTATAAACATACCTTATAAAATGTTGCTTTGACATAATCTTTAATTATATCATTATGTTGGGCAGTTAAGTGGTACAGTAGATAGTAGCTGGACCTGGGGTCGGGAAGACCCAAGCTCATATCTAGTCTCAGACACTTAGTAGCATTGTGACTTTGTTCAAGTCATTTAACCGTCTCGTCTTCTCAGTTGTAATGGGGATCATGATAGTACCTACCTCACAGGATTGTTGTGAGGATCAAATGAGATATTTGTAAAACATGTTGGAAATCTTCGAGATTTATAAATCCTAGTTATATTATAGAGAAAAGACACCATCTCACTGAAACATTGCTGCAGCTTTTCGGTAATTACTTGGACCTTAGCTGTTTGGTCACCATCTATAATGTTTTGCCTCAGGTCGTGTTTTTATGAAACTGAGCACATTAGGTAGGATATGACTGCATAATATTTTAATCTTGTTCCTCATTTTGAAATAAATTTTTGGAAAGTTATATTTGAAGAAACATTCTGCAGCAACCATATGCCAATACATCTATAGATTTCTAGTATGTTTTAAAATACCTATTTTGTTTATACTCTGAACAGATTTCTTGTACGGAAATTATTCATTTCTATTTAATACAAATTCATTTGAACAAATGTCAGTTGCCCTCCACGTGTAAGGTGCTAAACCTAAGCCCCAGAGATATTAAAACAGAAACAAAATAATCACTGTGCTAAGGGAGCTTTCTGGAATGAGATTTACTTACAAATAAGTGAATGACATAGAATTTGAGAAGGGAGAGGTAACAACTCAGAAATTTGTGAAGACCAAATTTTCCAGAGAGTCACCTGATTTGAGCCTGGAAAGAAGGCAAGTATTCTACAGTGGTGGGTGGGAAATGTGGAAAAGGAGAGAAGTATAGATAATCCTTCCCAGGGATTGATAGTTAAAGGAGGATGAGATTCAGAGCACTACTTTGAAGGAATGTGTAGGGTATTGGGAGTATTTTAGGTGGAAGGGTTGGAGCTAATAAGTGAGAAGAGATTGAAGAATGTCACAGAATAGATGGGAAAGGGTGTCATCATTAGCACGTGTAGAAGGGTTGCTCCTTTTTCTGAGGAAGAAGGAGCATCCAAGTGAGAAAGAATGGGATTGATACAGAAGGGTTTTGAGGGATGAAATAGGGGAGAAGGAAGAACTGTAAACTGATGACCTCTGTTTTTTCCCCCTTACTGAAGTAGGAGGTAAAATTGAGTGGGAATATTGAGGAGAGTGTAGGGGCCTTGGGTACAGAAGATTTTGATGATGATTGTGCATATAGTAGGAAAAAGTTACAAGGGTTGTTGTGTATCCAGTCGGTGACTAGTTGAGATTTGATGGCAAATTTGTATCTGACCAGGTCAGCTTTGTCAGGTGACTTTCTCCAGCAGCCTTCAGGAACACTCTAGTTATTGTTTTTTATCCTTTATTTTCAAAGTGGCCCAGTGATATCACAGGGTGATGTTTTGACTCCTGAGTAAATTAGATTTGAGTGAGGCTGAGTTGCACAATGTCATCAGCCTCACTCTCTCTTCCCGAGTCATCAAAATCCCGTGGCAAGACAAAAGTCAGGATGACTGACTGTGGCCCAGGATGCAGTCAGTGGATGACCTTGGGTTCTTCAGTGTCTGACTAAACGCTTAAGTGCTCTATAGGCTGCCTGCTTCATGGCCATGGGAACAAATTACATGCTTGGAGTAGATACCTCCTAACTCACCAATGGGTTTGTTGCCTGTCGGTTACCCCCACCTGGTTTAGCCTGTCTGCTGAGACAATTTGCTGCTGTGCATGCTACAGCTTTTTACAGCCATGGGTGAGAGTTGCATGCCAGGCACATACCAAAGGTGAATCAGAAGCACTGAAAAGAATTTGGCAAATCCTCACACCAGTTGTGCTGGTCTTCCTTGAACACCCATATACTGCAAAGCTCTGTAGCAAAAGTGTAGAGAAGAGAGTGATACTAAGCCACCCAATGTTGGGGTTGTTGAAGTATGAGTATCAGAACAAAAGAAAGCAGTGGATTTAATCATAGGGTAAAGGAAAAGAGAGCTCAGAGTTTAAGCAGTGACAGACTGAGAGAAAAGAGAAGGGTAGAGGAAGTAGAGAAATTATAGTGAGAATAAAAAAGAGTTCTAGAGGTTTAAATGAAACAAAGCAGAGGGGAAAAAATAAAAATATAGAAATTTTTATAATCCGAAGAATTGCAGAGGTAACAGGTTATTATGGTTAGTGAGATCTAAAATGGGACTTTATGGAAGACTATGAGGGACATAAGGCAATTAGGTGGATTAGTGGATAGAGTGCTAGGGCTTGGAGTCAGGAAGAGTCATCTTCCTGCATTCAGATCTAGCCTCAGGCATTTAATGGTTTTGCGACCCTGGGCAAGTCACTTAGCCCTGTTTGTCTCAGTTTCCTCATCTATATAATGAGCTGGAAGAGAAAATGGCAGACCTCTTCAGTATCTTTGCCAAGAAAACCCCAAATGGGGTCATGAAGAGTCAAACATGACTGAAAAAACTGAACAATTAGAGGGAATGAAATTATAGGTCTTGGAAAGGTATTTGAGGAGAGATCAGCATGTATTTATGGTGAAGTGCTGGGGTATGAAAGCAGGAGTTTGAGTTTTTTGAAGGCACTGACCTAGGTTTTGAGGTTGTGACCTAGGTTTTGAGGTTGTGACAAAAGATCTGGACCAAGTGATATTGATGGATGGAATTAATCTTAAAGGAGGAGATATTGTTTAGTGGCAGTATCAAAGTGATAAGTCTGCAACAGAGATTCCTAACCTGCAGTCCACAATTTTTGTTTTGTTAATGTTTTGATAAACTGTCTCAGTATATTTAGTTTTCCTTTGTAATCCTGTATGTTTTATTTTACACATTTAAAAATATTGTTATGATTCTTATTCACTGGAATGCCAAAATGATCCATCATGCAAAAAAAGCTAAGAATTCTTGTTGTAAAAGTAGCATTGAAGAGTAAGGGATATACCTGCTTCTCTTCCTTGGGGGAGGGGGCAAAAAGGGGGGTGGGGCAGGAGGGCTACAAGGACAGAGGGAAAGAGGGATGTACTGTAGGTCCCATCTTCCTATCAATCAATCAAGGAACATTTTAAAAGTTCCTGCTAAGTGCCAGGACGTGAGAAGACTGGGAAGAGTGTGAAGATGTCAACAATAGAGTCAGAGGGCATATGGAATGGAAGAGCAGAGAGTAGCATGGGAGAGACATAGATAAGGGAGTATGGTGAATGTTGCAGGGAGAAAGTATTTTTGAGTAGATGATGACTGTTAATTACAGGGTTAAGGAAAGCTGAAGCTGAATATTTGCCTTGATCAAGATGGAGAGGAACCAGTTCATCCACATCTCTTAAGCTTCAGTATCATAAGATTAAAAAGAATATTCTCTCCCTTTTCTGTTTAGTTTTCACTGTCAAATAAGTTTTATTTTCCAACATTTATTCCAAGACTGTAACATTTACCTTTTTTTAAAAATCATATTCTTTTAGTGGAATACTGAAGTTGCTCATGATTTCTGTCTAAATCTGCTAAGCTTTCCTTTAAAAGTTTTTGTTTTATGAAATTTTTTTATTTTCAGACTTCTTTATAACTGACAAAATTCCTGCCACCTTTCCTACAGTGTATCTTTCGTTTTTCCATCTCCTTTGTGCGGGGGAATTAATTAACAAATCAACTGAGACCAAAAATACATACAGTATTTCACCACTATACTTTCCCTTCCCTTCAAGAAAGGGAGGGATATGCATTCTCCTATTGGTTCTTCAGGGCCAACCTTGTCACTACAGGCCTTTTGTTTTCAGTTTTATTTTTGTGTTTTTTCTGTTTACACTGTGTCACTGAACTAAATGAAGTAAGTGAAATAAAGAGAACCAGGAATTATTTACCTAGTTTTGTTTATTTCACTTTGCATCATTTCAGAATTCTTTTTCTGCTTGTATCAGCTTCATATTCAGCATTTTTTTAAAGCATGGAGTAATCATGCATTACATTTTTGTACCACAAAAACCGTACACAAAAAATTATGGGATATTTCTAAAGTTGATTTCTTGGGGCACATACTGAAAAGTTATATAATGACTTATGCAAATACCTTTTTAAGTGGTAGTTTTGTCAACTTTACTATGGTTTTATAGTCTCTTGTAACAACCTGAAAGGTGATTACATTGAGAAAATACTGTGAAACAAAAACATATTATGTCAACAAATAAATTTTTGCATACATCGGTGTTTTTGGTCTGGATATGGATACTGCAGAATAGGATATTGTTTTTCCTGTTATCTGTGAATCAAATATATTGTGTAGCAAGAAGACAAAGCTCATGTGAAGAAATTTAGGCAGCGGAATAGGGAAACACAGCAAAATTTTGTCTTGACCACCAAAAGTAGAAGTGATATTGTTGTAAAGAGTACTAGAAAAAAATCATATTCTCATATGAAAGAAAAATAGTAGTGTTTGGAGAATTAACCTCTCTGAACATTAATCTGGAGTTCTCCCTCTGAAAAAGCAGAGTAGCCCATAAATTTGTGACTTGATGACAATTTAATCTTTCAAGAGGTGGAAGAAATGTCAAGATTAATTGTTATACTGTGTATGCTTTTAATTAAAACAGAGAAACTGGTTGCTGAACTGGAAAGGACAGGAACCTTTTGAGCTAATGACAGCTAATGACATCACTACTTTGTGATAGTGAAGGTAAATCAAGCCAGATGTTATCTGACATATTCTTCTAGATTTTGAGAAAGTTGAATTCTGAAGATTCAGAGAAAGGATACATAGGTTCACATACAGTGATATATATAAAAATATATATTTTGTGGGGAAAATTGATCCAAGAATAATGGGAATCTTTCAAGAATAAAATTCTGAAAACAGAAGCAGAAATTATTTTGATGAGAGAGAATCTTGAGGGGGGGACCTTTTTTTAAAAGTTTATTTATTTTTATTCAACATAAAACCATAAGTTTAAAATTTTTTTCCTCTTCCCCTCCCTAATATGGCATGCAATCTGATATAAGCTCTACAGATACATTCCTATTAAACATTCCTATATTCATATTAGTTATATTGTGTAGAAGAATTATAACGAATGAGAGAAACCATGAGAAAGAAAAAAACAAAACAAAACAAAAAAAGAAAACAGTGTGCTTCATTCTGCATTCAGACTCCATAATTCTTTCTCTGGATGTAGATGGCATTTTCCATCATGAGTCCTTTGGAATTGTTTTAGGTTGTTACATTACTGAGAAGGGCTAAGTCTATCAAAATCAGTCATCGAAGACTGTGGCTGTTACTGTGGACAATGTTCTCCTGGTTCTGCTCATTTCACTCAGCATCAGTTTGTATAAATTTTTCCAGGATTGTCTGTCTGTTCATCATTTCTTACAGCACAGTAGTATTCCATTGCATTCATATACCACAGCTTGTTTGGCCATTCCTTCAGTTCCACTACAGAAAGAGCTGGTGTAAATATTTTTTGTACATATGAGTCCTTTTCCTGTGTTTATGATCTCTTTGGGATATAGCCCTAGAAGTGATATTGCTGGGTCAAAGGGTATGCACATTTTTATAGCCCTTTGGACATAGTCCTAATTGCTCTCCAGAATGGTTGGATGGTGGAGTAAAAAGGAAGAACTTGCTTGAGCCTGTCCCCCAATTACCTCCAATACCTGTAAAAAAGGACTCTAAACAGGTTTTAGAGCTACAGAACCCACAAAATGACAGAGTGAAGCACATCTCCAGCTACAGACAGCCTGGCAGACCGACAGGAAGAGCCTGTTGCACCTAGCTGGAAGTGGAGCAAATCCTGTGTGGGGCCATATAGGCACAGATTGGCCCCCCCCTCAAGGGACTGAACCCCTGGCAGCTGTTGTGGTTTCCCAACTTCTCAACCCAGAAAGGCCAAAGACAAAGTAAAAGGTCAGTGGGAAAACTTTGCTGGACCTGAGTGAAATAAGAGCCCAGTGTGACCTCAGGCCCCCAGGGCAGTGAATGTAGTGGTGGTGTCAGCAGCAGCAGTGGCTGCTTCCAGAGCTCCAGACCCACAGATAGTAGGGGGATCCAAGTGGCTGATCGTAGGACGATTGTAGGGATTTCTTTGCTGTTGCTGGGGCAGGATTCTCTTGCTTTGCCCTGTTTGGGTCTGGGTCGCAGTCTTAGGTGGTGGTCCTGGGATGAGGATAAGTACTGGCATGGCAGAGCTTGTGGCAGCTGTGGAGAGGGTGTCCTCCTTACAGTTCTGAGGCAGGTGCCTAGAAGTAGCTCTGACAACAGCTGTGTAAAACCCCAGAAATTTGAAACATAGCACTTTCTACTCTGGAAGCAGAGTTCTACCATGGCAAAGAGCTCAAAAGTCAAGTAATTGGCTGACAAGATGAGCAAACAGAGGAAGAGCAATCAGACTATCGAATTTTTCTTTGGTGACAAAGATCAAAATATAGAATCAGAAGAAGACAACAAAGTCAAAACTCCTGCATCAAAAGCCTCCAAGAAAAATATGAATTGATCACAGGCCATGGAGGAGCTCACGAAGGATTTTGAAAATCAAGTAAGAGAAGTAGAGGACAAATTGGGAAGAGAAGTTAGAGTGATGCAAGAAACTCATGAAAACTGAGTCAACAGATTGCTAGAGGAGACCTCCCCCAAAATACTGAAGAAAATAACACCTTAAGAAGTAGACCAATTCAAATGAGGTCCCAGAAGCCAATGAAGAGAAAAATGCCTTAAAAAGCAGAATTGGCCAAATGGAAAAGGAGGTCCAAAAGCCCACTGAAGAAAGTAATTCCTTCAAAATTAGAATGGAGCAAATGGAAGCAAATGACTTTATGAGAAATCAAGATTATTATAAAACAGATCCAAAAGAATGAAAAAAAAAATAGAAAACAATGTAAAATATCTCATTGGAAAAGCCACTGACCTGGAGAATGGATCAAGGAGAGATAATTTCAAAATTATTGGACTACCTGAAAGTCATGATAAAAAAAAGAGCCTAGACATCATATTTCAAGATATTATCAAGGAAAACTTCCCTGATATTTTAGAACCTAAGGATAAAATAGAAATTGAAAGAATTCACTGATTTCCTTTTGAAAAAAAATCCCCAAAAGAAAACTCCTAGGAATATTATAGCCAAGTTCCAGAGTTTCCAGGTCAAGGAGAAAATATTACAAGCCATGAGGAAGAAACAATTTGAGTATTGTGGAAACATAATCAAGATAATAGAAAATCTAGCAACTTCAATATTAAGGGATAGAAGGGTTTGGAATACAGTATTCTGGAGGTCAAAGAGCTACAATTAAAACCAAGAATCACCTATCCAGAAAAACTGAGTATGATACTTCAGTGGAAAATATGAACATTCAATGAAATAGAGGACTTCCAAGCATTCTTGATTAAAAGACCAGAGTTGAACAGAAATTTTGACTTTCAAATACAAGACTCAAAAGAAGCATGAAAAGGTAAATAGGAGAGAGAAATCATAAGGAACTTATTAAAGTTGAATTGCTTACATACCTACATGAAAAGATCATATTTGTAATTCATGAGACTTTTCTCAGTATTAGGCTAGTTGAAGGGAATATGTACGTAAATGTGTGTATGTATATATATGTCGTATATATGTCTATTTGTGTGTACGTATATACATAGAGGGCACAGGGTGAGTTGAATTTGAAGGGATGATATAAAAAAATAAAATTAAGAGGTGAGAGAGTAATATATTGGAAGAAGGAGAAAGGCATGATAGAATAGGGTAAATTATCTCACATAAAGAGACAAGTGAATGCTGTTACAATGGAGAGGAATCCCAAACAGGGAGGCGCAAGGGAATGATTCAACCTTACTCTCATTGGATTTGACTTATAGAGGGAATAACATACACACTCAATGGGGTATCTTACTCTATAGGAAAGTATGGGAGAAGGGAGTTTAGATTGGGGGAGGAGGTAGTCAGAAGCAAACACTTTTGGAAAGGGACAGGGTCAAAGGAGAGAATCTAATAAATGGGAGGTGGGATAGGATGTAGGGAAATACAGTTTTTCTTTCACAGTATGACTGCTGTGGAAATGTTTTGCATAACTACACATGTGACAGTCTGGAACTCAAGAATTTTAAAAACAAATGTTAAAAATTGTTTTTACATGCAGCTGAGAAATAAGATACAGACAATGGGATATAGAAATCCATCTTGCCCTACAAGTAAGTAAGGGGGAAGGGAGTAAAAGGGGGGTGGGGGAACATAAGAAAGGGTAGACTGGGAGAAAGGAGTAATCAGTATGCTTGCTACTTTGGGGGGGAGTAGAGGAGAGATGGGAAGAAAATTTGGACCTCAGAATCTTGTGGAAATGAAGGTTGAAAACCATCCCCACCCCCCAAATAAATAAATTCTAGTGAGGATAAAGAATGGTTGGATCAGCTCACCACTTAAGAGAGGAACTTCTTAAAAAGGAATCTGATTTGACCATAAAGGGAACTTGTCAAGCAGCTCAGATTTTTAAAAGACATATATTGAAATTGTAAACAAGGGCAGGTAATTAAGACTGAATTCATAAGTAGGGTCATTTTTACAGCAATAATTTGTCCTGTGTCCGAGGTATTCTAATCATTGGGGACACAACGAAAGGAAAAAGACATCCTCTGCCCTGTGAATTATTATTCATAGGCCCACGGAAAAAGGAGGGGCTTTTACTGGGTTTCGTAATGAATCATTCAGTAGTAAAGACCTACTTTAGGTCTTTAATATGACAAAAATTTACCTACTTTAGGCTAGACCAGTGGTTCTCAACCTGTGGGTTATGTTCAATTTGTAACAATGAAAATACACCCTGCATATCCTGCAGATATTTACATTATGATTCATAACAGTAGCAAAATTACAGTTACGAAGTAGCAACTAAAATAATTTTATGGTTGGGGGTCACCACAACATGAGGAACTGTTTTAAAGGGTCGTGGCATTAGGCAGGTTGAGAACCACTGGGCTAGACACTGTATTTAACCCTGGGAATACAAAGAGAAGTAAAAGACAGGCTTGACCCAGGAGAAGCTCACAATCTAATGGGGGAGACAACAGGAAAACAAGGAGATAATTAATAGAAAGAAGCAACCAGAATTCAGAAGGATCTGGAAAGGCATGTAGAAGGTGGGATTTTAACTGGAACTTGAGGAAAGCCATAGAAACCAGGAGGCAAAAATGAGGTTGGGGAGAGACCATTCCAGGCATAGAAACATCTAAGAAGAATGCCCAGAGCCAAGTGGTTTAGTATCTTTGTTTGAGGAGTAGCAAGGAGGCTGGCCAGTGTTACTGGATCAGAGGGTAGTAGAGACTGGCAAGGTAAGAGGTAGAGATAAGTTCTGAATGGCTTTGAATATCAAGCAGGCTTTATTTATTTTATTTATTTATATGTAGGGAGCTATTGGAGTTTATTGGCATGAGTGTACTTGTGTGAATGTTTATATGTTGAGAAATTATCAGACCTTCAATTTGGGCAAATTTGGTGACTGAATGGAGGATATATTGAAGTGGGGAGAGACTTGAGGCAGGCAGACCGATCAGCAGGCTGTTGTGGCCGTACAGGAATGAGGTGATAAGGGTCTGTTCCAGAGTGGCGGCATTATCAGAAGAGGTGGCATATTTGAGAGATATTGTAAAGCTGAAATTCATGGAACTTAACACATTGGATATGGGGGAGTGAGAAAGAGTGAGCTGTTGAGCCTACAGAATTTAGGCAGAATGGTGGTGCCCTTGACAACAATAGGGATGTTTGGAAGGCAAGAGGGTTGGGGGGGGGGGGGGAAGATAATGAGGTCACTTTGGGATATGTTGAATTCAAGATGTCTGCTGTGCATCCAGTTCAAGATGGGTAATAGGCAGGCAGCTGGAGATCAGAGACTGGAGGTCAGTAGAGAGGTTAAGGCTGGATAAGTAGATTTGAGAATCTACTTATGATAACCAAATCCGTGAGAGCTGGTGAGATTGCAAAGTGAAATAGCACCAAGGGAGAAGAGGAGAAAACGTAGCACAGAATCCTGTGGGATATCTAGATTTATCAGGGATTTAGTGAGATATAAAAGGATTGCCTTGTCACAGTAATGGCCCAGTTGTTATTTTTTAATTCTTGTTTTTATTTATTTATTTTTGGAGTGCGGAAGGCAAGGCAGTTGGGATTAAGTGACTTTCCCAAGGTCACACTGTTAGTGTGTCATGTTTCTGAGGCCAGATTTGCACTGAGATTCTCCTGACTGTGGAGCTGATGCTCTGTTCACTGCGCCCCCCAGCTGCTCCGTGATTTTCTGTGCTCCTCTGTGTGGTGTAGTGAAGTGACGTTAAATTTAACGAGCCGTAACTTGTCTGGCTGCTCCCTAATTCTTGAGTGCGTGATGTGTTCCTGGGTTTTTGATGTGACAGACAACCGCGTTACAAAGTTTTTGTGTTTGTGACTCATTGCTCTCCATTAATGATCTCCATAGGATATCTTCCCAACTGGGAAACCTCTGGATAAACTTGTTCAGTTTTGTGGCCATAATTTTTACTTGTTTTCTGGAACAATTGAGAATCTATCCAGAGCTATACTGGAAATGCATTAAGAATGAGTTTTTGTATCTTTTTTATGTTGCCGTATGTGAGATAAGATATTACTACTATTTTAATGTATATGTCTCTGAACTTTCTTCCTTTATTTATGCAGACTTCACTTTGTAATTGCATATTTATGTGCTCTAGGTTTTGGTAGGTTATTGGTTAATTCCCTTCCTCTCTAAGTTATGTTTATTAATTTTGCATATACATATACACATCAGTATATACATATATGTATATTTATATATACGTATAAATATATATGATGTAATCTCCTTGTAGGTAGGAACTATTTCACTTTTCCCTAGCACATGGTAGGCACTTCCTAAGTGCTTGCTGATTAATTTTTAACAATGTGAAATATTTCATTTTCATCTTAAATCAATATTCTCTTCCTGATGTTTTTGTAAAAAATAAAATATAGAAAAGAAACCTTATGATCTGTGACTTTGTTTGATATTCCACAGGTTTAAAGAAATGATTGATGTTTTTGATTTTTTTTTTTAATTGTTTGGGGTTCTCTAAATAAAAACAATTTTACTTTCTTTAAAAGGCTTACACTTTTTTTGTCCTGTTTTTATGTGTCAGATAGCAGTGGAGAGAGTAGGCGATCCTTGCATTGATCCTGATTTGTCTGCTAGTATCTCTTTGGCAATCATAGTAGCAGTTTTATGTTGGTTTAGGAAGCCAAAAATATTAAATTCAGGCTTTGTAAATTTCAACTCAAATAAGTTAGAGAAATATGAATAAATGTACCTGAAAAATGAAGACTGAATAATGTTATTGTGAGGAATAGATTGGTCAAGGAAAAGGAAAAAAATTGAGACAATGTATACTAAAATATGTAGGATACTGTGAATATTTGGTAGAAGGATAAAATTTATCTCTTTTTAAACCTTTGTTAACAAAATAGCGTCAATTTAACATATTCCTAAAAAAAATCTTGAAAATCATTGAACTCATACATAGAAAACAAGAATAACAGAAGGAACATTGAAAATAAAAGGAGAAAATAGAAGACTATTGAGCTAATAAGTTAAGCTAAGTCTCTTTGGGACAAGTTAATAATTTAATGGATGATCTAATATTTTTTCATTGAGAAAAAACATTATTGGCATGTAATTAGGAAGAAATTTGCAATGTATGGAATAGAAACGGGGAAAATTATCAGAAACTCATAACAGATTATGCTGCTGACAAAAATATAAAATACTCAAATGAACAAAGCAGGAATAAGGAACCTAAATATCATCTGAAATTGTGTAGACCATAAATGAATTCTTACAGAAATGAAAGTGCATATGAAATTCATCAAGAAAAGGGGAAAAAAAGCACTTCTTCCCCCCCATCTCTGTGCGTGTGTGTGTGTGTCTGTCTCTGTCACATTCACACACACACACATGCACACACACATGCACACATGCGCAAACATGAACAATTATAATACCCTAGAAAAGAAATGTAAATTAATACAAATTGTTCACTCCAGGGTAGAGGTGCAGAGGATAGCAGTTTGTGGGGATCAGGAAAGACTTTACGAAAGAGGTAGTAACAACAACACTGTAAAACAAACAGTTTTGAAAGACTTAAGAGCTCTTGATCAGTGGAATGACAGACCACAATTCCGGAAACTGGTGATGAAACAACCTACCTGCCTACCTCCTGACAGAACGATGAAGAACTCAAGATGCTAGATTACATATTTATTTTTGGATATAGTGAATTGACTAAGTCCAAGTTTTACAGAACCAATCCTTTTATTAAGTGGATTTCTTCTGTGAAGTTTAGATTCAGTCAGAGGGTGGCACTTGAGGACCTAGAGGGCCATATGTTGCCGTGAGACCACAGGTTCTCCTCTCCTGTTCTAGATGATCCAAGTGAAGGCTAGGAGAATCCTTTAAAGAATTCCAAGACAAAACATTTTAAGTTTCAGTCACAAGCGCTTAGTGGACACCTACTAAGTATGGGATGGGCACTGTGCTAACCCTTTTGGATCTAGTGAAAAAAAAATGAAATAAATATTCCCTGCTGTTAAGGAGTCCACATTCCCCCCATCCCCAACTTCCATTTGTAATTGTCTTTTCCCCCGCTTCTGTTAGTCTACTGAGCGTAGCCTAAAATTTTTAGTCAGTAACTTTTCGACACAGTGATAGCGTCAGTCTTTGGCTAAAAGTGTAACTTTTAAAAAGTACATATTCATTCATGGCGCACAATATTGAGTCTCTTGTCTCTATGCCTTTGCAGAAACTGTCCTTTATATCTAGAGTACATTCTTTCTTTTAAAAATCTTTTACGTTTTTCCAATTACATGTAAAGACAAATTTTTCTGTCTTCATGTAAATGTGTGTGTATACATAGATAGAGAACAGATCCATGCAGACTAAATATAAGATATAGATAGTCACAACATAACTAATATCTAATGTAACAACTAAAGGGGTCCAGACAGAGGCATTATTTAGAATGTGGGTTCTTAAGTTGCACTCTGTAAACTTGTTATAAAAAATATTTTGATAACTGCATTTTAGTAGAATTGTAATCCTGTTCATTTTACTTTTATGTATTTACAGACATTATTCTGAAAAGGTGTCCACAATACAAAAAAGTTAAGAACCTCTAGCTTAGAAGGTAGTACTTGAGCTATATCTTGAAGGAAGCGAGGAGCTGTTGTATTCCAGGGTCACTTCTAAGGCAAAGAAGTGAAGTTTTATATTTGAACAACACTAGATGATGCAGTGGATAGAATGAAGGGCTTGTGATCAGGGAGACTCATCTTCCTGAGTTAAAATTTAGCCTCGGACACTTCATATTTTGCGACTCCAGGCAAGTCATTTACCCTATTTGCCTCAGTTCCTTATCTGTAAAATGAAATGGGGAAGAAAATGACAAACCACTTTAGTAACTTAACTCCTTCCCCCCTGTATCAGCAAGCACCCCAACATACCCAGGGT
>CM053580.1:153239336-153278741 GCA_028627135.1 Pseudochirops cupreus
TACAAGGCACGGGCATTCCTGGAAAACAAGCCTGGCGCCACAGGCTCCACGTGACCACATTCAGCCTATTAGGGAACAGAGTATACTTTCAAATATCCAAGGGTCCTCAGAGTCATGTAGCCACTTGAGCAAAGGGCCTAGGGACAGGGAAGATCTTCAGATTCCCATAACACCCCCTCTGTCCAAAAAGCAAATACAGAAGGTACAACAACAAACCCAAATAGAGTCATGAAGAGTGAGACATGACTCAAATGACTGAACAGCAACAATATGAGTATTATCAAGATAGCCAATTTGGCTGGACATTTAAGTACAAACAAGTCAAATAGGAAATAAACATTTATTAAGTGCCTACTTTGTGCCATGTATTATGTGAAGTGCCTTTTGCAAATATTATCTCATTTTATCCTCACAAGAACTCTGGAAAGTACATGTGATTATTGTTTCTATTTTATAGCTATGGAAACTGAGGCTGAAAGTTTGAGTGACAAGGTCCCACAACTAGTAAGTGTGAGGCCAGAGTTGAATTCAGGTCTTTTTGACTCCAGGCCCAAAGCTCTATCTAGTTAGCTGTTTAGCTAGAAACTAAAAGAGTAGAAGAACGGGAGTAATGTATAAGGAAGCTAGAACTATGGGTTGGTTCTTCATTGTGGTGAGTTTTAAAAGCCAAACAGAGGAATTTATATTTTGTCTTGGAGGCAATGGAGAACCACTGGAGTTTCAGTAGGAAAACACTGTCCTTTAAGAAAATCACACTTAGATTTGTATGGAGGATGGATTGAACCATTATTGCAATATGCCAGAGAGGGGTGATATGTCATTTGACTTAAATTTGATCTGTGAGATTACATATTCCAGAAATAGCAACTCTCACACAATGCTTACCAATTTACAGAGGAGTTTTTGTCTGTTGATAGAAGGGGATTTCCACATTGATTAAATTCTAGATCACTGAAGTAATAAAATCTGAAAATTCAGTATTGGAATAGTTCATATAACAAGGCTTTTTGAAGTGTTTCTCTAATTCACAATCACCTTAGTACATTTAAAGGACAAAGATTCACCTAAAATAATTTTTTGTTAGAGTTCTTTTAGATCATATTGTCTAATGATATATAAATACTATATTCAGTTTTGAAAAGGTCCTGAATGAAGTTAAAAATTAAAAACTCAAATATCAAATGATTTCACATATTAGGAGAATATGAACTTTTCCTTATAATCTTCTTTTCTTTTCATAGGAGAGACTTCAGCATGCAAACCTTCATCTGTTCGCCTTGCACCATCATTTTCATTCCATGCCGCTGGTCTTCAGATGGCTGGACAAATGCCCCATTCACATCAGCAGTACAGTGACCGCCGTCAGCCAAACATAAATGACCAACAGGTTTCTGCCTTATCTTATACTGACCAGATTCAACAGCCTCTAACTAACCAGGTATGTTTGTGTCATATTAGCTAAATTTTGGGATGACGGTTTATTGTTGCCTTAAAATTTGAGAAAATAAGAAATATGAGTGATTTGATTGGTTTAGCTGAGTTTGTTTTTCTGCAAATTATGCAAGGTTCCAAATATTTATTCTGCAAACTATTATCAGTAGAATTCAATTATGTTTTTTAATTAAAGAAAATATACAGTTTTATGTCAGAGGAGAAATGTTAGTTCAAAAAATATTTTTTATAAAATTATGTTACTTGAAGTAATCACTTGGTTTCTTACAAGGTGAAAACAGGTCATGATTTGTTGTAGTAAAATATCCAGTTATCCTATTGGTCTGAGTATAAGTTGCCCCCTAAGCAACCCGCAACTCTCATGTGAAAAATCATTAAAGGAAAAAAAAAGGTAATTAAAAAAACAAAACATTTCTTTACTCTTACTATAGCAATATAGCTCCAATTGCTTTATAATATAATTTTTTATATTTATTTATGTTCTTTTTACATCACTCTCACTTTATATCATCTGTGACTTTCCTTTCACTCATAAAACCTGGTGGAACCCTCCCTCATTACAAATAAGTGTAGTCAAAACATTTACCATGTGTGAAAAGGGTATGCCTCATTCCAAACCTCAGTGTGCTATCTTTCTGCTCTCAGGCAGGAAACATGCTTCAGTGTCAGAGAAAATTCTTTAACAGTTCAATCTAAAGAAATAACTTCATAGTAATGAGGGTGATATGTGCCCGAGAACAATGCTGCTAGGCCATTTGGCAGATTATAGCAGTGTTGATAATTCTTAAAATTCATTTTGAGCAATGAATATTGATCAGATATAAATTGGTGTTATATCCATAGTCAAGTAACTGTTTCACAGTATTGGAGTGTTAGTTCTAGAAGGAACCTTCATTTTACAGATAATGAAACTGAAGCTTGTGTGGAAGAACTGACTTTCCAGTGTCACACTGGAAAGTAAAGAACATAGCTAGAATTTATACCTAAGTCTTTCTGGCCAGTTCTACTTCTACTGCCTTGCTGCTCTCAAGATTTTTTATTTCAATGATACTTGACAGGGCAGTTTATTCAGGTAGCTTATTTTTTCAAATGATTAGTTTTTAGCTGAAGTGTAGTAGATGCATCCTCTCTCCTTCCCTCCCTTCCTCCCTCCTTACTTTCCTTCCTTCTTTCTTTCTTTTCTTCCATCTTTCCTTTCCTCCCTTCTCTCCCCACCCCCCCCCCAACCTTCCTTCCTTTTCATCCCTCACTTATTTTAGAGGTCTTATTTTCAGTAACTAGAGACGTGATTATTCTCTTGTTTGTTCACCACATTTTAGCAGCAAATGCTGCTTTCTAATGAAGTGATATTGTAGTAATATAGTGACCTCCCCAGAAAAATTATTAGTGTTATTGAATTATTGTTATTATTTTCAGTGTCCATTTCTTTGCAAAAATCTTTTTGAGGGTTAGTTTATTTAAAATTAGATAATATAATCTGACAATCCATGTAACCTAGGCACCTGTAACTACAATATGTCACAGTATATTGAAAGCAAACTAATGAGGATGCCACTGGTGTCTATTCTCTGAGAAGTAGCTAAGGGTACTGGGTTTGAAATCAAGAAGACTTTTTATATAATCATGTAGTGCCAATGCAGTATTCACAACATCAATGGCCACCTGTCTAGCTGCTCTGATTCCCAGCTTCCTATGGGTTCTGCTGTATCCTTCAGCAAACCCCTCCCACCACAGACTTGATGTGATTACTTTCGGCCTATTAGGGGGCAGGGAATATCTTCAAATTAGGGAAGGTCTTCAAATTCCCTTAGGCTTATTAAGGGGCAGGGAAGATCTTCAAATTCCTATTATCGTTAAAAATCATCAAGAATATTTTATCTTGGGGAGGCTAGGTGGCGCAGTGAATAGAGTGCTGGCCCTGGAGTCAGGAGGACCTGAGTTCAAATCCGGCCTCAGACACTTGACATAAAAATGTCATGTGACTTTGGGCAAGTCACTTAACCCCAATTGGCCTCTAAAAAACAAAAATTAAAAAAAAATTATTAAAAAAAAAGAATATTTTATCTTTTATGATCTCTCTGATCCCTTGTATGGTTATAAAATCTTCCTCTGTCCACAGTTGTGAAGAGAGAACTTTTTGCTCTAATTTATTTTATTGTGTGAATTTATAACTAGGTCATTTACCTTGTTTATGAAACCACTAAATTTGTATTTATACCATTTGCTGGGGAAAAAATAATTTCAAGGCTATCCTGCTTGATTTTCTTTGTTCCCTTCTGAACTTCTTCCTCTTTCCTCTGTGTACTCTTTAAAACTTTCAACTGGCTCTTTCTTGTTTTTTCTTATCAATAATATCTATCAATAGTAGAGAAATAGAAGGGAAAAATAATCCTTGCTATAAATTTGCAAAACAAATCTGTGCAAAAATGAATTTCTCTTTCCACAACATAAGTCTGGTCTCTGTCAGGTAATAAGTAGCATGTTAATAATATAGGTTCTTTGATCAGAGTTTCTAAAGTCTTTCAAAGTTTTTTTCTTGTAATGTTGTTATTGTGTAAGTTTTCTTGGTTCTGCTCATTTCATATTGCATCAGTTCCTGCTTTTCTGTGATTCTCTGGAACAATATCCGTAGTAATTTTGTTTTCTTTCTTTCTTTCTTTTGCTTTTTGAAGAGGGTAGAGCATGGCAGTTGGTGTTGACTAGTAAGTAAGTGACTAGTAAGTCACCCGGCCAGTAAGTGTTATGTGTCTGAAGTTGGATTTGAACTCAGGTCCTCCCGATTCCACGGCCAGTGCTCTATTCACTGCGCCACCTAGCTGCCCAGTAATTTCTTATTATTGCACAAATACTCACTTAACATTCACATAGAACAGTTTGTTCAGCCACTCCCCAATTCCTGGGTAGCCTTTCAGAAAGTTCATTTTGTTTTCATGTATTCACTTCACAGTGATAGCTGTTCTCTCATTCTCTCTCTCCCCCTTCCCTCCTTCTATCTATCTGTGTCCTTGTGCCACCTGCCCCTAAAGCCCTAGTTTTTTTCTTTGAGAGTTTGCCTGTTTTTGAGGCTGTCTTTCTAACTTAGGCTTCAAGTGCAGCAGCCGTTTATGGAGCTGTTGAGCACAGGTGCTTTGACAGGCTCCATTTTCCTTATCTGAGCCAGTTTGCCTTTTTTAAACAGCCTGACGTCCCCATATTGATTGATGTTGGACTCATTATGGACACCCTTTAGGACAGCAATTGGCTAAAACTCAGACCTCTCATGCTCCTTGAGGGAAGAACTCTTTGTTTCTCTGTAATCACTGGTGCTTAGCCCAGTGCCTGGTGCCCCCTAAGCGCCTATTAAATGTTTGTTCACTGACCCACCAAACTCAGCCTCCTTGGTGGCAAGGATTACTTACCAAGTCACCACACCCAGTTTGTCATCTTCTCTTTGAATCATCGTTTCCCTCTCCCCTTCACTTTCCACATTGAGTTTGATAGATTTCTGTCCTGTACTCTTACCATGTGTGTATACGCTTGCATAAGTAGGCAGCCCTTTTCTGGCTAAGGTCCAGGTTTAGTTAAAAACAAGGTTCATTTGATTCCTGACCCTCCTACCTTTCCTTGTTATTTGTATCCTCTTCTCTCACACCCCAATTTTATAGGAAATAGCTGACACTATTCATTGCTCTTTTCTACATCCTCCCTTTTCTTTCTCCATTTAGAAACCTCAGAACAGAACCAAGCCACACTGAGCACCCTACCCTACCATGGCCCCCCTTCTGTCATTACTTTTTGAGAATATTAAAGTTTTGAAGAGACAGTTGTTTCTTCTCTTATTAAAATGTTAGCTTTTCATCATTAAATAGTCACTTCTGGTTGCTCATGTGTATTTCTTTCTAGATCTTTTGTTTTTACTTCAGCAACAGTAATGCTTGCTAGGCTGCTATTCCAGAAAAATTCTCAAAAGGTCTGTTTTGACCCCTGTAGATGAAACTGAACTTTGTAGGGTAAATTATTTTTGGTTGCAATCTTATCACTTGCCTTTTGGAATAGTGTATCCTCACATGTCTCCTTATTTATAGCAGAAGTTGCTAAGTCTTGTGTAGTCCTGAGGTTATTCTAATTTGTTACTTAAGCCCTTTTTTTCCTACTTGAAGTATTTTTTTTTCTGTGACTTTGAAGCTCAGAATTTTGACTGGCATTCCTCGGATTTTTACTTTTGGTGTTTTTTTTTTTTAAAGGAGGTAATCAGTGGGTTCTTTGAATCTTCACTGTACCCTCCAGTTAAATAGCTTTCAGCAATTTTCATTTGTAATTTAGTAAAACAGATTTTTAAAAATCATGGTTTTTGGACAGTTCATTGACTTTAAAATTATCTTTGGCCAGTTTTCCAGCTTGCATTTTCTTCTTTTTTTTTTCCCCAGTATTTTAATTTTGTTCTATTTCTTGCTGTCTGATGGAATCATTGACTTTGTTTGGTTTAGTCTAGTTAGTCTAATTTTCAGGGAGCCTGTTACTTTTGTGAGATTTACTACTTTTTGTTCTTTTCTTCCAGCTCTCTCCTCCTATGGCTTTTACTTAATTTTTTCTGGCTATTTATGTCATCATCCTTGTAGGGAAAAAAAAAACTTTTCCCCCCCCTTTGATTTCATGTTTTTAGTAGTTATGATACTATTCTTTCTTTCTAAATTGGTTTTTTTGGTATCTCTGAATCTATAGTAAGTCTCATAGAATTGTGTCTTCAATTTCCTTATCCCTTTTCCATTAGAGACTGAAGGACTTTGGGAACTCTGGGGTTTGCTTCTAAGACCAAACTTTGCTCCCCTCCTGCACCATTGGTTTGGGTTGGTTGCCATGTTTGGTCTTGACCTAGGTTACCTTGGTTTGTGCGCTGACTCTTAACTCTCTGAGGTAGGTCCTTCTGTGTCTTTGAGGTTCAGAGCGCTGAATATTCAGGGCTCTCTGTGAAATCTCAGCTTGGTGCTGGGGTGATCTAGTCTGAGTGTTGGCATTGCCACTCCCATTATCTTTGAAGTTTTATGGTATAGGTTCTCTACCATCTTGGGGCTTTCTTGAATGAACTTTCTCTTACTGTTTCTGAATTCAGAGACTTAGCATACAGGTGTCTCTTTCCCATTTCTGTTTATTCTGGGAGACCTCATACCTGTTTATTAGTACTAACACTGGCTTTTCTGGCAGCCTTCTTTTACATTGCCTTTGGGTAGTTGATGTTACTTCTTATTGGACTTTGATTTTTTTTTCCCTTTTCCTTTTTTTTTTTTTTTTGGCTTTTTGGAGGGCACTTGGGGTTAAGTGACTTGCCCAAGGTCATATGGCTAGTTTTTGTGGTAAGTGTCTGAGGCCAGATTTGAACTCAGGTCCTCCTGACTCCAGGGCCAGTGCTCTATTCACTATGCCACCTAGCCACCCCCTTATTGGACTTTTAGATTGTTATTCAGTCTGGTATAGCTTTTGGATGTGTGTTGGACTGGACTGCTTGCCTCTATACAGCTATCTTAGCTCCTTAGTTAAGATTTATATAAATGTAATTGTAACATACTGAAATAAGTAATTATACAGACAACCATTATTCCTGGCTAGGCTGTTGCCTTAAGAAATCTAAAGGTTTTTGTTTTATTGATCAAATTATCCTGAGGGCCTAGCCTATGGGTGGGGAACCTGCAGCCTCATGTAGCCCTTTAGGTCTTCAAGTATCTCCCTTTGACTGAATCCAAACTTCACAGAACAAATCACCATAATGAAAGGATTGGCTCCATAAAACTTGGACTCATTCAAAAGACTTGCACCCTAGGACCTAGAGGGCCACATATGGTCTCAAAGCCATAGGTTCCCCATCTCTGACTTAGCCTTTCCCTTACAGAAGTGCATAAAATCAAACCTTAACATCAAATCTGAAGTCAGGGATAGACTGGAAGGTTGAGCTGACAAAAGAAGAATTCCACAATTAAAAAATAAAATTGTGGTGACAGGGGTGCTCAGAAGGAAGGAATGACTTCAGAGCATCTACAGTCCAACCCTTAAAGAAAAACACAGCTTGGGTACAAATTGAACCATAATTCCTGGAAGAGATGTAGGAAGAGTGGTGAAAAAAGAGGTAATAAGTGTTTTATAAATTAAATGAGGATCCTAGAGGAAGAAACTGGAAAAAGAATGAGAGAAATGGAAGACATAATTGGAAAGAACAACAGAGGTAGAAAGGCACCTTTCTCAAGTAACTAACACCTTGAACCCCATTAGAATGTATCAGAGAGAAGGCAGTGATATTCCATGAACCAGAAAAAAATATTAAAACAGTTAAAAAGCTGAAAAAAATGAAACAAAGTACGAAGTACCTACCTAACTGCATATGGCTAAAACAGATCAAGGAGAAATAAATTAAGATTCATTGGATTACGTTAAAGCCACAACCAAAACAAGCGCCTAGTTACCATATTTCAAGAAATCTTAAAACTGCCTAGATCTCTTAGAAGATAAAAATCAAAGTGTAAAGAAGGAATCTTGTCTATCAACTCCTGAAAGAAACCCCAAAATAAAAAATCCTGTGAACATTATAGCCAAAGTCCAAAGATTTTAGGTCAAAGAAAAAAATGCTGCAATTAGTCAGAAAGAATTAAATTACCAGGGAGCCACAGTCAAAACCACATATGATTTAGCAAGCACCATAATAAAAAAGTGGAGGGATTAGAAAACAATATTGCAGAAGGCAGAGGGTATAGGCTTCAAGACAAGATTTATTTACGTAGCAGAAGTGACTCTAATTCTGCAAGGGGAGCAAAGTGGACCTTTAATGAAATATCAAACATACAAGCATTTTTGATGGAAATACCAGAGCTGTGAAGAAACTTTCGAAGTTCAAATACAGGATTTAAAGAAACATAAAAAGGTAAACATGAGCAAACAATGGTAAAGGACTAAATTACTTATATCCTAATATAGGGAGGTGATATAGATCCCCTCTGAATCCTATCATCACCAGTGGTTATAGAAGGAGTCTAATTAGAAGGCATGGAAAAGGTTCTGAGGGGGAGTGGCTGACACTCATATCTTGCTCTTACCTGAATCGGTCAAAGGAGGGAACTATATATACACTTGCAGAAACACATTTCCTTCAACAGAGAAAGAAAAGGGAGGCAGAGTAGATTAAGAGAAGGATTATTACTAAGCGAAATAAACCCTAAGGATATATGAAAATATTTAGGATGTGTGTGTGTGTGTGTGTGTGTGTGTGTGTGTGTGTATGTGTATGTGTATGTGTGTGTGTAGGGGGATAACAATGAATGGGAATCTGAGGGAGAGCCCATAAATTGAGGAATAACTGAACAAGTTACAGCATACAAATGTGATGGAATGCCATTGTGTTGTAAGAAATGATAAAGGGAATGATTTCAGAGAAACTTGGGAAGATTTTTAAGAACTGATAGAATGAAGGCATTGGAACCAGGAGAAAAATTTATTTAAAGATGACAATATCATAAAGGCAAATAATTTTGAAAGAGTTAGGAAATCTGGTGAATATAATGACCCGACAATTATTTTAGAGGACTGAGCTTGTTACCTGCTCTTAATGACGGTGAAGGGCTCAGAATGCAGAATGAAACTTCTTTTTTTGGGTGGGGAGGCCTGGCCAAGTGAGAAAATTTGTTTTGCTTAAATGCTGGATACATATTTGTGTCAAAGATTTTGTTCTTCTTTTGTTTTCCAGATGGGGATGAGGTAAGGCAGATTTTTGCTGATTGGAAAAAATAAGATAAAAAATTTAAAGTTATCATGAAGGTAGTTTATAGAAAAAATTTAAAAACCAGTATAGAGGAACAGAAAAAAAATCAAGGATGTGATAAAAATTGGAATAAGCTGGCATTACTCGATACTGTAATAAATCAGTAATGTTCAAAATGACAATGACACTGGCTTGAAAAAATTCAAAGGTAGACCAGTGGAGTAGCATAGAAGAAAAACAGATGTAGAGAACCAAACATCAGAACACATTGTAAAATGTAAACTTGATTACCTTCTATTTCTGGTCTTGTTTGCCATTGAGCCTGTAAATTCGTTTTGAACATTAGGAGTACATTGTAATAACACAAATAAAAGCAAGCAGTGGTCTCTTTACTTTTCTTTGAAGAAATATTAGTGTCAAGACTATACCACTGTGTGCATCACTAATGTACTTTGAGGAAGTTGTTCCTCTGCTTACCTGTTAGAAACATCTATGAACTCTTGGGATACTGTATTGTTATGATGATATGTTGGCCAGATTGACCCCTTTATTGGATCTAGGACTGTGTTAAGGCATCAACAGATAGGTTAATGAAATTTTAGATTTCCAACTGTGCCAATTAGTTCATTGCATTAGTAAGGATATCCATTGTAATGATTGTAATGATAAGGTAAAGTGGAGCACAAAGCTCTAAGCATGATCAGTTTATTATAAAGTCTTAGCCTCTTCAGCAGACTAAGACGTTGAAGCTGAATGAAGGCTGACAGATTATTTTTATGGACAAAAACTGAAAACTAAAAGGCAGCATCACAGATGAGGAAAACAGGAAACAGTTGTAATTGGTTACAAAGTCAGAAGCATCCTGTATGTGGGGATCAGTGTGACTGACTTGAAGTTTGAGATGCAGGGCTAGTAACAAACCCTCCTGTTTTATTGATATGGAAAGCTTATTGGTTGTGTCCACCTGCACGATTAGTTAGTGTCACAATAACAACAGATCAGACTATCTTGAAGGACAGTCAGTGTCGTAGAGATAACAGGCCAGACTCCCTGCATCTACCTTCATTCTTCAGGGATAACAGATTTCCTTGACACAAGAATAGAAGTGATTAACAGGAAAACTGAACTTCTTAACTTAACTCAGAGATAGGAAGTAATTTATAGGAAATCAGACTTTCCCAACTTTACTTGGAGATAAATGAAACATGACTTAGGTAGTTACGCAGAATATTGGCAGTGATACAGAATAGAATCAATTATAAAAATGGAGGCAATATCAATTTTATTTTCTCAATATGCTTTAGTAATATTAACCAGCTGTTCACTTCCCAAATCTGCCTTTCTTTTTTGAAAGCCCTTATTCTTGATGGGCACCAGTGATGATACCACTTGTCGCCCAATATTTGTTTTTGTGTACGAGTCTCATGATATTTGCTATAACCATTTTTTTGTAGAATTTTTTGGGACAGATATATATATCTGTGAATTACTAAAAGTTGAATAGTAATCATCAAGTTTAAGTGTTGGGGGGGAGGGCTAGGAATTATGCTTTAAATATATGTCACAAGAAGAAAGCAAACCTTTCTATTGTTGATGTCCTTTTTATGTATTACTGCCTCATCCCTTACTTGGGAGCCATGAACCACAGAGTCTCAAAAGTTTTTCATTATTAACTGCATCCTGTGCATCCATACTACCATTTTATGGGGGATATATAACTGATACCTATTCAGAGAGGGTATAGTTTTTTTCTTCTTTGGAAAGAGTTTCTTATTAGTTAGTCAATTCTAAGGTCTAGATTCTAAGTTAGCCAATTCACTGGTCCTTCTTTTCTTCCTTTCCCTTTTCGTGTGACATCCTTCGACCTTCAAATTCCCATACAGAAGTCTGGAGTTTGTTTTCTTTATACTGAAGCCCCTCTTTTTTTTTTTTTGGTTAATTAATTTATTTTTAGTTTTCAACATTCACTTCCATAAGCTTTTGGGTTTTAAATTTTGTTCCCTCACCCCTTTCCTCTTTCCCCAAGATAGTGTGCAATCTGATATAGACTCTGCTTAAGCATTCATATTAAACATATTTTCGCATTAGTCATGATATAAAGAAGAATTAGAGCTAATGGGAGGAATTAGGAGAAAGAAGAAACAAAACAACAGAAGAGAAGAAGAGCAAATAGTATGCTTCCATCTGCATTCAGACTACAAAGTTCTTTCTCTGGATGGGATGGCATTTTCCATTGTGAGTCTTTTGGGGTTGTCTTAAATACTTGCATTGCTGAGTGGAACTAAGTCTATCAAAGTCAGTCCTCACCCAGTGTAGTTGTTACTGTGTACAGTGTTCTCCTGATCCTGCACATTTCACTCAGCATCAGTTCATATAAGTCTTTCCAGATTTTTCTGAAGTCTTCTTCCTCATCATTTCTTACAGTATTTCTGTTGCATTCATATACCACAACTTGTTCAGCTATTCCCCAGTTGTTGGGCATCCCCTCAATTTCTAAATCTTTGCCACCACAAAGAGCTGCTATAAATATTTTTGTACATGTGGATCCTTTTCCTGTGTTTATGATCCCTTTGGGGTACAGACCTAGAAGTGGTATTGCTGAGTCAAAGGGTACGTACAGTTTTATAGCCCTTCGGCCATAATTCCAAATTGCTCTCCAGAATGATTAGATCAGTTCACAACTCCAACAAAGCATTAATGTTCCAATCTGAAGCCCCTCTTCCCTTTCTTTTGTTTATTTTTAAAATAAAGAATACTTCATTTTTGCTTAGAACCTTGAGTGTAGCCAGGTGTTCTTTGAACTTCTTTGTGAGGGAAATCAACCTGAAATAGTGTTTTGTTTTGTTTTGTTTTGTTTTAAAAACCTTTTACAAGGAAACATTTATTTCAGAAATGCTTAGAGAAGCCTGGGTTACACATTTCCTCTGTTTGATTTTTGCCAGCCTAGTATATGTGCAGTGATGTTTTTTGTTTTCCTTTTTTCTTTCTTTTTTTAATATATAGACCTTCACCCAAATTTACTTTATTTCTCTTTGGTCTCTGGGGAGTCATAAGCAGTGACCTTTTACTTCCTTCTCCAGTTCAGTATGATAAAGTCTCAGAATAGCCAGTGTTCCATCATCATATGTAATTCCAAATGTACAGATAAAAATCACTATTATCTTCAAATACAGAGTTTTGCAGATTCATTGAACAAGAAACATTTCATAAAATTCCCCAAATAAGTTGACAAAACACAAAGCATTTTACAAAGTTTACCGTATCTCTGCCTGCTTAGTCTTAGGCTTTCAGGGCCTTTCTCAATTCGCAGTCAAAAGAAAGAGCTCTATCTTGAGCAGAAATCTGATCCATGCTGAACTTTCTAAACTACATGAAGCCATCTCTATAACACTTTGGGATCTGAGGTCATGTCCTTTTTCTCAAATGACAACTATCCTAGGTGGGATCTGAGCAGAAGGAAGATGTTGCCCTTACTGTGAGGAAGTCCACAGTAGCCCATAGTATTTTATCTGTATTAGGACTTGGATTATATTCTTAATGCTGCAGGGTTATGACAGCAGCAAGGAACATTCTCAGCTAACAGATTTAAATATCTGCATTGATTTAAATGATGAACAGTTGCCTTGGAAAATATGTGTATGTAATTTGTGGTGAATAAAAACCCCAAGAGACAGGGCAATTAATAATTTATTAATTAGACTAGCTAATAGTCAATAAATTGATGGTCATTGCTTTCTCTCAGTAACCAAAGACAAGCCATGGAGACACTGAATGCTTTAAATTCCTTTGTAAAATGAGATGCCCCAGACAAGAGAAATCAACTTTAATTGGTGGGCATTTAAGGAGGAGGTGGGCTAGAAGTCTTCAGCTCCTCCTCCTGCTGAGAATATGACTTGATTATGAGACTTAGCCACCTCTAGCAGTCTGGCAGAGGAATTCATCTCCATCCAGACCACTGTGCTTGGTTTTCTCCTTCATGAGCTGGGTTCCCCTAGACTCCAGTTGAAGGTTGCAAGGACGGGGGCTCATTTCCTTGGGGCAAGAATTTACCTAGGTTAGATTTTGTTTACACTCTAAACATAAGCAAGGTTTCCTAGTTGGATGGGGTTAGGGTTAGTGTGTTCCCTGAGATTTAGGGACATCTCATCAATCACCAGTGTCCTTCAGAGAGTGACTGACCTACAGGGACTGGACTGTAAATAAAGGAGATAAATGGGCTGGGCCCTAAATAAAAGAAATAAAGGAGAAAAAGCCTTCATCCTAATTTGATGATTGGATGTTAATATAATAGCAAAATAATAATTGCTCTCATATTCAAATGTACAGACATGCAAATAATATGGATTTTAAATTTTACTTATAGTTTATATAGTTTAGTTTATAGTTATATAGTTTAGTTAAAAGTACTAGTCTTTTCTGTCTATTTAAGGTGATACCTGATATTGTCATGTTACAGAGACGGATGCCCCAAACCTTCCGCGATCCTGCAACTGCTCCTCTGAGGAAACTCTCTGTTGACTTGATCAAAACATACAAACATATTAATGAGGTAAGTAAGTAAATTATTTATTTGACACCAACATGATTATGGTAAAGAGGTTGAAAGCTCTGCAGAAAACCATTTTGTGAGCAATGGAGGCTACCAAGTTTTCCCTGATTGTCATATTGATGATGAATTTGAAAGCCTTAGTAAAGAATGACAGTTACTCCATGGATTTAAAAAAATTAATGTTTAAGTTATGTAAAGCAGTATATTATGGTAGAAAAAAACACACTTTCCTTGGAGTCAGGGCTTAAGGGTTTAAATGCTTTTTCTGACAACTTACTCCTTGGACAAATCAAGTATCCTCCCTGGGTTTTACTTTGTTCATCTTTAAAATGGATTCAACTACACGGCTTCAGAGTTCTATTCCATCTCTAAATCTATGATCATTTCAGATTATTTTTATCCATACTTTGACTCTTCAGATACCATCGGTTAGATAGTCAGATACTACCTGTTACATACTTTAGATTCTGTCAAAGATACCATTGGAACATAATGTCTATTTGCTTCCTACTTTAATCCTGGTTTGGTAATTGGTTGCTGAATGAATGTTTCTTTAAGAAAAAGATTGATTTGTGTTTCCTTTTACACTTGGAATTTAGTCCTGTAATTTATTTGTGTTAAAGGCCAACTATCTCATGAGCTTTTTGGAGTAGAGGAATGAGGAAAGGTATGCATCAGTGTGGCTAGAGGGGTGATAGTAGTGTGTTTATACATTTTGATGTTACTGAATGGTATTACTGTTTATTATCGCACCAGTGGAATATGATAAAATTTAAATAAGAAGCTTTTTAAAATGAGATAAATGGTCTTGCATTCATTATTCTTATCTGTACAAATTGACTTGACTTTTATTAATCTGAAAATATGGTCATTTAAATTATTTTTTTGAATTGCAGAAACTTTTTACATGTTTTCTCACAATAGTTTATATTTTGAAAGCATAACTGTAAGCTGTAGCATCTTCAGAATGACAACTGTTTTTGCAGATGGTTTTTTGCGTATTCTTTTGTCTTAGTAACTTAATAAGAACAATGACTGCTGTAAAGAGTATTTACTACATTTGTTTTGAATAGGATATAGGTTCAATGGGTGCAGAAATCAGATCTTATTTAAACTTTAGCATGCTCAGCGTAGGAATAGAGTAAGCGTTTCACTGTTTTTGAAAGAATGAATCCATTAGTGTTGGCAGTTGTAGTCTACTCACCAATTTCTAAATTATTTGCATACTTAATACATACATATATGTCTATATGGGAGAGTATATATGTGTATGAATACATATGTGAGTGTGTGTATATATGTGTACATAGACAGAGGGCACAGGATCAATTGAATAGGAAGGGATGGTATTTTAAAAGATGAAATTGAGAGGTAGGAGAGGATTAGAATGAGAGGAGACGAGGAGAGACAGAATGGGGTTAACCATCTCATAGAGAAGAGGGAAGGGATAACTGTTACAATGGAGGGAAAGAACAGGAAGGCAAAAGGGAATGGGTCAACCTTGCTCTCATTGAATTTGGCTTAGGGAAGAAATGATATACACTCTAAATTGGCTATCTTGCCCTACAGGAGAGTAGGGGGGGAAGGGGATGACAGGGGGCAAGATGGAGGGGAGGGCAGGTTGGGGGGGAGGGTTGTTAGAAGTACACACTTCTGTAAAGGGAGAGGGACAAAGTAGAGAATGGAACAAGTGGAGGGTGGGATAGGAGGGAGAGAAATATAGTCAGTCTTTCACAATATGTCCATTGTGGAGATGTTTTGCATAACTACACATGTGCGGCCTGTATTGAATTTCTTGTCTTTCTAGTCTCTGTCCTCAGTGGGTGATGAGGGGGAGGAAGGGATAGAATCTCGAGTTTAAAGTTTTAAAATCAAATGTTAAAAAATAAAATAAAATAAAATATATATATACACACACACACATACATACTTATATATATATATGTATATGTATGTATATATATATATATATATATATATATATAATTATTATTATTATTTACATGCATCTGGGAAATGGGATATGCAGGCACTGGGGTAGGGAGATCCATTTTGCCCTACCGGAAAGTCAGAGGGGTGATGGGGGAGGATATAGGAGAGAACAGACTGGGGGAGGGGGTATACAGTGGGATTGCTGTTTTGAGGTGGTGGGTAGGGGAAAGATGGGGAGAAAATTTGTAACTCAAAATCTCATGGAAATGAATGATGTAAACTAAAAATAAACGTTAATATAAAAAATTATTTGCATACTTAGTAATGTGAAAATATAATTATGTTTCTTGAATTTCAGGTTTACTATGCAAAAAAGAAACGAAGACATCAACAAGGCCAAGGAGATGATTCTAGTCATAAAAAGGAGCGGAAAGTTTACAATGACGGCTACGATGATGATAACTATGATTATATTGTAAAAAATGGGGAAAAATGGATGGATCGTTATGAAATTGATTCTTTAATAGGAAAGGGTTCCTTTGGACAGGTACTCAAAAATTATCAAATTGTTTTAATTAGAAGGAGATTTTAAAATAGGGACTAAAAAATTATAAATAAGATATATTTTTCCCTTGTAAGTGTTGGATGTCTATGCATTCAGTAATTATTGAGGTTTGGGAACTATAAGAGATATTACTTCTTCTGCAAAGAATTTATTCTCTGTAGTATTAGTATATTTCTAGGTTTTTTCATGTTATGTTATTTATTTATATATATTATAAATATACCAGAGATGTGTGTGGGTGGGTGGGTGTGGATGAGTCTGGGTCTGGATCTGGTTTGTCCTTTGTTCTTGAAGAGGATCATGACATCAGGAAGATGATGCTGTGACTTGGAAGTGAATTGGATTTAAGTGAGGGAGAGTTTTGTAAAATCACTAGCCTCATTTTCTTCTCTAGAGCCATATGGTCCAGTGGCCATCTGTAGATAGGGACAAGTGGAAATGACCCAAGTTGCAGTGGGAGACCTTGGCCTTTTTAAGCTGAGGTCTTCTGAGGCAATGCCCGTTCAGTGATTAGGGCTATTTAAGAAGTGAGCCAAGAGATGGCCCCTTTAATTAAAAAAAAAATCAGACTGAGCATAGGTATAGCTAGTGAGGTTTAGTAAAAAGACAACCAACATCAGAGAGACCTGAATTCAAGTCCCACCTTTGACACATAGTTAATGTGTGACCCTGAATAAGTCACTTGAACTCTGACTGAGCCAGACAACTCTCTTAAGATTAGAAATTGCAGAGAAGGTAATCATCTGTATTGAAGAGGAAATTTGTTACCAACATGGAAGAAATCAATCTCAAGTCTGGTAAATATTGTAAATTATATGAAAGAATCTTTTACTATCCCCTGGAAAGTAGCTGTAAAGTTAAAAAATCTTGCATGTTAAAGAAGAACTGGAGGGATAATCTGTGTCTACAGTGGCGCCCCCCCTCCCTCCCCCATTTAAAATTTTTTCTTTTTCTTTTCATTTTGTTTGCTATGCTTTTAGTTTGATGTTTTACCTCCTAAGTTATTAAGATTGGAGTAATTATATGTAAAAAATATAATTCAGATAGTTAAATTCTGTGCCATTTGTCATTCAGACAATGCTGAATGCCATGATGTTCATTTAACTATATGTGTAAGTCAACTTTTCTTATTTTTAGTGTTCAGTTGTGAAAAATTAAAGGTAGATTAGAGAATGAACTGAATTGTAATTATCTGTTAGAAAATTAGAAAATTTAATTATTTTTATTTCTTTGTATGTTATTTCTGGTATTCCTACATTCCCAGTAATGAGGTCTTAACTAATTTACTTTTTCTTAACTTTTCCTCAAAATAAAACCCATATATAAACATAAGAATCTTGAGCAGCGAATAAGTTAATGGCACTATAGCACACATTCACTGTATTCTGTGATTCTTTGAGTTGTTCTGATGAAAGACTATACATTAATTTGAATTTAGCGGTTTCTTGGTTTCATTAAACTATCTCTTTTTACAGTAGACATAATCATATAGATTTGAGATTGATGAGAAAAAAAGAACAAAAACAAGTAAAATACTCATCTTTTTTTTGTACTCACAGTATAAGAGAATATAACTTGCATTTTTCTTTGTAGTTCCACATACTACTTGAATACTTTCTTCTATAACAAATCAAATTTGGAAGATACTTTGTGCCCTGTTGAAACAATTTACAAAATGGAAGGAAGTAAAAAAGTTTTTAGTGTGTTCTTAAAAAGATTTTTTTTTTGCTTTTTTTGGAGCAGGGTAGGCAGGACAATTGGGGTTAAGTGACTTGCCCAACGTCACATGGCTAGTTTTGTGTTAAGTGTCAGAGGCCGGATTTGAACTCGGGTCCTCCTGACTCCAGGGCTGGCACTCTATTCACTGTGCCATCTAGGCACCTCAAAGATTTTTTCTTTACTGCTTTTCACAGTTAGCTAGTTTTTGCCTAACTCTATACTTATTCTGTAGTTAAGCTTCCATCATTACATTGTCATTTCTAATATCCTAACTGGTCTTAGACTAAAGCTGGGACAAAGAAATCTAAGATTTTATTATTATACTTTTCACAGTTTTTCTTTAGAAAATTTTCTTTTAAAAGTTCACTTTCCAGGAGGACCTGGGTTCAAGGCCAGCCTCAGACATGTAACACTTACTAGCCGTGAGACCTTGGGCAAGTCACTTAACCTCAGTTGCTCCTCCAAAAAAAAAAAGGGCAAAAATATCACTTTTGATCACCTTGATTTGGGGATCTCACTTTTCCTAAGTGATTTAATTTCGTGACCTATATTGAATATCTCAGTTTTGAAGATAAAATAGGTTTTTTGAAATGTAGTAGCCTATGAATTTGTTCATATAGTTGAAGGCTGCTAATCCTACCATTTAGTTTCTGTCTATATCTAAATTGGTGTTTAGATCAAGGAGTAAACAAATAGCAAAGGTGGCAGCATACTTTAGTCAAAAGAGAGCTGGATTTGAAGATCAGCGCCTGAATTCAGAGAACTTTGGTAGTAGGTTAGAACTACTGAGCTTATTGTCAGAGAATTACAGAAAGTCGAGAGTTGTTATGGATGCTTGAGGCCATCTAGCCTCATGAAGAAGCTAGAAGAAGCATTCTCTAATGTAACAGAAAAGTATTCATCCATTCTCATTGGAGGCCAGGCCTCAATAGGCCAGTCTGACTGGTTCAAGGTTTAAAATATAATAAACATTTGTTGATGGTAAAAATCAAATTGAAAACCACTTTACTACTTGAAAATTAAAATAAAGTGAGATACAAATATAAAAATGGGACTTTTAGCAAATAGATCTGCAGGTATTTGAAGCTGTGGAAATAGCCTTAACTGTTCCGTCCTTCCCGCACCTGCCTCCCCCCTCCCCACCTTTCTATAGGCCTTTTTTGGTATTTTGATCATTACCTCTGTTCCCAGAAGAATTAGATAGATAGGCATAGTGTGAAGGGGAAAGACACTCATTACCACCATCCTTTCAGTTCTCCAGGCTTGAAGCCTATGGGTCACGATATGGCACGAGACACCATTTCCTGATTCAGGGCATGTTGTCCCCCATGTTTAGAATGCTATTATTTCTCATTTCTGCCTCCTGGCTTTCTTGGCTTCCTTTAAATTTCAGATGACATTATGCCTTCTACAAGAAGTTTTCCAAATCCCTCTTAATTCTAATGCCTTTACTCTGTTGATTACTCCTACTCTGCATCCCCTCCCGTTTATCCTGTATATAGCTTGTTTGTATGTAATTATTTTCATGTTGTGTCTTCTGTTAAATTGTGAGTTTCTTGATGGCAGGGTCGGTTTGTCTTAACTTTCTTTGCATCCCCAGTGTTTAGTATAGTGCCTGTTGCATAGTAGGCAGGTCTCATCATGAGTCAGTTAGTCTTATTAAGGCCTTTCTATTTAGTAGAATCTTTGCTCTCCTGAAGAGTTGGTGATATCTTCCACATTGTTCCCATTCCCCACTACAGGGTCTTAATCATCTGAATTAGAATAGTTTAGAAATAATAGGTCTCTTGAATGTAACTTATTTCAGGGCCTATTTAAATAATGGGACTCAACCTGTACTACCACACGTGTAATGTTCCCTATTTTACCTCGTGCATGGAATCATAACACTCTGATTGGCACTCTGAAGAAATGCATGTATTATCTTGATTAAGAGGATTATATGATCCCCTTACTTGATATTTTGTAAAATAGCATCATGGTCCCTGTTTCCTTAGACCTAGTCCCCAATCTCTGCTGTGTGAGAGCATAGGCAGAAACTATATGCTGTGGAAGGCATCAGCAAAATTCCACCATCAGTCCTTATCCCAAAGCTGTTGTCTTTTTTCATTGTCCAGTGTTGTTCTCTCCAGGCCCCTCATCACCCACAACCAAACCATTGCCATTGCCTGGGAATCAATATAGATAAAAAACTTATGTTTGTTGTCCTTCAAGACCCCTTTACATGTTATATCCATTCAGTTTATAACTTGGCCCATTTGGACGATTTGCCATGACGCTTATCCCAGAAGTTGTCCTTGGCTATTAGATTCCTGGCTGCTAAAGTCTGGTTGTGTATCTCTTTCCCATAATGAGCAGAACCATCTTTAAATCCCTCAAAACCATGTTCTCAGTACCTAGGTCTAAGGACCATCGGGCAAACAAAGAATTGGAGTAGGGACTCAAAAAATTAAGTCTTTAACAACATCACAACTAATCTTGTAGGAGAACTTTGCTTGCATTACTCAACTCATTCATAATGGGTTCCTCTGGATGAAGTGTAATAGTATTGATTTTGTCTACCATTAAATTAATCCAGGACCTAATAGTAGGTAAGCAATTATTTTTCAGAGGTAATGTAGTAAGTGACTACTTCAGGAAACTTGTGGTCAATCCCTAATTGTATTTTGGTGTTCACAAAAAAACGAGTAAACAACAGCACCTCCATTCAACTTCATCCTTATAATCTGAAGCCTCTAAGGAGATAGACCCTACAAAATCGTAAGGACCAAATAGGAAAAACTTGAACAGCTCACTTTTCAGTCTTATAATCTGTTGTATTTACTTGTCTCTACTCAACAGAGGTAGACTTGTGAATAACTAGGTAAGAAAGAGTTTATTAAAATATCCATATAGGAAAAAGAAGTTCTTCAAAACCTGAAGAATTTTCTGTCTCTAGACTTCCTTTTTAATTAATGGAGGAGCATTTGAATGATCCAGGTCCTTGATTTTTTTGGGGGGGGGGGGTGGAGGGGTTAATCTTCACCTCTTGTTTCTTGAGCCACCATCTGATTAAATGCCCTTTGTCACCATACCCTAATACATACCATTCAACATTACATCATTAAGTAATTGTGGAAGTCAGTATTCTCAGAAAGTGGTATTTTTTTTTCAGAATTCTTCCCACTAAGGCAACAATATGAGGAATTCAAATAACCTGGAGGATTAATGGTGAAAGTATACTGAACTTTTTCCCACATAAGAGCAAACAACTTCTCCAGACTGTACCGTAGTTATGAAAATATAGAAGCCATTGGTGAAATCAGTGACTCCAATCCAGTACATTGGAGACTGGGTTACCTAGTCCATTGGACTATGGATCACAGTGAAATTTGCCATTCAGAACAGATAGGCCTAAATTGAGATTGTGGCCTCTATATCAACCTTGGATTGTCAAAACCCTGAAAGAATCTCACTAGGACAAAAAGAATCAGAAAAATATTAAGGGGAGTGGAAATGTCAGTTTCAGTGATAAGAAAGAAGTGAGAGATATTGTATATGTAGCAACAGCCTGATACTGCAACTGATTTGATACGTAGAATTTGTGAAAGTGAGGAGTTGTGGATGATGCTATGGTTATTATCATGGGGGAGGACTTGATTGAGAAATATAATGAGTTCAGTTTTAGATAGTGTTTATTTAGGATGTTTCTGGAACATCTGGTTTGAAAGGTCCAAAAGGCAATTGGCAATTAAAGGAAAACTTAGGATGTGAAAGACAGAAGGGTTCTAAAGAGAGAGCCTTGGTGACCACTCATTTATTGGGCTTAACGTGAGTTATAAGTTTAAAAAAAAAAAAAGGAACCTGAGAAATAGTAATCAGATAGGTAGGATAACCAGAAGAGAATAATTGCCATGAAAATCTAGACAGGAAGAAATAGTATTTACAAAGAAAAGGTGATCCAAAATTGTCAAACAGTGCAAAAATATCAAGAAGGGCAAGAACTGAGAAGTTTATAATCACATATAAATATGTCTTATGAATGTTTGCATAATTTTTGGGTTCATCATGAAATAATATACTAATTATAATGATATAACATATCATATGCTATAATCATTAAGTCACTATGTGTAATCTTCTTGAATTAATACTTGCAGTTTTGGTGTAAGTTTTCAAGTTCCAGATTGAATCATTAAAAATGGACTTTTTTGAAGTCTGAGTCTCTGGAATTTAATTCTCTTAATAATTGGAGAAATGTTGGTTGACAGTTTATGTAGAAGTTCAACATTTTAGGTTTTTAGGTTAGTCACTGAATTTTAGCAAATACGTAACTATTCAAGTTAATAGACTTACAGAGTTGGAAGGAATTTCATGGATTCATGTAGGTTAACCTGGACTTGACTGAAAATTCCCTTTATGTCTTTCATAAGGAATAATCATCTTTATTTGAAGATCTCAGATGAAGGGAGAATCTGCTTTAGGCAACACCTTCCAAATTTTGGTGGCTTTATTGGGAAGCTTTTCCTTTCTATCAAACCTAAATCAGCCTCTTGGAGAGTCCTGCCTCTTACTCCTAGGTCTGCCTTTTTCATTCAAGAAAAACAAATCTAATCTTTCCAGATACGTTTAAAGTATTTCTGATTACTGAAATATTTTCATTTGTTATTAATGTAGGGTTGTGGCTTTCTTTTTTTTCTTTTTCTTTTTTTTTTTTTTTTTGCTTTTTGGAGGGGGAAGGGCAGGGCAATTGGGGTTAAGTGACTTACCCAAGGTCACATGGCTAGTAAGTGTTAAGTGTCTGAGGCTGAATTTGACTTGGATCTTCCTCACTCCAGGGTGGGTGTTCTATTCACTGCACTACCTAGCCACTTCTGTTAATGTAGTTTTAACAATTGTACTTAGATAAACAGTTTTTTCCTCTTTTTTTATTTGTTCTGAATGAAAGTGATTGCAGGGAGCACGGTGGGTACTCTAAATCAGGATTACTATTGATTTTTAAAGAATCCAAATAATATTAAAAGCCAATGTCCTGGGAACTTTAGCTCTTCAGTGAAATCAATGCAGTCATACCCATTTGAATCCTTTGATTGCCTTTTTTGTTTTGAAAAGGCAGAACGATCCACAAGTTAAAGTTGTTTGATGTTTTTAACACTCTGCCACATGTGATCCCCCAAAAGGTCATGTGAAACAAAGATCATGAACTGTTATGGTAAGGCTGACACCTCACGTTTTCAGTTAAAAACAAAAAAATTGAAAATTTCAAAAGTGTGTAGCTAATTTTAAAAAATGTTAAAGCAGTGGAAAATAAAGGTAATTTTGGTGAAACAGAAAGATCATAACTAGGAAGAAGGAAAACCTGGTTTCTAGACTGAGCTCTGCCAGTAACTAGCTGTGTGACCACTTAATTTCTGGGCCTTATTTTCCATATTTATAAAATGAGTGAGGTAGACTAGATGAGGCCTCTCCTACACTGGTAATATATTTCACTTATTATGATATGTGCTTCTGCAGGTGTTTAATTAGGATTGTGGAGCCTTTTTCATGAATAAAGTATAGATATAGATGCATAACCATTCTTTTTGTTTCCATAGGTTGTAAAGGCATATGATCGAGTGGAGCAGGAGTGGGTGGCCATTAAAATTATTAAGAACAAGAAGGCTTTTTTAAATCAAGCCCAGATTGAAGTGCGACTTCTTGAGCTTATGAACAAACATGATACTGAAATGAAATACTACATAGGTAAAGAAAACTTCAACGTTTGCTTTTTTCCCCTTCTAATCTTTGAATCAAACTATTTTTTAAGGTGCTTGATTAAAACATTTCCTGCTAATATGGATAACTAGGTTGCATTTGGAGACTAATAAATTTGTATTTATGAGACTCAGTTCTTCACAGTATCATTCATTTTTTAGAACTCATTCATATAAAAATTTTCAAAGTTTATACTCTAGGAGCCCATCACTGTGTAAAGCAACTCATATTTAAATACTTAATTGAGTCCAGGATCTCATCAATTTGGGTGCTTATATCTGTGGTACAACTTTCTTATCTGGTATATATTTCACCATAAATTTTCCATGGGGAGATCTATAGCTCTTAAACCCCTGTGTCTGTAATTCTCTGGTTGCTAACACATTTAGTCTGTCTTTTTCTTCCCATTCTCTCCTTATATAACCAGTACACCTCCTGTTATGATCATACATTTCTGGGATGCTATCTTTTCTGTCATTCCTTTTGGGGCAAATTATTGTTAGCAAGATGCTGGTGAATTCCTCTTCCCCTTTCTTTCTATCCTTTCTTAAGATTATCAAGCCATAAAAGAAGCACTCCAAGGTCTTTGGACTCCCTCTGTGAGTCCTGATGGTGATGAGAAGACACATGTATCATCTCCCCATATTTAAATATAGACAGTTTATGCATGTATATAGATAGTCTTTTGTCATTGTTCACTTATATTTAACTTTTTATATTTCTCATACTTCTCTCTATTCTTGTTTGAACAAAACCGAAATTTCTTCAGAACTCTGGCATTTTTACCAGAAATGCTTAGAAGTCCTCTATATCATTAAAGATTAATTTTTTTCCCACTTTAGTATTATATTCAGTTATGTTGTGTAAATTATTTTTCGGTGTAAATCCATATCCTCTGCCTTTTGGAATATTGTATTCCATATTTCCCACTCATTAGTGTCTACCAAATTGTATTCAATCCTTACTCTGGTGCCTTTGTACTTCAGTTCTTTCTTTGTGGTTACTAAGTATATTTTCTTTAATCTAGAAGTTGAGGATTTTGGCTTTGTTGTTTCTGGGAGTTGTCATTTTGGGGTTTTTTTCTTTGGTGGATTCTTTCTACTTCTGCTTAGCCTTCTGGTTCTAAGAGCTCTGCGTAGTTTCCTCTTAAAATTCCTTGAAGTAGAATATCTAGGCTGTTTTTTTGGCCATGGTATTCAGATAGTCTTAAAATCTTAATTTTTTCTCCTTGGTCTATTTTCTAGGTCAGTTGTTTTTGCTGTAACATACTTCACATTTTTTTTTATCCATTTGACCTGTTGAAATTTTCAGAGAGTTTGTAGGTTGGCCAGGTTTTTAAAATCTCTTATGTCAAGCTGTTAATTCCCTTTATGGTTCTTCTATATCTCTTATAAAAATATTTAGAACATGTTTTAAAAACTCTTCCTTAATCATTCAGCTCAAATTTTATACTCTTCTACCATCCTCCTTTATAGCGCTTTACAGGCAGGTCTATATTTTAAGTTAATGTTGCCTCTGACTGCCCCATGCCTCTGCCTTGCATTCCTCTCTAAAACATTGTCATCTATGTTTCTGACTGTACTTGGGACTGGAGGGTACAAAGACAGAAATGAAATAGTTCCTTCATTCAGTGAACTTACATTCTGTTTGGAGAAACAGTGTGTACATACATAAATATATACGTAAATAAGTAAAAGGTAACAGGAAGGGATGACACTGGTAATGAGAAGAGTGGGGATAGGGTTCAGAAAAGATCTCGTTTGTTATATGGTGCTTAAGGAGAACTTTGAAGCCAGCTAGGGATTCTAAGAGATGATGATGAGGAAGGGAGGCATAGGGACCCAGCCTGAGCACGGGAGATAGATTGTCGTGTGTGAAAAAATAGAGCCAGAAGCCTGATTTGGCTGGGCCACAGAGTAGGTGAAGAGAGCATTGTATGAGAAGTCCAGAAAGATATGTTAGAGACAGTTTATGAAAGATTTTTAGTGCCAAACAGGATTTTTGTATTGGATTCTAGAGGTAATTATGAGTCATTGCATTATATTATACAGGTGTCAGGCCTCTGTTTTAAAATTTTTTAAAATATTTACTATGGTAGGTGTGTGGACAATGGATTGGATAGGGGAGAGAAAAACAGAGAGTTAACTACGAGTTTATCGTACGCGAGAGGTGATGGGGGTATCAACTAATGTTTAGGTTTAAATGTGAGAAATGCTCTGGAGACTTGATGACTGGAGAGCAGAGAAATTCGTGATGGTGATGAGGTCATGGACTGAGTGACTGGAATGATTGATGATACCCTTAACAGAAGTTAAGGAGAGGGCTGGGTTTTCTGTGAAACATAATGAATTCTTTTTTGGACATGCTGAGTTTGAGCTGCCTTTAAGAAATTCAGTTCGCATGTCCAGTAAGCAATTATTAATGTGCGACTAGACCACAGGAGAAACTAAATCTAGGAGTCATCTATATAGAGCGTATCATCAAACCCATGAAACCTGATGAAATCTCCGAGAATTTACAATCGCTCAGTCAACAAGCATTAAGCAATGTGTCTGGCACATAGAAAGCACTAAACACTGGTGGAGATAGGAGGAGAGATGTCTGTAATAGTAATATTATTAGTGTTAGTATTATTATTGCTGTTAAAGAAAAAAATCATTCTGTACATCTTTTGAGCTGTGATGCAGATGGATACTATCCTGGAACAAGTAAGTCACTATTATGCTATTATTTTGTAATATTATTCAGTGGAATTTTACATAAGTACTATGAGTATGAGTGAGAATTGAATAAAAGTATTGTGAGATAAATTTATCTTATCTAGGTTCACTGAAAGCATCCTGAGTTTCACTCAAGTAGCAGAGAGTATGTTGGGGGTGTTTTATAAGTTCCTCCCATACTGTTCCCACATACTTTTGATTTTCCCTTCTGTCTCTCGATATTTGATACGTTTCTTCTCATGCACCGTGATTATTTGAATTAGTTCTGCCCTGTTCCTCTCTCTTCCTTCCTTAGCATATTCCCTTTTCCCTTCCTTTTTCTTTTTTCTCTTATCATCAGTTGGGGAGCTAGGTAGATAAAGTGGCTAAAGCATTGGTCCTGGAGTCAAGAGGACCTGAGTTCAACTATGACCTGAGAAACTTGACACTTACTAACTGTGCGACCATGGGCAAGTCACTTAACCCCAATTGCCTTGCAGAAAAATGAGAAACTAAAAATTATAACACAACTGATCTCAGGAACTCCATTTTAATTACTGGCTGTATGACCCTTGTTATAGATAGATACGGTCTTGCAGCAGGTCACTATCCTACTTTTTATTGTTTAACATTTAATTTGTAATGGACCTCTATTACATTAGGGTTCTGAAGGGACACTTGTTTTTTCTCATACTGTTTGAATGTAAACACTCCATCATGTAAGAATGCTACTGTGAACAGCTTTTAAGGTTCTGATTACACAGTATAGTGAACCCTCCATTTATTCTATTACAAATCAAGGCAAACATTCACAACAAATTACGATACGATGTTCACAACATTACATCCTATCACAGAAAATCACAATATAGTGTTTACAACAGCTTAACATTTAAGATGGCCCCATAGTTTTCACCAAAGTGGCCACAGTACTAAGAACAAAAGAATAATCATCTGGTTTCCCTAAGAAGGTTTGTCTCCTCATTCAGCCATTCAGTCATCTCACAATACAATAATTAATCTTCCACTCATGGAGCATAGATTAACTTAATCAATCATTTATCTAGCAATCAGTCACTAAGTATCTTTAATCACTAAATACAGTCATTAGAAAACTACACAAACCCTCCACCCCTCGGTGTCTAGTACACTTCACTTTCATCACATGTTCAATATCCAAGGAGAGGCCTTTTCTTCATTCTGACTTGGGGTGGTCTCTCAGATTCCCTGGTCCCCTTCCATGGTCCCAGCTCCTACCTGAATCCACCAAACAGTCACCTGGATTCAGAGGCAGCCAGCTCCCAGGTTCTCATCCAGTCCTCTGGGCAGTTCTTGCTACACACTGAAGTTCACAAGGTCCAGCATAACCCAAAACCGTCACAACTTTTGTTGCTGGGAACTCAAGGATTAACCAAGCCACAGACAAACAAAGTCTTAGCATCCTGGTCATGCTTCTTCAGTCCTCCAGCAGTTACATCATGTAACACCTTTCTGTGTTCCTCTTGACTCCTGTATTTGTATTTCAAAGTTTCTGTTCTCTCCTGTTGTCTTTATCAGGAATGTTTAGAAGTTCAAATAAAGAGTTTGATATTTCTCTTGTAGGATTATATTCAATTTTGCCAGGTAAACTATTCTTGCTTCTAAATTTTTGTCTTTTGCCCTTTTGTATTTAATATTCCATGTTTTCCTTTCTATTTGAATGGTAGCTGCCAAATCTTGTGTGATCTTAACTATAAACTTATCATTTCGGTGGTATGCAGTAATTTTTCTTTGACCTCGAAGGTCTGGACTTCTGGCTTTTACATTTCTGGGTGTTTCCATCTTGTTTTTTTTTTTTTAAAGGAGGTAATAAGTGGATTTTTTCCCATTTTTATTTTGCCCTCTGTTTCTAATAGATCAGTCTAATTTTCCATCGTGATTTTTTGAAGTGTATCTAGTCTTTTGTGGGGTTTTTTGGTTGAGGATTTTAGGTAGTTTCTATGATGCTTAGATTATCTTTCCTTGACTTTTTTTTCTAGATAAGTTTTTTTTTTTAATAGGATACCATGATGCGTTAGGTATGCTCACAGTAACCAACCTGTTTTCCAAGGAGTAAGTATTCCAGGTCAGTATAGAGGGGCATATCTCAAAAAAGCCTTGCCACCTGATGATAAACTTTTAGCCATAACAATCCATGGAACAAAGAAAAATATTAAAAAGCCCTCAATCTTGTGTCTCTTCTGCTTCTTCAGTGGCGAGTTGGTAAGAAAGGGGGCATAGAGGGCCAAGAGTCACACATTTTTAAAATGTCATCAAATTTTAATTTGACTTATAATTCTAAATATGAAGTTCTTATCTGTGGACAGGTAGATAGATTGTTGATGTCTAATCATGTGATTGTTGACATCTTGCTATGAATAAAAAAGAAGTAAGTTATAGTGAAAGATATAGAAAGATATAGACTGTTATAGGAAAGATAGTTTATAGGTACTTCTTGCAGAGACAAAGAAAAGAGTTGGCAGAGTAGGTTTTATCATCTGCCTAAAGGTGACAAGAAATAATTATTTCAGATAATGACAGATTTCAAGGTTGAAGGGACCTCAGAGCCTACATAGCAAGCACAACCTCTTCTATTTGGTCTTCATGTAATGCAGTACTAATGATAAATTGTGCAAAATGAGTACCATAAAAATAACTGCAGTAACCAATATTGCTGTAGATCAAGGGATAAAGAAATTTTACCAAGAACTTGGTAAGGCCCTTTGCATTAAGTCAGTAGATACAGAGTAGAGGTATTAATTTGATAGCTTTAAAATCTGGGAAAATATGAAGGTAGAAAGAAATACATGGGAAAGCATGGTTTAGGAAGCAGGTATGAGATTATTGATCTTTCTCCCCAATAAATATAGTTTCAAATAAACACAATAAAGAGTATTTGTGTGTAGGTGTGTTTATATAAACTGAGAAGAAAAAAGACATTATTGTGGGAGTTATCTCTGAAGTCAGATCAGAATCAAAAGATTGGAATTAGTTTTTTAAAAGAAAAAATAAGCAAAATATATGATGGGCAACTAAAACAGCTTAATTTTGAACTTCTTACATAAGTAGTTTGAAAATTTTTTTTTTAAAAAGGGAAATGCCTAAAAGAAATGACATTGACACCAAATATAAGAATTTTGTCCAGGCAGCCACCGGCTGGGCTAAAGGTGAAGTGGGGTGAGATGGGGTTGTGTGCCCCGGGCGCCTTTCTGACCCACCAGCAGAAAGTGCTGTGGCTCTACAAGAGTGTGCTTTGCTACCTCAAATCCTGGATAGTTCACAGGGATGCTTATCCGTTAAAAGCTTGTTTGCTGAGAGCTTGGTTTGAAGAATATAAGAATGAAAACGATATGGTAAAAGCCACTAACCTGCTCCTGAAGGGTTAGGAAGAATTTTGGGCTTGCCAGCATCCCCAACCATATCTTTTCCTAGATTCCCCTGGAGGCACTTCCTTTGAAAGACAGGAGTGTTACGAGGTTCCTGAGTGGTGCTTAGACTATTGGCACCCCTCAGTGTACCCTGATTACTTTGCCAAGAGGGAGAAATGGAAAAACTGCACTTGGAATTTGGGATCTTGAGGTTCAGCAGTTGAAGGAGGAAACTCCACTTGATGGACGTAAGACTGAAACTCTGCCACCATCCCTAAAGGAAGGTCATTTGCCACCACTCTTGTAGCATATTGTCACTAGGCCCCAAGAATGCCTCTCATAGTAATATAAGCATGCACTTTAAAATGTGTAGTTACGTATATACTTGACATAATAAAGTTATTGAACTGATATTACTGACAATTGCCTTTTCCTTGTGTAGAAAAAATAATTTCCTTTGAGGCTTGAATTTAGTAGGTTATAATTTGGATACTAATTTTTACTGCTTTTTAGCGATGAAAGTTTGGTAGATGTATATACAAACTTCAAAGAACTGTGAAGCTAGGAAAAGGTTTGATCTCTAGACTTAAGTTGGCAAAGTTAAAAAGTTTTATTATCCTTATCTATAAAAATGAGACATTGGTATTGTGAATAAATGAAAACAATGTTAACCTATCCATAGTAGAACATGCTTTGAGTTCTCCCATTGCAATATTTGTGTGCTGGGCTTAGGACCTTTATAAGATCTATGGTCATTCTACTTTGGAAGCAGTTCTTTTTGCAAAGCTAATTGACTGAATTCAGTGACCTCCTTAGCAATCCGGAAGCCTATGGACTCCTTCTCAGAATATTGAAATAATTTTAGGAAATGGCAAATTTCAGTTTGAAATTAGTGAAAATAAGGACACAACCCCATCCAGTTTAAGCTGAAACTCCCAGAAATGTGTGGATCACAGATTTAGAATCCCTGCTGTAAACATTCAGGCTTTGTGCTTTAACTGTGATCATAAGCAATCTTTAAGCTAGATGAGGAACCAAAAGGATCACTTGATCAGCTTTCATCAAAGAATTAATTTTAAGTTACCATTAAGTTCACAAACATTCAACTAACTTTTTTTTGTGTTATAATGTCAAAACTTTGTTTTTCTCATGCAAAAATATTTCTGCGTTAGCCATATTCCAAAAGAAAAAGGAAAGACTATTCAGCTAACTTTTCAAGTGAGGATCTGAAAAGGACTTAAAGAATCAAAACCCCTCAAGCTTGTCAAAGTACTGCAATCTATTACACTTTTTTGCTATCCTCTAAAATTTATTTTGGCCAATGACTTGAACAAATGTGAAGATGTAAATAAAGTGAAATGCAGGGAAAAAAAATTTTTTTTTGTCCAGAAGTTTTAACCAGTGCTAATTCGTTGCCTCAATAAGTGGATGAAAGAGACCAGAAAGCAACATAGTCCGCAAACATCTGATTTATTTGACAAAGAATAATAGGTGACTGCCAGAAGCATCACTGAGTTAGTCTACTAACTCATTTGTAGTATCTTATGAAGATGAATGAAAGATAATTCTGAGCAATATTATCTTTAAAAATCAAGAGATGCAGTGAAGAATAAAAACCAGTGTAAAGAAAACAGCACAGTGGCTCTCAGCCTGTGGGCCGTGACCCCTTTGGGGGTCAAACGACCCTCTCACAGGGGTTGCCTAAGACCATCGGAAAACACATATCTGATGGTCTTAGGAACCGAGACACTGCTCTTCTGTCGGTCTCCAGGCGGGTCAGCCCACGTACGAATATTAAAGGGTTGCGGCATTAGGAAGGTTGAAAACCACTGGCTTAGCAAGTTATCCAAAATGGAAGGAGCACTACAAACAAAAGAAATGGAAAAAATTTGCAAAAATCATCCAGCAAACTTTTCTCCATTGAAGACTATTTTAACATTACAGTCTCAGATGTACTTATAGAGGAGGGTGGGAATGGCAAGGACAGAAATAAGACTGTTAGGATGTATATATGTGTAGGAGGTCTCTGCTGGAGGCAACATAATTATGAATGTGTTTAGGGAATGTTATATAATTAGACAGAAATCCAGAGGGGTGTGGGAAAATATCTCAGACCTTTTTTAATACTGAAAAAAGTACCTGAATGAGTACTAATAACTATGGATCTATATGCCTATTCTCCCATTTATCCAAAATCTTTATGTGAGCCATTTGTACACAAATTGAATACATTCTTCTTGAAAATGTTTTAGTAAGGAATAAGTAGACTCATAAGCATAATTCAGTAATGGATCACAATCTATATTATTTCAAGAATAATTAAAAGATGCAGAGAATATAAATTTCCCATTCTGCTTTGGTGACTAAACAGCCCTTGATTTAGTAGAGTATAACTCTGCTTGACAGATTTTTTTTTTTGAACAGGGTTATAATACTAATCAAAATAATTTAATACCATTTGGAATTTATAAGAGAAGACACTCTATTGAATGACAGTCAGAGGCACAAATTTAGGGTTAGAATTGGGAGTGCACATTTGGGGTTAGGCTCCCAAAAGTCTTAGTACTGTTTTAATCTCTTTTCATATACATATGCATACATTCACTTGTATACCTACAGATATATACACATACACATATATGTGCACACTTTTAAAAATAGATGTACATTTGTACACACACATATATTAGGTGAGATATGTATTCTTGCTGGAAGTATTTACTCTTGTGATGGAGGAGATCCAGTACAGAGTTCAAATTGAAAGAGAATTCCCTATGGATAGGGACATCCTCTAAATCATCCTATTATGAATGTCATTGTATTTCAAATAAGTTTCTGGTGGAGATCATAGTCCCAGCCAGCTGGACAAGAAAGACTAAGTCTGTTCATATTTCAACATACATTTCAAAGGATTCTTGTCTAGAGCTTATCCTTCAGTATCTACTCTCTGGAATGGACAGTCCAGAGGCACAGTTAGTTGGTCACAGAGTAGAACTGGAGGAGAGCAGGCTGAATTGCTATTGAGAAGGAGGCAAAGCACCTTTACAGACCCCAAAGCAAAGGCCTGTCTTTTTAATACTTATTCCTGTAGTACATCTGCCTCTGAGTAATTAAAAATGAATAGCACAGAGAGCACAGTGGAGAGCTGTCTGGTGAATGTGATCAAGTTGCACCATACCACTAACAAGCAATTTCACCCTCCCCCCAGAAGGAATAAAGGGTGTAGTTTAGTTTAAAAAAAACACCCCAAAACAAAACAGCCCTGGGTTTGGAATCAGGGGGTCTGCTTTTAAATCCTACATCTCTCCCATCCTGCCATTGTGATTTTAGGCAACTCATTTTACCTCTCTGACCCTCAGTTTTCTCATCTGTAAATTGAAGGGGGTGAACTAGATGGTTTCCAAGTTCCCTTTGTGCTTTAAGTCTATAATCAAGAAATTGTAGAAAAAGAAGAGAAGGTGGGCAAGAATAAGAGATGAGCTGTGGACAAGCCAACACATTCCATTATTATACTTATCATGTCAGGAAAAAATGAGAAAGGCCTCCACCACAGAGGCCTTTGAGTTCAAAGTTCCATTTGAATATAGAGGGTAGGTAGTGGAACGTACAGTTCTGATTATACTAGCTATTGAATTCACTCATAGAAACAAAAGCTAGCTCTTGTATGTATAATGACATACTTCTGGATTTAGAGCCAGATCTGTGGAGATACAGGAGAGCTAACTAGACTTTTGTCTGGCACTAAACCAGCTGTGTATATATACCTTTAGGCAAGTTTCCTAACCTCTGGCTCTCGGTTTCCTTACTGGTAAATTGAGAAGATTAGATTCATTATATCTAAGTTCCTCTCCACTGGTCTAATTTTAAGAATTTATACCATTTGGAATGGCACAATAGACAAAAACCTTGGGGTCATTAATTACCTCTCAGTTATGATTAGCTATCTTCAGCTAGTGAATTGTTTTAAAAACATGTTTTAAGTCATGTTTTTATTTTTTATTTTTATTTTTATTTTTTGGAGGGGGAAAGGCAAGGCAATTGGGGTTAAGTGACTTGCCCAAGGTCACAGGGCAAGTAAGTGTGTCAAGTATCTGAGGTTGGATTTGAACTCCGGTCCTTTTGACTCCAGAACCCGTGCTCTATTCACTGCACCACCTAGCCGCCCCATTAAGTCATGTTTTTAATATGAATATGAGCTTTAGTCTCTGTTGCTCAAAAAGAGAGGGTATTTTAAATTTAAGTAGCATTAACAATAATTTTGGGACTCTTTAATTGTCGTTATTATAAAAGTCTCTGTAAACTGCCCCTGTTCACTGTCTCTTCCTTTTTCCTTCTATGAGTCCTAAAATAATGTTCCAAAAAGATGTGGTTGACCAGACCAGGTCATTTTTGTGCTCAAAAACCTTCAGGTGCTCCCTTTATCCCACTTCTCTGTACCTTCGTACAGAATAGTTCTTATGGTGAAAATTCACTATTTCAGAGCTCTTGCTTTTTGATATCCCCTTCCTTCTAGTCCTAGCTTAGGGGTTTTTTTAATTAAACCTCCAGAACTTTTTGTCCTCTGGAGCTTCCTTACTCTCCTCTCCCCAGCCTCAGATTTTCTCCAAATCGTTTTGTCTTGTATAACACTTGTATGTGTAGATGGATCTCCACCAGCCGTTTTAAAATTGTTTTCGTTCCTTTCCCCTGCCTCCAGCTTACTTGTGAACATTTTAGGTATTACTAGTTTTTATCTTTGTTTCCCCAGCACCTAGAACAGTGTTTTGATGACAGTAGAGCCTTAACATATGTTTCCCGAAATATATTGAAATGTCAGTGTGTAAGTTAAATACTGTTTCTGATTTGAGATCAGGAAATTACTGGTTCTAATAAGAATGATTGTATCTGTTTATATCTTTGTTTTTTGAGTAATAAGAAAAAGATTTGTTGTAAGAACTGAAACTTATCATAGTTTGTTGAATATAATGGGAGTAATTAACCCAACAGTAGGAGATGCCTGTTAAACTTAACCATTCTTTTAGAGCTAACATACTCAGACCTGACCAGATCCTTTGATTCCTTGTCTAGTGTTTTTGTTTTTTTGGGTTTTTTTGTTTTGTTTTTTCACCATTTAACACAATCTCCTTGCTTTAAGAATATAACTAATTGGGGAGGGGACAAGGAGTTAAGTAGGCACCAAACTTGCATTTTGTGTCTCTTTTCCATCTTAGGTATTAAGTACTGTTCTTTCCTGGAGTGAGAATGCCATTCTTATAAACTTGTCTTGATAGATAATCCTGCCCAAGATTTTGCACATATGTGTGGAAAAATCAAATTCTGTAATAAGTCTGTAAATGCAACCAAAAAAATATAATATTGACTTTCTATATTTTTTATGGGATTAAAAAACGTCAACTTATTCCATTGTGTTCTAGTTTCATATTTTGGCATCTTTATACATCTCAGTGACTAATTGAAATCATTGTTGTGGATATTCCTTTTACCAGTGTAAATTGCAAATTCTCCCATAAAGGAGACCTAGTGATTGCTGACGGTTTTTCTGTTTACTTTTTTCATGTTACATGAATACCAGTTGAATATTCAGGCTGCGCATCCTTACTTTATTCTTGATCTTATTGAAAAGGCTAGTTTTTTTTCCCATTACATATAATACTGGCTCTTGTTTTAGGCAGATAATATTAATCAAATTGAAGAAAGGTACATTTATTCCTGTTTCCTAGTATTTTTTCTTTTTTCTTTTTTTTTGCTTAAACAGGAATGCTTTTCTTCATTTATTTGTAAGGATTTTGTGGTTAATTTTTATAAAAGTGCCATACGTATTTAACAAGTGTGAATTTTCCTTTTTATTCCTATTCAGTAATCTACAGGGACCTACCATATCTAATGTTTCTAAAATTCTTTTCAGATACTTATTAATTTTTGGCAAACGTTATCTAGTATAGTATATTGTTAGTTTTACTCATTGATTCTCCCTGTAATTGGTTTAGCTCTGAATATTCAGATGCTATGTCATGTATTGCGAATATGTTTAATATTGCTATTAATTCATGGTTTAGGTTACCTTTCAGCAAAATATAATTTCATGCAAACAACATATTATTGGATTCTTGTTTCTGATCTGTTCAATCCATTTCCATTTTCTGAAGGAGTTCATCCTCTTCCTGTTCATAGTTGTACTTATTAATTGTGTATTTCCTTCTATCCTTTTCCTTTATGCTTTTTAGAATTTTTGCTTCCAGATCCCTTTTTATAAAGATGAACGTGGTGAAAGAGGAATAAATTCAGCATCAGTACTATAGGTTAAATGTAATCTTCTGTTCTCCTACCCTTCTCTTTCCTTTGCCCAGATCCCATGCATAGGTTCTTATCTTTTCTTTTTTGTGTAATTAGAGTTTGTTTTGCATGTGACTAATTCTTCTCTTAGCCAACTCTCTTTCCACTCTCACTTCCCTTTCTGCCATTTCCCTGGTGAATGAAATATATTTCTGCAACCAGTTAGTATGTATTTTTCCTTCCTTAAACCAGATCAAATGATAGTGAGGTTCAAGTGTCTCCTGCTGCCCTCTACCCCCACCCCTTCTTCCTTATTTGTCTTACTACTGGTGTATCCTACTTACATGAGAATTTTTGCTTCTTCTTCTTCTTCCATTCCATGGCTGTTGCTACATGTGGCCTGCTCCTCCCTTCTCCCACCCCCAGCATATTTTTTTGCCTCTTTTTTTTATCTTTTAAGATCTTCAAAACATTTTAAAAAGAGAGACTGTTCAGTTCTTCTATCTTATTACATTCCTTCTATGATTAACCTGATGACAATTAGAATTCTCAGTGGACATCAGTTCTGGTGTTTTTATTAGTAATGAATGGAAGTCCTCTGTGTTTTTAAAGTACATTTTCCCGCCTTAGGATTATACTTAGCTGACAAGTTATTCTTGGTTGTTGACCTGTATCTTTTGTCTTTTATATTATAGCATTCTAAGTTCCCTGTTGTTATTTTTCTGTAGTGACTGCTAAATGTTATGTGATCTTCAGTCTGATTCTTTAGTAATTGAGTTCTTTCTGACTCTTGTAGTAATTTTTGTTTGACTATACTCTGGATTTTGATTGTAATGTCCCTGAGGAATTGTATTGGGTAGTTTCTGTCAGGAGGTGGCCAATGAATTCTGTCTGGTTTTATTTTGCCCTCTATTTCTAAGTGATCTGGCCAGATTTCTCCTAATATTTTTCTAGCTTTTTTTTGTTCTTGCTTTTAGATATTCCAGTGATTCTTAAAACATCTTTCTTCAATCTGGTTTATGGACCAGTTGTTTTTGCTGTGGCATACCTTATGTTTTACTTTTTCAGTATTTTAACTTTGTTTAAATATTTCTTGTTATCTCTTGGAGTTAATAACTTCTATTTGGCCTATTCTAATTTTCAATAAGTATGTTGTCTGAATAGGTTTTTTTTTATTTCTTGTGAGAAGTTATTAATTTTATTTTCAATTGTTTTTTTCCAGAGCTTTTTTTTTCCCTCCCATTTTAATACTAGAGCTCTCATTTCATTTATAAAACCATTTTAACCCTTGAAAGAAACCCTCTTGCTTCATCTCTCCCTGGACTTTTAATTTAACTTATGCCCTGTGTTCTTCTTTGAGATTTTGCTTGTAGATATTCTTCTGGGTTTGTGTCTGAAGCTCATGAGCATCCCTGTCATTACAATAGCTATTTAGGGGAGATTTCTTTTTTTGATTTCTTCCAGCCTATTTCTTGATTGTACATTTTGTTAGGGCCATGCTTTGCATACTTCAGGAGGGAAAGGCTAAGCCAAGCTTTTGTCCTTTTTGGTCTTTTTGTTGCTTTCTTTTAGAGTACTGAGTGTTTTGTTATCCCAGGTTCTCAGGGAGAGTTTAGCTCAGGCTAAAGACCAGTGTTGTTGAAGTAATTTGATCTAGGTCTTAGTCTGAGGGCTCCCTCCGGGTCTAAGCTCTACAAGTTAATGACGTGGTTTGGATCGGAGCAATAAAACTTGCTCTTGCTTAGAGTTCTAGTAGACTGCTGCTCCACTCAGCCACTTTGCTTTGTGCTCAGTACAGATGAGGGCCTATGACCACTCTTTGCCTTTGACCACCATGCTGAGGCACAGGCCTTCCCCTCAATTTGTGTTGTTTCTATGACCCCGTGCTGGGTAGTGAGCATTCACTTATTCCTGCTTACTACATACTGTCAGACCTCTGGTGCACAGCCAGAGACAGGCCCCCCATTCAGTCCCTGTTTTGAGGACTATATGACCATTCCTTATGTCCCTAGACCTCATTGCTTCACTAGCCTGATCTGGGCTATAAAAATGTTGGGCTCTGATTTTTTTTCCCCTTGGACTTCCTAGTTAGGAATAAGTGTGGCATGTTTTCTGCATCTTTTTTGGCATAGTTATAAAAAGGAGAATTTGGCTGTCGTTCTTCCTGCTGTTGTGCCCTCTCTGCAGCTCTCCTGAGGATGTCATTTAGTGCCTTTTCTTACATAGCATTCACAATGAGTAATAAGCTTTAGCCTACTTAAATCTTTTGTTGTGACACTTTTAGGCTATTTGCTATTTTTCATTTATTTGGTGACTGGTATTTCATGAATTATGGCCCCATGTTCTTGAGAGATCACTTTTTTATATTTTTATTAGTTTTTAAATTTTTGTGTCAGGGAGCTGTTTGGAATATTACAATGTGATCTATTGTAGCTCAGTTGTATCCAGCTCTTCATGACCCCTTTTGGGGTTTTCTTGGCAAAGTTACTGGCATGGTTTACCATTTCCTTTTCTAGCTAATTTTATAGATGAAGAAGCTGAGGCAAACTGAATTATGTGACTTGCCTAAAGTCACAAAGCTATAAGTGTTTGAGGCCAGTTTTTACTTAGATTTTCTTCTTCAAGTCGGATGCTTGATGCGCTGTGCCACCTTGCTGTCCCATCATAACATTATATGATTTCCCAAATGCAATCTAGCTCCCTCTCTCCTGGGCCCCATTCATTGTCCATTAGTAGTTCTTGTCTAATATACATGCACTAACTTAGTATTTTCCTTATAATTCATGCTTTTCCTCATAATTTTTAATTAACAGTAATATTTTCTTAAAATCCATGTTCCTCATTTGTTTTTTCCTGTTTGAATTGACGTCTGAAAGAAATACTTTGTCAAAATTGCAGAATATTTCTTTTAACCTATAAGATTATATAAAATGTAGCATTTCCATATAGGAATAGGATTGCAGATTTTCACTATATAAATGTACCCAAAAACCCCGATGTGGTTAAATATAGAGGTTCAGATAATTGAAGATAGGATAAATAATTTGCTGTTTTATTATCAGAAAGTTGAAATGTATTTTACTTAATATTCAGTTACAAAATTATATCAGTCTTTTTTCCATAGGACATTTTAGGGGTACTTGTTTCTAATGAAATTGCTAGTAATGTTACTTTAATGATTGTTTTTTTTCCTACAAGAAACATTTGTAACAGTTATCACATTTTGGACAATTAATATTAAAAATTTTTAACTCATATGAGGATAGGGCAAGGGAATACGAATGTATATATGCATATACATACATATAAATTTATATAAGAGGGTTTTCATATGCAAACAAGCACATATCTGAGTGTATATATATAAATGAATCCAT
>CM053580.1:153288636-153306795 GCA_028627135.1 Pseudochirops cupreus
CAAAAACCTTATGGCTAAATTAAATAGACTGCAGCGTATTAGAGTGCCTTTTCCACAAACCTTAAGTAAAAATATTATTTCAGAAACGTTTGGTCAGAAAAGGAGATGTGGGCCTAACAAGTAACAATAATGAGTGCTAAGGTGTCAGTCAGTGTTAAGTGTCTGCTATATGTCAGGCATGAATAAACCCCAGTGTTGTATTGTTATCCATGAATTGTTAAAATGCCTAATAACTCTCTTTGGGAGAACATGTATTTGAACCTTATAGGATGAAATTTTATGTCTGGGCTGCAGTTTTTGCTGGTAGAACATTGATAAACATGATGGATCCTTTGAAGAATTGAAGTATTTAGATCCAACAGGAATAACATAACAATCTAAATTGTTTGGAGTTAACCTGACCTCACAAAGAGGAAAGGGATCTCTAAGCCAGTATTTTTATTTTACAGATGGGGGAAACTAATGACTTTAAAGTTATAATTATTTGAAAAAAAAACAAAAACAACATTGCTCACTAGTTGGAATACTGCTTTCAGAGGCTGGTGTCCTGACCAGCAACTCATCATTTAAGAAATAACTTTTTATTTTAATTTCTATCTTTTTCTTTTTACATTATCTTCATTTTTTACATCCCTTTTGTCTTCTTCTGCCTAGTGATAAAACATGTCTTTTTTTCTTCTTAGGAGGCTGTTTTTAAAGCCACTTTGTGGGTGTTACTTCTTTCCTTTGATAAGTACAGTATCAGAGAAAGAATTGGAATCTGGTTTTAACAACTAGGTCTGGACTCCGAAGTCTTCTCTCTAGCCATTACATTATACATTCCCACTCTAGACACTTGCTTATGTAAATAAATTTTCTCTTTAAATAATTCATCCATGTAAAGCATTGTGGACATATTTTATTTAAAAAATCAAGAATTAGTCTTATAGTGTAAATCCTACTCTAAACATGAATCTCTGCAACATGACTGATAAATTGTTATCCTTACTTCAAGACTTTGACTCAAAAAGTTTTCATTAAACTCTTTCAGGAGTAGTAATGAACATAAATGATGTGTAATATACAGTAGAAGGTATGTTTCTAATTGGATTCTTGGTATTTTACGCAGGTGGATCAGATGAATAAAATAGTGGAAGTTCTGGGAATAGCACCTGCACATATTCTTGACCAAGCACCCAAAGCAAGAAAGTTCTTTGAGAAGTTGCCGGATGGCACTTGGAACTTAAAGAAGACCAAAGATGGAAAAAGGGTAAAAGATTATGTGACCAATCAGTTCTTACTTGCATGTCTTTCAAAATACTGTTTTCGTAAGGATTGATTTCTCTGTTAATTCTGTGCCTGTTATGAATGCATATTATTAAAAACAAATGTAATTGTTTTGTCAGTATTTTAAACTATTCTTAAAATTATTTGATTCATACTTAAGATTCACTTATTACTTTCATCATCTCAAAGGTCTTTACTGCCATTATCCAAGCCACTGAACTTCAGTTCAGCAGAAGGATCAGTGTGATCTTTGTTTCTCTGAACACTAGGGAAGTTGTGTTGATGTTGTTGTGCTTATGCAAATCTAAGCATGATTTGTGATTATTGTTATGTTGAGTAAAGTAGTCATTTTAAAAAATGTTTTTCTCCAGTTTTTTGTTATTGTAGAGATATCGATGGTATTCAATATTCTGTAGGCTCTTTGAATTGGTTATATTCCACCTTTGATGACCAGTAGTTTTAAATGACAAATCTAAAATATTTTAATTAATTTTTTAAAAAGTTAGTTTTAGCTACCAAAATATTTTTCCTGATGTATTATTTTGATTAGATTATTTCCCTATTCATTAACTATATGGCTCCCTTTTCCCTGTAGATCAAAGGACAAACTCCTTGGTCTCTACAATCTGACTCTAGTCAACTTTTTTGGTGTTATTTTATTACTATTCCTTATATTCTATCCTCTAGCCAAATTGGATGAGTCACGTTAACTTGACTTTAATGTATTTAGGCAGACCACATCTGTATTGGCCTCTCTGTTTTGGCCATTGAAATATATTTCCTTTAAGGCTCAGTTTAGGTACATGAAGCGTTCACTAATATCCTAACTAAAAGTGAAATTCTTCTACTTCATTTCTTCTTTTTATACTTTATCTAAATCTTTTCTTTGTCTTCTGTAATATTTGTGTTGTTTGTGTATGTGGGTGTGTTTTCTCTTCACTCTTCCTATAAAGTGTAAGGTCTCCGACTTGGAATCATCAGTTTTCATCTTTTTATCTTCAGTTTCTAGCCTGGGGGCTTTCACTTCATAAAATGTGTGTTGAAATGAAATGAGGTATTCGTAGTTTTCCTTGATTTATCTGCTTCCTGTTTGCATTTTAATGGCTAGTTTCTATTCTTTCTTGTTTCTTTTGGAGATGATATGTAAAAGGATGTCACAGAGCTGTCATTCATGATCTTTTGGAGAAGAAGGAACAGGGAACTTTAAGCCCTTAGGGTTTCTTTCTGCCTCCTAATTAACTTATTTTTTTTTTGGAGGGGTAGGGCAGGGCAGTTGGGGTTAAGTGACTTCCCCAAGGTCACAGGGCTAGTAAGTGTTAAGTGTCTGAGGTCTGATTTGAACTCGGGCCATCCTGACCCCAGCGCCGGTACGCTATTCACTGTGCCACCTAGCCACCCCTCCTAGCTAACTTACTTCCCCTGTATTCCGAATAGGATTTCACTAAGTAGTGGTAGGCAAGAGACACAATTCTACTAAAGGTTGTGTGAAATAGATATATAGTTATACTTTTTCCTTAATAGATTTGTAGTTTTTCAGCACTTTGAACTTTGATTACCAAAATCCATGATGCCTTATCTTCCTGATCTAAAATCCTTTCCTTTTTTGGATTTTAAAAATCTGGTTCCTGAGTCAGTTGAGTTATTTTTTTTTCATTTATCCAGCATTTTCTTAGCCACTGGTCTGTTTTCCTCAGTTATAATTAGGATTATCCCCTCTACCAACTCTACCTCCTTCTCCTATCTCTTTCATTTTATGAGACTAGAAAGTCATCTCCCGTTTGATGAATCTCAGACTTAATTTGCATATAAAACTTCCAAGTTAATGAACTTGTACTGGAACAAGATTCCATTAGCCCTTGGCTATTTTAGTAGTTTAGAAAGTCTAAAGTACCATTACCCTTAAAACAGAAGCAAAATGGTTAGTTTTTTAAAAATAAGATATATCAGTGTTAAACTTCAGTGGATATGTGACAAATTGATAGACTGTCATTGTCTTTCTTTGAATATGATTCATTTACTCTTAACTTTTTAAAAAACCTTCATTGTTTTATGTGAGAATAATCTGTTTTTCTTCCTCTTGACCTTTAAACTATTTTCTCCAAACTTAGCAGTGATCTCTTTAATTGTTAATAAATTAGAAAAGGCCTCTAAGTACATTATACCCTTCTTGACTTGTCTGCAGTTTTTAACATTTTTTTTTTACCACTTTTTCCTAATAGATTCTCTCTTTTCCTGATCTCTTTTGTTCTCTTCATACCTATTGGACTATTTCTTTTTAACTCTCTGCGCTGGATGATTATCCACGTTTTATCCCTTATGTTTAGGTTTACCTCAGGGTCCTGTCCCAGATCTTCTTTTTACCCTTTTGCTTTGTGATCTCATATGCTCCTATAGGTATGTGTACCATAATCTCTATGCAATTGATTCCCAGATCTACTTTATGCAGCCCTCATCTCTCCTGAATTTTACTTCCATATCATCACCTGCCTGCTGGACTTCTCCAATTCCATGGTCTATATATATCCCAAATTCAGCATGTCCTAAATGGAGCTCATATCACTGTCCCCTGCCCCCTCAACACGCACAACCAATAATTTACCTCTTTTTGTCAAAGGTACCACTATCTTCCATTTATCCAGAGACATGACTTGACTCTTCATTCTCACTCTTCCCCCATGTAAAGCTAATTGCCAAGTCTCACTGATTCCTCTGCTGTATCTCTCACATTTTCCTCTGCTCTTTACATTCACACTATAACCATCCTAGTTTAGGATCACCTCTGATCTCTGATCTCTTCCCCTTTTCATTTTGTTATCCATGTAACAGACAAATTGTACAAAGGAAAGAACACTAACTCTGGCATTTGAGAACCTGAGTTGAAATCGTACTTCCTGATACATTACCTGTGTGACCTTCGATTAATCATTTAATCTTCCTTGGCCTCAGTTTTTTCATCTGCAAAATGAAAAAGTTGGGTTAAAATACCTCTGAATTCCTAATTCTGTGTCTGTGATCCTGTGATGTGTCTAAGGCACAAGACTGATCATCTCATTCCCTTGCTCAAAAAGCTTCAGTGGTTCTTTATTGCCGCTTGATAATACATAGTTTTTTGTTGGACATTTAGCATTTAATACAGTCTGACTTAATCTTATGTTTATAGACTTTCATGTATTATATATTCCAGTCAAATTGCTATTCCTTATAGCATTTTGTTTCTCACCTCCCAGATCTATTAGACTCTGAGCTCCTTAAGAGTAGGGTGTTTTCTTGCCTCTTTTTTTTTGATCCTCTGTGCTTAATATAGTGTCTGCCACATAGTAGGCATTTAGTCTAAATGCATATTGACTCATTGACTTCTTGCTTTTTGCACAGGTTTTTCTGTGCCTGGAATCTTAAGCTCCATTCTAAATTCAGCTCAGTTACCATCTTCTTCAAGAGGCCCTTTCTGATTTTCTCTGTTCCAATATCCCTTTTCCACCAAAATTACTATGTATTTACAGTGTATGTATTCTGTATTTACTTATCCATGTATATATGTTGTTCCTTTTCTCCCTCCCTACGCCTAGTAGAATATAAGCTTCTTGAAGACAGAATCTTTTTCATTTTTTACCTTATGTCTCCAGTGATTAACACAATTCCTGGCTTGTGATAGAGGTGAAATTATTTGAATTTTCCACTCCTAGGAATGGAACCATTTTTCATAGCATTATCTTAGGAACTTAGGCTGTAAATAATATCTGTTTAAGGTAAAATCATTATAAATGTACAGATATTTTAAAATAAAAAGTAGTTTAAATGTTTAGTTTCCTCATTTGCAAAATTAGTAAGTCACAATACCAGTTGACCTTTTTGAGGCTAGGGCATTTATTACTCTTGTGCTTTAAATATGATGCCATTAGTAGTGGCAGTGTGCCACAATCAAAATTCTATTAAACTGTTATTTAGTGATTTTGTATATAAATATATATGTTTGTATACATACATATACATATTTGTTGTAATGATATAAAATAATACATAAAATATTTCCATATATTGCTAATAAATCTTCAAATATTGCATTTTAAGTTGATTTAATATCGGGCTAAATTTATTTTCAAATTTGAAGAAAAATTTTTTTTCCATAGGAGTACAAACCACCAGGAACCCGCAAACTTCATAATATACTTGGAGTAGAAACAGGAGGACCTGGGGGACGTCGTGCTGGGGAATCTGGACATACTGTAGCGGACTACTTGAAGTTCAAAGACCTCATCTTAAGGATGCTTGATTATGACCCTAAGACTAGAATTCAACCGTATTATGCCCTGCAGCATAGCTTTTTTAAGAAAACAGCAGATGAAGGTACAAATACAAGTAACAGTGTCTCTACAAGTCCTGCTATGGAGCAGTCACAGTCTTCAGGAACCACCTCTAGTACATCTTCAAGCTCAGGTATATGGTTGCTTACAGCCTTGAAATTTTTAGTACCTTTTAATATCATTACTTCACATTTTTAAAATGTCAAAACTTCACATCTTAAAAATTTTGGATAAAATTACTTGAACTTGTTGATTGACTGATGAAAATGTGTAATTTTAGCTAGAACATCCCATGGTGTGTCATATGACTTGTTTCCCACTTTAGTGCAAGTTTTAGAATTTGACTTCTTACAAAAGCAAACTTTTATTCTGTTTTGTTTCTTTTAAGGTGGATCTTCAGGGACGAGCAACAGTGGAAGGGCCCGGTCAGATCCAACACATCAGCATCGGCATAGTGGTGGTCACTTTACAGCTGCTGTCCAAGCTATGGACTGTGAAACACACAGTCCTCAGGTATACTTTAAAACTGCTAAAGAATGAAGAAATCTACTAATTACATCAGTAGCTCTAAAGATTTACCATATTGATAATATTAGGTGACTATTGAAAGGTCATGCTGATTACATTAAAACCCAGCTCTGATGCCATCAGTTTTACCATGCCATCAGACCTCTTTACAGTTGAAGCAGTACATCATGACTTGCAAAGAACACTGCTTGATGTAATTTTTGAAGACTTTCAGGATGTGATGTCATTATGACATTCTTGTTGTCTTCTGATTTTTTTTTAACTGAGAGTTGATCTCAACACACCTTTCTCCTTACTGAAAATGTTTGTGCATATAACAGGCGCATTATTTCCTTTCATAGCAGTATATTTTGTATTCTGGGAGAATGTATAATAGACTAGAAGCAGAAGATTTAGGTTCAAGCTCTACATTTACTGGTGTAGCTTTGAGAAAGTCACTTTTCTATTCTTTGCTTTAGTTTTTTCATCTAAAAATTGAAAGTTAGATTAAATGATCCCTAGTATTCCCTTTATCTCTTAACAGTTAAGTGAAATTTATGGTGGATTTCTAGTTTATTATTTGGCAGATTATACCTTTAGTAATCCATGATTAATTTAGTTATCACTGGGGATTAATATTTCACAGTTTAAATCTGCCTAAACAGTTAAAAAAATGATTAATAGATTAATCCCCCATTTTTATGTGTGACTTCTGTAATAATTATAAAATTATAAAAAGGCAGTTTCTTTATCAATTTTTTTTGGGGGGGAGAGTTAGTTGAATCATATGTATTATGTATGTTATATATCATTCTATTTTATAGCCTTAAAATTTACATGATAAAACTGCCAAATTCTTTCAGTCCTCCCCCCCCCCCCAACTTGCTTAAATATTAGTGTTGTTGCTTTTGAATTAGAGGTAAAAATATAGATCTCTATTAATTTTCACAGGTGCGCCAGCAATTTCCAGCTCCTCTTGGTTGGTCAGGCACTGAAGCACCTACACAAGTCACTGTTGAAACTCATCCAGTTCAAGAAACAGCGTTCCATGTAGCCCCTCAACAGAATGCATTACATCATCATCATGGAAACAGCTCCCATCATCACCACCATCACCACCACCACCACCAGCACCATGGACAACAAGCCTTGGGTAACCGGACCAGGCCAAGGGTCTACAATTCTCCAACAAACAGCTCCTCTACCCAAGATTCTATGGAAGTTGGCCATAGTCACCACTCCATGACATCCCTGTCTTCCTCAACTACTTCTTCCTCTACATCTTCCTCCTCTACTGGTAACCAAGGTAATCAAGCCTACCAGAATCGCCCAGTAGTTGCTAATACCTTGGACTTTGGACAGAATGGAGCCATGGATGTTAATTTAACAGTCTACTCCAATCCCCGCCAGGAGACTGGCATAACTGGACATCCAGCATACCAATTTTCTGCCAATACAGGTCCTACACATTACATGACTGAAGGACATCTGGCTATGAGGCAAGGAATTGATAGAGAAGAATCTCCTATGACAGGAGTTTGTGTTCAACAAAGTCCTGTGGCTAGCTCGTGACTAAATTGAAACTTGTTTGTTTCTTGTGTGTTTTTATAGAAGTGGTGTTTTTTTCCAAAAACAAGTGCAAAGCTGCTTGAATCAGAAGGAGTTTAACACACTGAACCGCTACAAGAGGGCAAAGCTGACTATTTTTTTAAACTTGAAAAGATTGCAAAGGGACAGTGAAGTGTTGTTTTTTTTTTTAAAGAGCCATGTCTAAACCCATCTTAATGGATATCTCAGAGGTGTTACCTCATCTTTTGCCTCCCCCATTTTAACTTGCCACATCTCAATCATAGTGTTTTTGTCTTTCTATTCTACGAAAGTTAATGTTCAGATGTTGGTCTTAGTCATTTGCCAACTAATTTTAAAATAAAAAGTCACTGCATATAATTTACAAAAAGGGCCCCATGAGGGTTTTTTTGGGTGGGGGTGGGGTTATTTGGGTTTTTTAAACCTCCAAACACACATGGGCACAGATATGCAGTACTGTAAGGAAGAGGGACCTTCAGATTACACAAAAATATATTCAGCTGTACAAAGGGACAGTTGTATTGGAGTTTTTTAGGCACATTAAGCATGCTAAGTGGCGGTGATCAGAATTCTCCTTTTCTGAACCTACTGAGGATCAAAGCAGCAATTATAATGGGATTCTGTGTCTCATTTTATAGACCAGAGTCAGATAGTATTTGGAACATGGCTGGCCTCATAACTAAGGTGCACTGAGAAGCAATCAACGGGTCAGTTTTGGCCAGTCCTGGGGAGGTCTAATTGGTGGTCTTTGGGATAACCTTTGGCCTTATGGATTTGGACTCTTAAGTTAGAAGAGCCTACCATTTCAAATGCAATCACTATTGGACATGCTTTTGCAGACAGTCCTTAATGCTGAAAACACAGAGAATGGGTAATTCAAGAGGCCTTTCTTTTAAAATAGACTTTTGTGACCCACTAATTGTAAGGTATTGCAAGGTCACTTTGCGTGTGTCATAAAGTTGACTTCCTTATTGGTTGAAGGTCACAGAAGTAGTGGTTTGCGTTTGATGGAAATAGCTACAGCTGTGTCCCTTCCTGCTTTTTACTTTTTCTTTTGCTTTTTCTCAGCACGTGGTATCTCCACCATTACTTCTGCACAAAGATGTCTTCTGTTCATCCTGAACATTTTTAAAAATGCAGAATTTTATGTGACTGCTTTTTTTGCCTCACAATTATGCTGTGAATTTTACAAAAATTTATTTTCTTTTTTTGATAATTTATTGTACCAAAGCTGTTTTTATAGCACATAGATGTCTGTAACCAATAATGTAGCAGTTCTGCACTTTGACACAAGGTGTAACTAGACCATTTTTAAATGTCAGTTGAAAATTATGGCTGTACTATTGCTTAAACAAAACTGGAACTGTTGTTGAATTCATAGCCAATACATTTATAACGATCTGTGTACTGAACATAATAGATTGACATCTAATTCAAGACTATAACATCTGTTAACATTATAAATGTCTTCAGGCTTCTGAAGGGAAAAGGGACACAAGATCTAGAAGCTATGAAACCAGCAGTAGTTTCTTGTATTCCTGATTAACATTCTTGTAAACTTGAAAGTAAGACCTTGATTGCACCAACAGGTCCCAAAGTGTTACCATGAGTGAAGCCAAAAGCTCATGTATGTCCTGAAGTTAACAGGCTGTATTTAACAGGTGCCTAGTTTGAGGTTATGCTGCCTTAATGTAACACAGTCTGGCAGTTGCTAAATTTGTGTTCCCACTTAAAATTGACCAATATTTCTGAGTGGTCGAGTTGGGAGAATGAAGATAGATTATTTATTTGTCCTGGATTGAAAAAAAAGCCTAGAAAAGAAGCAGTAATCTACCTCTGCCAATAAACCCTGTTAAAAATAACTTTGCAGAACAGCATATACTTTTTATCAGTCGTTTCCATGTGACTGACATGGTCAATTTTTTTTCTGAACAAAACAGGTTTTTATATACAAGACCTTGAAAAGAGAGGCCCAATATGTGTAAATGTGAATGGATACTTAGAAATATCAGTTTTATAAAACTTTTTTTTTATTCGAAAGATCCTTATTTATTTTGTATTAAAATATCAAGCCTGTGGGTGACAATTTTTGAACTCAACAGTTCAGAGAAGTTTACAATGAATGAAAGGTTGTCATCTTGAGTATAGCAATATTTAAAAAAAGAATCCAATAGTTACTGCTGTCTCGGTATATAAAGTTAAGATATTTTATGGGTCAGGTCATTTTTTTTTTCTGTGCTGGTTGCCACATCTTAGGAAGCACCAAAAATTAAAGCAGTTTTGAAACCAATATTTACATAAAAACCATAAAATCCAATGCTTCTGCATACTGTGTTATGTTACAGTCCAGTTTTGTGTGCTTTACTACACAGTTTGGTTACAGGACTAATGTGCATTGTAAACATAAACAGCATGGAAAAGGTTAAATACCTGTGTTCAGATTGTAAGATCTAGTCCAGACTTGCTGTGTATATTGTAACGTTCAATGAAAAAAGAAACGCCCTTTGTATTATAGTCATGCAGTCTTATGTATGATAAACAGTTGAATAATTTGTCCTCAGACTCTTTACTATACTTTTTTTTTAATTTAAAAAAATGTAAATATAGTAAAAATCTTCCTATGCAATTACCCTGGTCCAGGTAATGGTCTGGTAGGTATACTGGGTATAACTTTAGTCAAATATGTAAAAATATTAGTTACATTGACATAGGCTTCAAAAAATTCTGAAAGTAAAAGTTGGAGGTTTAACAGATCATTTTGAGTTCTTTTTTTTAAACAATACATTAGTCTTCTACTATGATTTAATTTTTAAATTTTTGTACAGGTGTGAAGATTAGATGATTATTTGTGTACTTTAAACGACTTTGAAGAAAATATTATTTAAATGTTCTGGTTACTTTCCCAAATAGTAGGCTGTGAAATTTTAGACACATTTCTTATGTTATGAGTTATCTCAGCATGTTACTTTTAAGATAGCCAGAAAATATTTCCTTTTCTGAACTATCCATTTTTTTTTAGGCATTAGCTCTTAGTAATCATATTTTTCAGTCCTATGGAAAGAGATAGTTGGTCATCTTTTTTTCTTTTTTGATAAAGGCAGATGGGCAAGATGATGTCAATCTTATGTAAGACATGGAGGCAATTCCCTGAAATGTTTGTTTGTAAGTAATGAAAAATTTTTATGTAGGCAGTAGCATTTAAAAAAAATTGATATCTAAAACTCTGGAAATTGAAGTTTATGTTTATTTAATGAGCATTGGAAAACGTTCTCAAATCAATTGGACTCTAAAACTTCTCTGACCTACAAAATTGATATCAGCTTTATCCTTTCCATTGTATTCTTTCTTTCCCTCATCCCCATGTCACTAAGGGGAAAACAAGTAATTTTTATCCAGGAAGTAATCAAGGTTTTGTTTGGGGGTTGTTGGAGGTGCATGGTTTTTTTTTTCTTAATTATTGCAGGTTTTGCATGAACAGGCCTATTTAGAAGATCAACAAAAGTAAAAAAAAAAAGTTCTCCTAAATATAGATGCTAAATTTTTTTATCTCCTTTCCTTTTGATTGGCCTGTATTTAGAAATTTTTTAAGATCTTCAGACTGTGGAATTGAGCATTTCCATTGCTAGTTTTGTGGTGGAAACTGTAGATTGCAGACTGACTACTGACTAGGACACCATTCACACTTATTTCAGAGAAATTATATTTTATTGAGATAAGACACAAATTATGGTATATTAAAACTTTTAACTAAAATTCTCCCTGGGCCCTCCCTTAGGAAATTTTTGGGGGCAAATGAAACAACATATTCTGCTTCCTTTTAGCTTTAATAGTGGGAGTAGGTATCTGACACTTTACATTTACTGAAATGAAAAGAAAAAGCTTATCACGTTTTCCAATAAAATTGCCCTTTCTACCATTTAAGTTATATATATATAAGTAGTATTACTGTATATTTGTGTATTATATGTATACATATATACATGAAATATGATGTAACATTTTTGGACCAGACCTTGTGATTTCATTAGTTTAGGGAATCTCTTGGTGAGAAAACTCCTTTTCCTAATAAAATCAACACCTGCTTTTCAAGCAATTTTTAGAGTAGACCACACAAAATCCCTGATATTGAAAGCAGCTGTCTTTTATACTACATGCTGCCTCTCTGAAATTCCGTATAAGAATCAGAATAGTAATACAATACAGATACATCCAAGTAAAATAGAAAAGCCACCATAGACATTATATTTTATGGTGCATTATTTCTTTTAATGGGAGAGCAATTCAGTTTATATGTCCACTAAAGGGTGTCTTGTGATTGAAAACGAACCCTTTATCTTGCTACATTAACCATATCTTGAGGTCTGGTTTTTATTTAAAGCATTGAATGTGATTGTTTTTCTCAGAGGAATCATTAAGGTAAGTATGTCTTCTACACTCTCTATGTTCAACATCTAGTAATTCCTCTCATATTTAATAATCATATTAATTCCAATCATGGAATCAGGGTGGTATTTTGTAGAGCTTTTCCTTAACATTAGAAACCTCATATTTGTACTAAATAGTAATTTTCTTGGTCCATTTTTGTCTTCAAAAATGATTAAGAATAATGAAATATTTCTTTAAACAATACTATATCTCCTTTCAAAATACCTTCTTTATCCCAGAGCAGTGCATTTCCTCCCATTATTTTTCACATTTGAGGGCAGATGTTTTCCCACCAGAACAAATAGGGTATGTTGGAAACCAATTTTGCCTTCATATAGAACCTTTGAAAATTTGAAAGGAGCTGAAGTGGTATGTGAAATGGCTCCTTTAGTTCTACCGACAGTTTAGTTTTCAGTTGCTGGTCCAAATCCAGAAGGGCTTTTGTGTAACAAACCAACAGAATGGAAATTTTGTGGCAAAACCAACACTACATAATATTGTTGGAAAATGGTGGGATGGGTTGAGAGGAGAGCAAGAAATACATACCTGGAGAAGGAACAGTATCTATAAATATAGATAGAATTCATTCTTCACGTGTGAAGATTATACCAAAGTTTACAATTGTCTGGTATAGCCTAACATGTGACCAAGTGTCATTAGATTTGTCCTATAAGTAGTTGTTAGAATTTTTCAGATTCCCATATAAAAGTTTTTTTTTTAAATCACTTAAGTATTTACATACATTTTGCATGTGTCCAAAACAATGCAAACTTTTTTGGCCATTTTCAATTCAGTTCTCATTATTGCTGGCTTCTTTTGGGTTATTTAATTTTTCTTTCATTTATTCTCGATCATTTTATAATCCAAGGTTCTCTCACCAGAAATGTACTGTAGGGGTGTGAGATAACACAGCCAAAGAAACAATAAATGGTATTTAGTGAGAATCACCAAAAGTTTTGCCCAGTAGTGAAAATTGGAAAGCCTAATAGACATCTTGTATTGATGGTTCCCTAGCTCAAAGGTAAGTATGCTGAACGTAAGTGGGATTTGCATCTTCCAAATAAAAACTGAAGAGTCAGTAGTATTACATTTTTTGGTTAGGTGAAGGGGACCTCATATTGTAGAATGCAACTGAGAAAGCAAATTTGGTTGACCATCATTCAGAGTTTGCCCAATAATAACTAACTAATGGAGGAAAGGGAAAAATACTCAAGTCTAATAAAGTGAGGCTTTGATGACTTAGAAATATATTTTTTAAAGAATTGTGTTTACCTGTAATTTGAAAGAAATGTTAATACTTTTAAAAGGATGCGCAGATTTTGTTGTATTGGGATTATATTCTGATTCTTTGACGTAGTCTGGAACTGGTATTGGGAATGATTTGTCCAAACAAAGGATAGATAACTTTTTACTACCTTTTGACTTGAACCAATAATACTTTTTGAAACTATTTTGAATATTTTGAAAAAATATGGTGCCTAAAAGGGAACAGGGTGATGAATGAGAATTTCCTAAGTGCTTTAAATTTTTTGCTGTATTGGTATTTTGCAAACCTCGTTTTCCTTGATTGACTTTTATTTTTGTCCCAACAAATAGTTATCAGAAAGGATTGCTTTGATAAGCCATTAAATGGTCTTGAGTTAGTTTTAGATGTGACATGTTATTTTGTTTTATACTCTGTTGCACAAAGTAAACACGTAATGTTTGTTATATTGAATTCAGTCTATTAGTGTGTGACATCATACAAGTATTTTGAACCTTCTCTGAGGCCTTAAGAGGATACTAGAAAATAGCTAAGATATCATTGTGCCTGTCATGTGACAGTTGGTGTTGATATAAAATAGTAGCTGACATATTATTATCAGACAGTGGGTTTTTATCCCTACCACCACCACCACCACCACCACCTGGGATTGGTGATCGAAAGGAGGGTATGGTGACATTTAATTGATGTCAGAAGAAAAAAATTGAAAGTAACAAAATGTAAATACTCATGAAGCAAACTGTGGACAAAATGCTTTAAACTAGAGGGATAAAGGTCATTTAGGGATCTTAGGATTTGGAAAGGAATGGAAGGAGATGGTTTTGGGAGCCAGGTGCCTCTACCACATCCTTTAAGTATTATCTTGAAGGTACTCCACGTTTAGCCCTATTAGTTATATCCTTATTCACCTGCATGATTTTCATATACGTGAAATGTGGAGACTTGGTTTGGGATTTCTTTCTAGGTATTAGGCACTGGGACAGAAACTTTTCATCAGCTCTGGAATTAGAATGTGAACAATGGAGTTAGAGACCTTTAAAGGTTGAGGCAGATATGAGTGGTTGCTGAGAGAGCCAAAAGAGATGATGTTGGTGAAACTGAAGTCAAGTTATTGGTAAGCCTCTTTATCTGAATATGTGTTGATCCTTCACCTCTCATTTATTACTGCTCATTCATAAAGTATTTAATGCTTCATTTGGAGTAAACAGTCTTGTCAAATGGATATGTAGTTGTTGCCCTGTTCTTCCTTGCCTTACTACTCCCAATTTTTGACCATCAACTTATTAATTTAATAGGCACAGTGACAGATTCAAAATAACTTAATATGTGTACAGCACCTTCCCCTGCAAAGGATGAAATTTAACACAGGGAGCTAACTAATAATAAATTTAGTTTTAGCCGTTTTCTTCCTTGTTAACATTTCTACCTTCACTGACTTTTGAACTTGATTTACGTTCTTTTTCTCTGTTCTGTTGCGTGTCATTATTCTGCCAAGGTTTAATAACCAGGTATGGAGTATACCTAACAATGAATGGTAAATATTTGTTCGGAACCTTGCACATCTAAGTAACAGCTTTAACTGAAAAGGAAAGAGGAAAATAGAAAATTGCAAGCATTAGAGATGTCCAGAAATTCACGGAGACAAACTTAAAGGATGGAACTAGCAGTAAAACCCCTAGCTTCACATATTTCTATACACATATGCAAGAATGGGTAAGAGGCGAGATGAATTAGATTATGATGAGAGGGCAAATTTGAAATCAAGGATACCTCTCTCACTTGGTGGAATAGAACCAATTTCAAGAATATGGTTTCAGAGGGTTGTACCATAGAATGATGGATAAAGGGGTAGAGGTGGGGAGAAGTTGCATTGTATATTAAGAATGTATGTGTGAGGAGATCTGGACACATCCACTGTATATCCTTTCATTGTCCTCTGAGTGTGCACTTTTAATTTTTCAGACACTGTAGTGTTCCAGGAGTCGCATATCCAACAACAATGGTAAAATATTTATCTTAAAAAGATGGACTTTTGTTTCTGGGACAAACCAGAAGTCTTTAAATGAAACTTGCAATTTCACAAAAGGCAATCTGAAATTTGCTTTTGCTGTTTAATTTTAGGCTTTATTGCCCATTTGCAGTCTCTGTACAGGGTACATGTAGTTATTGATGAGCTCTGTAGGTTCTTAATCTATTTATCATTATCTGGAAAATAGGCATTCTCTCTTCACTTGGTTTTACATACGTGGATTCATATTCTTGAGTGGTTAACACTTCTCTTTCAAGAGATTCTATAGTGTTCTGAAGCATGATGCAACCAGCATAGTGTTGTCCATGAACACTCTGTGCTTCATCTCCCCCAAGGCAATGCCAAATACCTTTATTGGGCATACATCTCTTTTAAGCTGTTCCTTATAATTATGATCAGGGTAGTCAAACAAGGTTTTTTTATCTGTTATATCAGGAATCATGAGTAATTTTGATCAACAAGCATTTCTAAGCACCATACATATAATTACAAAGAATGAGACTCCCTTCTTGAGAAGACAAAAATTTCGTTGGAAGAGAATCTATTAATTTTTTTTCCTTGGGGCACGTAGGTGGCACAGTGAATAGAGCACCGGCCCTGGAGTCAAGAGGACCTGAGTTCAAATCTGGCCTCAGACACTTGACACACTTACCAGCTATGTGGCTTTGGGCAAGTCACTTAACCCCAATTGCCCTCCAAAAAAACAAAACAAAAAAAATCCTTATACTTTAAAAAAATAAAATAATTTCTTTTTTTGCTTTTTGGAGGGGGCAAGGTAGAGCAATTGGGGTTAAGTGACTTGCCCAAGGTCACATGGGTAGTTTTGTGTTAAATGTCTGAGGTCGGATTTGAACTCGGGTCTTCCTGACTTCAGGGCCAGTGCTCTATTCACTGTTGCCACCTAGCCACCCCAGAGATTTCAGTATTTTCTTTTGCTGTGCAGAATAAAATGGTTTTTTTTAATGAACAGTAAACTTTGGTGGTACAGTGAATAATGTAAGTCTTGAAGTCAGGAAGACATCTTCCTGAGGTAAAATCCAACTTCAGGCGCTTAGTAGTGTGACTTTGGATGAGTCATTTAACTCTGCTTCAGTTCTTCATCTGTGAAATGAGCTGGAGAAAGAAATGGCAAACCACTTCAGTATCTTTGCCAAGAAAACCCCAAATGGGGTCACAAAGAGCTGGACACAACTGAAAAACAGCTGAACAACAAACATAGTGGAACCTTCCATTTTCTATGCCTTTTAGTCAAATAGTGATGTTAAAGATGTAGCCTTCTGTAGAATATTATTTGATAAAGTCTGTTCCTTACAATACCTATTGAGAATGCTTTCAAAGCATCTGTAGATTATTAAGATTAGAAAGTAGGTTGGTAGGCTTTTTAGTTGTTTTCTTACTTTTTTGGTATGTGTAAGATTTGGGTTTTTTCTTTTTTCCCCATGCTTTTGATATCTTCACGTTCTAAAGATAACCTTGTGAATTAGTGCCTCAGTGCTCTCCCACTTGTGTTCTCTCCAATGTGGATTTCCTCCATCTACACTGTCTAATTGAACTCTTCTCCCCCCCCCCCTTCCCCCCCCCCCCCCGTCCCCATCTTTGTTTTAGTTTCATTCTTGGTTCTTATATAAACAAACACATTCAGGATTGTTGCATCGTAGTCCAAGTATAGTAGCTATTTTGTTCTTTTTAATGAAAAGAGTTTGTTTTTAAAAGATACTTCTACATCTATTCCATCTTTTGTTGCCTCCACTTTTCATCACTAAACAACATCTAAATGACTTAGCTTAATTTGACTTCTGACTGTAAAAAAAAAAGATCCAACGACTTCCATATCAATACTGAGTCATTTTCTCTACGTCAGAAATACCTGTTTCACTTTTTCTGATGTCTTTTGGTGCTTACCATGCTAACACCTATGAGATTTTTTTCTTCAATGAAGTGTTTATGATCTATAGAAATGAGGTTTCTTTGGAGCCTTTAAAAACTTTGACCACTTTTATTTCTCAGTCTTGATTGATATTTTGCCATATTTTCCTTACTGTTCTCATTTGTTCCCACCTTGGAATTGAAGTAATTAATTATCAAATTATGTGTTGATTTAATTTCGAGATTTAGAGGGAGTTCTTGAGAAAATTTACCTCTTCATCTTTTGCAGCAGTTGTGGTGCAAAAGTTGAAATTCTTAAAAGGTTGGTGGGGGTGGGGTGGAATTCCTTTACAAATACTTAAAAACACTACAGTACATGGTGACCAGATGTCACATGAAATGTTTGTTGTTTATACCTTTATTTGCTTAGACATAAGCGGTTCCTTCAGCTAATTCTCATGCTATGGACTCAAGGTCCTTTACTATTCTAATTTCTCTCCTCTGGTTGTTTTTAATTTATCAGTGCCCTTTTAACTTTGTCATCCTATACTCTTCACTCTCTATACATCCAGTCTTTTGTTAGATCTTGGCTTATCTACGTTTACAACATTTATTGTATGTTTCTCCTTCTCTCCATATCCACAACTGTATTATAGATCCTTATCACCTCTTGCCAGGATTGTTTTAATAGCCTCCTAATTGATTTCTCTGATTCAAGTGTCTCTTCACTGCAATCCATTCTCCATTCACTAAGTGATTTTCTTTTTTTTTTTTTTAAATTTATTTTATTAAAATTTTTTTTTGAGTTACATATTTTCTCCCCGTCTTTCCCCCGCCCACCACCCCAAAACAGCCATCCCAGTGTTTCCCCCCCTCCCCCAGTCTATTATCTCCTATGTCACTTTTTGGTAGGG
>CM053580.1:153307295-153347366 GCA_028627135.1 Pseudochirops cupreus
TGCTAGATCCTGGGTTATCCTAATTGTGTTTCCACAATATTCAAATTGTTTCTTCCTGGCAGCTTGCAATACCTTCTCCTTGATCTTGGGATTCCAGAACCTGGCTATAACATTTCTAGGAGTTTTCTTTTGGGGATCTTTTTCATGTTGTACAATTTCTTGATTTCTCATAAAGTCATTAGCTTCCATTTGCTCCATTCGAATTTTTAAGGAATTGTTTGCTTCAGTGAGCTTTTGGACCTCCTTTTCCATTTGGTTGATTCTGCTTTTTAAGGCATTGTTCTCCTCATTGACTTTTTGGACTTCTTTTGTCATTTGAGTTAGTCTAATTTTTAAGTTGTTATTTTCTTTAGAATTTTTTGGTCTCCTTTAGCTAGCTGTTGACTCTTTTTTCATTATTTTCTTTCATAATTCTCATTTCTCTTCTCAATTTTTTGTCTACTTCTCTTACTTGATTTTCAAAATCCTTTTTGAGCTCTTCCATGGCCTGAGACCAATTCATATTTTTCTTGGAGGCTTTGGATATAGGTGCTTTGACTTTGTTGTCTTCTTCTGGTTGTACCTTTTGATCTTCCTTGTCACCAAAGTAAGATTCTATAGTCTGATTTTTTTCCCCCACTGTTTGCTCATTTTCCAGCCAATTCCTAGACTTTTTAGCTCTTTTTAAGGTAGGACTCTGCTTCCATTGTGAAGGGTGTATTGTTTCAAGCTTTGGGGGTTTTATGCAGCTGTTTTCACAGATATTTCTAGGAAAATGTAAATTTTCAGTTCTTCCAAGGTGGCATGATCAAAGGAGAAGTGTTTACTCCATTTGTGCTATGGTCTATGAGTGTCCACAAGCACTCTTTTCTGCTTTGGAACTGTGAGGATGAGCCCCTCTCCAAATTGCCCCAAGGTCTGCCATGCCAGCACTCCTCCTAGGTCCAGGTCTTCCACCCAGGACTGTGACCCAGATCCATGTCGGGGCAAAACAAGAGAATCCTGCCTCAGCATCAGAAAAGAGATCCCTGCCATCCCCCTCTGATCTGCCAATAAATCGCCCCACCATGTGTGGGCCAAGACCTCTGGAAGCAGCCACTACTGCTGCTGCCACTGCCACTGCCACCACTACCCTGGGGCTGGGGCCATACTGTGCTCCTCTCTCACTGAGGTCTGACAGACCTTTCCTACTGACCTTCTAAGTTGTCTTTGGCATTTGTGGGTTGAGAAGTCTGGAGGGTTGAGAAGTCTGGAAATTGCCACAGCTGCTAATGATTCAGTGCCCAGCCTGCTCTAGGTTTGCTCTGGCCCCATCTTTTCTGGCATGGCCCAATCTGGACTGCATTCTTCTCTCAGACTGGTGCAATAGATCTTTCCTGACAACCTTCCAGGTTGTCTTGGATTGGAAATTTCTTTTACTGTCATTTTGTGGGTTCTGCTGCTCTAGAATTTGTTTAGAGTAGTTTTTTACAGGTATTTGGAGGGGTTTGGAGGAGAGCTCTGGTGAGCACCTGTTTTTACTCTACCATCTTGGCTCTGCCCCCTCAAGTTGCTTTTTTCTAAGAAGAAGATTCTTCCCCCAAACTCAGTCTATTTCTTCCACAACACAGATCAAGTCACTGATCAAAATATTAAACAAGACAGAGCCAAACATTGCTGTGACATTCCACCAGAAACTTCATTCCAAAATAACATTGGGCTTGGCCTTTCAATCAGTTCTGAATCCACCTGTGGCATCATTTTATCCTGTCACTATTTCCAAATATAGGGTGGCTCAAAGATTGGAATATTCCATTTGGAACTTTTGTCTTCCCCATCTTTCATTTATGTGGATTTGTAGTATCGTAGATTTAAAATTGCAAGGGAGTTTAGAGGTCATCCAGTCCAATCCTTTTATTTGACAAGTGAGGAAACTGATGTCCAGAAAGGTTACATGATTTCCCCATACAGATAAAACGCATAGACCTGGAGACTCCAGGTCTTCTGCCCCCAGATACAGCATGTTTCCCCACTCTACCCTGCAAACAAAAGAACCTGGGGATAAAGGAGGAGCCTGGAGAGTTGGGGCCTTAAACCTAGAGTGTCTGTGATGCTTTACTGAGAGGCAGAACCTAGAAATGATTTTGAAAGGGACATTTGGGCAGTCAGGAATTGTGTTTGAAGTTAGAGGAAACTTTCTTAACTCTAAGTTAAGTAGAGGCCTGAGAGGGAGATGTTTCTTCTAAAAAGCAAAAGGATGTGGATTGTAAGAGAGGTTAAATGCCTTTGAATTCTACTTAGAAGAATGGCTGTTGTACTCCAAATGAGCTTGGATTCTAGAGGCAACATGCTACTTCCAGAAGGAAAAACCACACACAGTTACCTTCTGGGACCTAGTAGCAAGAATCAGAGATGGGTTTCTCCCCTACCCACTTAGTTGATTAATAGGTATTGAAGGGCATTCTTCCACTGTCTCCCCACAAATACAAACCATTCTCCCTGCCTAGAATCAAACCCCTTGATTCTAAGATAAAAGAGGCATGACAGAGCCTACTCATCCTGTTATGGGGAAGAAATAGCATCTCAGATGAAGAGATGCGTAAGTTATATATTGATGAAAGAGTTATGTCCTGGATTTGTGAGGTGAAGGCTTGGTTGCTACTTTCTTATGCTACTTCAATAAATGCCTTTGCTTTTAACCAAGTGTGTCACTCATAAATGTAAACACAGTTGTATCTCTTGACAATTTTTTTGAGTGGATGTGGATCCACAGAGCACGGCCATCACCTGCACCCCCCCACCACAGCTGACATTTATAAAGCGCTTACTGTGTGCCAGCCACCAAGCTAAGGACTTTATAAATATTATCTCATTTGATCCTCACAACAGCCCTTTGAGGTAGGTCTTATTATTATCTTTATTTTCCAGTTTAGGAAACGGAGGCAGAGGTTAAGTGGCTTGCACATGGTCACATAGCTAATAAGTGAGAGGCCAGATCTGAACTTGAATCTTCCTGACTCTAGGCCCAGCACTCTAAATATCCTGTATGTACCTAGCTATCTTCTTGACTTTGAGATAGCTCTTTTGGGAGTACAACATGCAAAGGAAGGTACTATCCAAGGTACTACATAAGTTGAAAGAGGTCTGGATCTATCGTATTTTGAAGTATAGTAGTTTTTCATCATAGTTGTACTTAATATGTATCATTTGACTTATGTGAATTCATCTCTACATACATATATGTTATATATTTGCACATAATAATTGCTTAAATGCATTCATCTGTCTACATGTGTATATTGACATGTACATGCATGTATATGCACCTGCATATTCAAATTACGTGTGTATACACTTGTACATGTGTTCAAATGCACTAAGTACATGTAAATATATGTATACATATATACATTCAAAGATATAAAGAACATTGATAAATTGGAGAATGGGGGCAAATCATATTGAATAATTATTTGTTGAAGGAAATCTAGATGTTTATCCTGGAGGAGAGACTTAGAGGTGGAGGGATGACATAATAGTAGAAATGGGATTACACCTGTTCCTTTTGGTCTCAGAGGATTTCAGAACTAGGTGCAATACCTAGTAGCTGCAAAAAGGCAAGTTTAGGGTTTATATATCATATATATCTATATGAAATCTTTATAAGAATAATATATACATTGAGGACATCTGTGATGAAAATATTGGGAAGGCAAACATATGCAAGTGATAGTCCACACTAGACTACTATTATTTACATCTCAAACATGTCACCAATATACATGGTGAATACAAAATCTCACTGAACTTATTGTTCGCTGGTTACAAAAAACCATTTCATTCTGCAGAGCAAAATAACAACAACTGCAATAATAATAACAGCTAACATTTATACAGGGCTTGTTACATGCCAGACATTGTGCTGGGCACTTTACGATGATTTTTTCATTTAGTCCTCATAACCACCCTGGGAGGTAGGTGCTGTTTTTATCTTTATTTTACAGGTCTTAAAAGTTTTCTTCTAAGAAGCTATTTCACACGCAGATATCAAGTTATTCAAAGTTCCTCTTTGATCATCAGTTTTCTCCTATGAAAAATGAGGGAGTTGAACTAGATGGCTTTTCAAGTCCCTTTCAGCCCTCAATCTATGATCATTGAGAGAAAGATAATTTTACTCAATTACCCTCTGAGCACAACTATCATATGAGACACAAAAGAAGGAGGTATTTGTTTGCCAGAAGTGGTCACTTTGATGGAAGAGATAGAGAACAGAGTCTAAATTAGAGAGATTTTATGATTCTGTTTGCAGAACTTCTGTTAGAAGAGATCCATAACCACTCGAGAGTTTGGCCTTACAATCCTTATGTGAAAAACAAAGTGGATGAAGAATGCCTATTGTCTGGATTTACAAACTATAGTTAGATAGATAACCTATCAAACTCATCTTTTAATCAGTGTAAAAAGTGTTTTAACTAAAGACACCTCACCTTGCAGAGTTGGTAGAAAAAAGGTCACGCCAAATTGAAAGTACTGTATAGATCTATATCCATTCAAAACCATAGCTCATAGATTTCCCACACCAATGTGTTTACTTCTGACATCTAGAGAACACAATGTTCACAGCACAGGTATTTAATGAGATAGCATAATAAAAGTAGCATACACACAAATATATATTTCTCCCCATAAACTTCAAGCATATGTCTACAAGTGTATATAGCATCTATTGGAATTATGGATTCTAATTGGGAATCCATATAGAAAGTCACACACAGGGATCATGTAGCCAAAGGGCACCGTCAAAGAAGCAAATCATGGCGATGAGGCTACTGTGGCTGATCTCACACTGCTTAATTTTTGTTACAGGACTCGGCTCCACTGAACCCTGATTCAGTGGCTACATTGGGCACATGGTTGAGGAGTTTCTCCTAACTTTACCTGGAATCTTTGGCTAGAGTGGAAGAGTGAACTATGCTATGTGTGTGTGTGCTAGGAGTTGAGTTGGTTCACTCAAGCTTAAGTTTATCTTTGAAACACAACTTCCATGTTGCAAGAACTTGGAAATATCCATTGGAGACTTCTTGCTTAGACTTATGCTTTCTAGTTGTGATCCCTCAATAAGAAAACTACACTTAATCAGCCTTCTCTCCGGGGACCACTTTCTCAATTATCTGTTGGGGCTCTTGAGTCAAGTCCTCCAGTTTTTTAATTACCAAAATCCCTTTTATCCTCTTGTGCTAATGAGTGGGCTAGAGAAAAAGAATGTGACAAAATTAAATCTTCAATGAATTACCTCCATCATCTTTATGTTGCTGCATTCCACTCTTGTCCAACCTGGAACCCTAGTTGCTACCCTGGGGGTCTGCACTACTGACTGATGAGAGTTCATGATATCTTCTAGATAGTCCCCCAGAACTAATACAATCCCCTCTGGCCATATTCTTGCCATATTTTACCTGCTTACCTCCACAACCATACTTTCTGTCTTTACATCTGCATGCCATATCAAATCAATATATTGCTTGTCTTGGAAAGGATATGTCAATCAACCATCCTATGACTTCATTTACCTTCCCTGTGACTTACTAAACAAAAATAATCCTCTCTACCACCATTCCTGTGGTGTGTTCTCCTATATGTTGTCTCCTCCTATTCGAATGTAAGCAAGAATTTGTCTTGCTTTTGGTTGTTGTATCCACAGCACTTGGCACATAATTGGTGCTTAATAAATCCTTTTTCATTCTGGAGGAAGATTATCTTCCCCATTCCTAGCCACATACCTACCTTTAATTTGCCTAAAATCCTTTTTGGGATGTATCTGGGATAGATACCTTCAAAAAGGTCATTTAGGCCAGGAACTAAATAGGAGAAAAAGGTGGATAGCCTTTGGAGAATCACAAAACTTAATTATTTCTGAAAAAAAAAATTCTACCAGTGTTGTATGGCTCTGAGCTATGAAACAATACAGGTTCCAAAAAATTAAAAAGGAATATTACCCAAAAGAAGATGGCAAAAAGAACAGTGGTCATGATCAGCTTGCAACATGTAATAAGGAAATATAAAGAACTGGAGTATGGTATATTATCAAATTAATGTGTGATTAAAAAAGAATTGTGTGATGAGATGGCAAGATGAAGAGATGCTCCACTGGTATTTCCAATATTGTAACATAAAGTGAGGAAGTCCCGATGGTGGACATAACAGGACGATGTGGCCTAGTAGTGCACAGGATGGGCAGGCATGGATGGGTTGTGATCTGTATTATTTCAGGGAACATACAGCTTGGGATCATGGATCCATTTTAGTCATAATAAAATACTTTCTAATTTTAAAACTATCCAGAAGTTGAAGGCAGTAGGGTTCCTTCAGTGGTACTGTTTATGCAAAAAGTAAGTCTTGCCCTTGGAGTGTGCCAGCCTATACTCTCCCTCTGTGATCTTGCTAACACCCATAGTTTCTCTTATCCTAACTCTGCATATGACTTAAATCTATCCAATCTTAAACTTTTTCCTGGGATGATAGGTGGCACAGTGGATAGAGTGCCAGGCCTGGAGTCAGGAATACTCATCTTCATGAGTTCAAATCTGGATCCAGATAACTTACTGTGACCTTGGGCAAGTCACTTAACTCTGTTTGCCTTGGTTTCCTGATCAGTAAAATGAGCTGGAGAAGGAAATGATAAACCACTACAGTATCTTTCCCAAGAAGACCCCAAATGGGGTTATGAAGAGTCGACTGAAAAATGACTGAACAACAACAATATCTTAGAAGCCAGATGGCTCAGTGGAGCTCAGACAGAGCAGTAGAGTCAGAACGACCTGAGTTTAAATCCAGCCTCAGACACTTACTAGCTCTGGGACCTTGGGCAAAGTCAATCAATTGTCAGTCACTTAATCTCCATTTGCCTTAGTCCACTGAAGAAGGAAATGGCAAACCACTCCAGTATCTTTGCCAAGAAAACCCAATGGACAGTATTGAAGAATTGGATATGACTTAATGACTGAACAACAACAAATTTCTTTTCTGTGCCACTCTGGCATTAACAATTGCCAGACAGACATTTCTGCTTAATACCCCATAGGCTTCTCAAATTTAACACTGAGAAACGAGCTATTTAAAAATAATCATAAATTCATCCCTCTTCCAACCTCTGTTTCTGTTGAGAATGCCACCATTCTTTTAGTTACTTATGTTCATATCTTTGGATTAATTCCTGACTCTTGCCTCTCTCTCACTCCCTATATCCAATCAGTTGTCAAGTATTTTCATATCTTTTGCTATGTATGTCCTTGCCTCTCTGTCCACGTAGTTTCTATCCCAGTTAGGCCCTCGTTGCCTCTGGTATGGACTATTGCAGTAGCTTGATGGTCTCCAGGTTTTCTTCTAGTTAGTAGAGCTACCACACTGCTGCCAAAATGGTACCTCAAGACAAGCCTGACCAGTCACTTCCTTACTTAAAAGTCTTTCATTGCTCCCTATTGGATCCAGGATAACAGTCAAGATGCTCAGCCTGACACTTAAGACCCTCCACAGTACAGTTCCTACTGACTTTTCAAATCTTCTGTATTCTTCCCCTTCACACACTCTTTATTCCAATCAGAGGAGTCTATAACTCTTCCTTCTCTTTCCTCCAAATCTTTGCCTTTGTCTGTAATGTAGTTCCTCCTTGATCCCCCTCCTAGAATCCTCTTAGTTTCCTTCACAGGTCTCTACTTCTACAGCAAGCCTTTCCCAATACTCTCTACTCGTACATATCCTTTAAATGACTATACAGTTTTATACATGCTTTGTACTTATTAATGAACATATTATATTGTAATTCATCAATAAATACAATAAAATCAATAAATAAATACCTAAATAAAAATCAATCAATCAATAAAGGCCTGAGTTAAAATCCAGCTTCAGATGCTTGTTATCTGTGTGACCCTAGGTAAATCACTTAACCTCTGTTTGCCTTAATCCACTGAAACTACTCCAGTATCTTTGCCTTATAATAAAGACCCCAGGGACAAAATTGGCATTTTATGATCCACAGGGTTACAAAGAGTTGGATTATGACTGAACAACAACAATGTGTCAGGCACTTGCTAAGCACTGAAGATTAAAAAAAAAGGGGAGAAAGCACAGCCCCTGCCTTCAAGGAGTTTGAAATCTAATGGGGGAGATAACATACATACAAATGTATACAAAGCAAGTTACTTATGGGAAATAATTAATAGAAGGAGGCACAAGAATTAAGAGGGATTGGGGAAGGTTTCCACTAAAAGATAGGATTTTAGTTGGTACTTAACTGAAGCCATGGAAGTCAGTAGATTGAAGTGGAGGATAGAGAGCATTCCAGGCATGGGGGACTTCCAGAGAAAATGTCCTAAGCTGGGAGTTGGAGTGCTTTGTTCATGAAATAGTCAAGAGTCAAGTGTCACTGGATCTAAGGTAAGTGACGGGGTAAGGTGCAAAAAGACTGAAAGGAAGGGACTAGGTTACAAAGGGTTTTAAATGTCAAATAGAGCATTTTATATTTGACCCTGGAATCAGCAGAGAGTCACTGGAGTTTATTAAGTAATCTCCCTAAGAGATCTAAGCATTTTGAGGAAAGAGACTTATCTTGGTTTTTTCTTTCTATCCCTCTTGCATAGCATAGTGCCTTGAATGTGGTAGATTGCAAGCCTGGATGACTGAAAGAATTATGATGGGCTTAACAATGATATTAAAGTTAGGAAGAAGAATGCATTTGTGTGGAAAGACGCTAGAGTTCTGTTTCAAGCAACTTAAGTTTCAGATGTCAGGAGAACATCTGGCATCCAATAGGCAGTAGATGATATGGGACTAACACAGGAGAGAGAGAGAGACTGGAGCTGAATATATAGATCTGAGAGATCTAGAGAAGAAATAGCATGGAAGGGTAGGTTGTAGACATTGAGGAGACTGCAAGGAAAGAAGGAAGAGAAGTGAAGTCACTTTCATATAAGATAAAGAATATTTAAACATGGAGAAAGAGGTGGGGAGAAATAGCATCCCATGAAACTTCATTTTCATTGCTCAATGCTAAAGGAAGACTGAATACTATTGCATCCTACCCCATACCATTCCTACCCCCTCCTCAAAAAGATTTCAGTATAGAAATACATTAAAGTGGAAAGCGAAACAGGAAAAGCAAGAAAAATGGACAAGTTTAAGAGGAAGTGTAGAACAGATAAATTAATGGTCATAAGCAAAATAAATTCAAATATTGGAGAGCTGAACATAAAGGGGGTATTAAAAGGGAAAGAGAGGTTAAAAAAAAAAAAAGAACAACCCCAGGATGGCAAAAGGCAAGGAAAAGAGAAGGAACAAACGAGTCATTTCATTCATAGATCACAAGTGTCAGGTAAACTCTTTTACTACCTTTATTTGTAAAGGGAGTGAGAGGGGGAGCAAAGAGAAGAAAAAATACAAGAAGAAAAGGAAAGAGGAAAATAATGATCATAATCACAAGAGAGAACAGAATGAACTCACTCATACAATGAAAGAGAATAATAGATGGATTAAACAACAGAATCCAAAAATGTTTATAAGAAACATACTTGAAGTATAAATATTCACATAGAATTAAAATGATGGCTTAGCACAAAATCTCCGATTTCCCTGGGCTGGTTCTCAAAGGGTCTCAGCCTCCTCCCACACTGGGCAATTCACAGTTCACCAGCCTAGGTCTCTAACCCAAGTGACTTTTGGATGACAGAAGTGGCGCAGCTGAATTCTGAATTCTTTCCCCCAGTCTTAGTACAATGCTGCACTGCTGCTCCCACTGCCGCATCTAAGCATCCTGTTCTGATCCCTGTCCTACTCCTGTTTCTCAGTTCTCTGTGCTCAGCACTGGCAGTTCAGAGAACTATCCCACATGCTTCAGGATCTCCAAGCCTCTGGGAGAAGAGGGGTTGTGGGGTGTGGAGTGATCTCTATTTCAAGGCTAGTTATATGTCCTGCTCCTCTCCCTTTGTTTCTCTGCTCTCCTGCAGAGATGGTCTTTGTTTTTGTTTTTACTACAAAATGCTGCCACTGTAGCATTGGCTTTCTGTTGTGGGCCCAGCAAGGTTTGTTTTTTTTTTTTTTGCAGCCTGCGGTACTGTGCTGGTTGCCGTATTTCAGTCAACTGCAACCTGGAACCTGGATTTCCACAGCACGGGAAAGAGAATGGGGTAACCAAAGCATGAGGTTCACTTTTGTTGCAAGCCTCTGTGTCCAGTTCTTGTGTTGGCTAGCACAGCCTTGCCGTATGGTGGGCTCTAATGTAGTAGGCTGGCTGTGGGTTAGAGAGTGCTTAGTGAACTCAGCTAATCATTCATGGTTTTTGTTTCTTTTTACCTTCTTTTGGATTTCAGATGTTCTTGGGCATGGAGAAAACTGAAGTTGCTTTATCTTTGGAGAATAATTTCTGTTTTGGAGAAATTTTGGGAGAAGGTAATGGGGAATCATAAATAATATCTGGTTATCCATCATGTTGGTCACATAAATTGGAAGTATCAGTGATGCTTTATCCTAAGATTAAGACATGTAGGAGAGGGAAGGGATTTGGGGAAAAGATAATGAATTCTATTTTAAAAATTATGAGTTTTAGATATCTCTAGGATACACAATTTGAAATGTCCAATTGGTAGTTGATGATATGGGACTTGATCTCAGGAAAGAGACAGGGAACGGAAATCTGGAACAGATCTATGAATCATGCATGGAGATGATAATTAAGCTTTTCAGAGCCAATGAAATTTTTTAAAAGTATGTAAAGAGAGAAAACTAGAAGGCTGATAACAGTGTTTTGGAGAACACTTAAAGTTGGGTTATGTGTGTGTGTGTGAGATTAATGATGAGCTAGCACAGGAAGCTATGAAGGGATGGTTAGAGAGAAGAAAACTAAGAGAGAATAAGATAAGAACCAAGAAAAGAGAGAATACTTGGGAGGAGAGAGTGGTCAACAGTTCCAGGGAAAACAGCAAAGTCAAGAAAAAGGTCTACGAAAAGGCAATGAAAAATCATAATTTTGGAAAGAGCAGTTTCATTTGAGCCATATTACAAAGGGTTGAGGAATAAGTGATAGGATAAGAGATGGTGACAAGAAATTAAGATAGCTTTATCTAGGAGTTTGGTTGAGAAAAGGAGAGGTATATGATAATTGCTTGAGAATGTGGTAGCATCTAGTGAAGGTTTTCTTTTATGAAAGTGGGAAAACTTGTACATGCTTGAAGACAGTAGGTAAGGGACTTTTAGATAGGTAGAGATTAAACATGATAGAGGAAGAGACAGATAGAAATGATCATTGAGGAGATAATTTGTTGGATAATATGAGAAGGGAATGGGATCAAGGGCACCATCTAGAATGATTGGCCTTGGCAAAGGCTACATCATTATCAGAGATTGGCAAAAAGGAGAACAGAGTCGTGGATGATATTGAAGGGTTTTGAGAAGAAATAGGGAAGAACATACAACTCATGGTGAATAGTCTAAATTATCTCAGTAAAGTAAGGGTCAAGGTCCTCAGGTGAGAGAGTGGGCAAGAGGAAAGTGAGATGAGCTTGAAAGAAGAGGAGTTTTGATATTACTTTTATGGGGAGTTAGTGATGTGGTTTTGATGTGGTAAAAGCCCATTTGAGGTTAAATAGCATACATTTGTAGTGTACTTAGCATGTGACTTCCTTAAATCCCATTCAGTGACCAGTGAGTAGGATTGGAGAAGGCACATAGTGGGAATAACACAGAATTACAATTTGGCACAAGGGGAGCCAAGATAGGACAGGAGAGAAAAAGGATTTGAAAGCATAAAAGAGTGTAGAGTTACATCCGTTAACAATGTGGCAAAGCAAAGGAAGGGAGAGAAATGAAATTAAACCAAAAAAATGACATAAGAAAGCACTGAGGGGTATAGAGATTGGAAGTTGCCATAAAAATGAAGAATAGATTTAGGAGGAGTGATGCATAGGGAGAAATGGAAAGATATAAGGTTATGGTCAAATAGAATATCAAAATTTTTGATCAAGGAAGTGGAACGCTTGCGGGCAATGGTGAGATCCAAGGTGTGACCATCTTTGTGAGTACCTGAGACGGAGTAAAGGAGTTAAGTCATGAAATTTGAGGAAACTGAGGAATTGGGAGGTTAGGACATTTGAGGGAGCTTCAAGATGAATGTTGGAGTCCTGTTGCATAAAGTCAGGAGCTGCGGAGGAGAGGACAACAATGAATTAGGTACTGAACTCCATAAGGAATGAAAGAATAATGTTAGTGCAGGTGACTGTTTCCTGGGAAAGTTTAGCTGGTAAGGAGATTATGCGATCTCAAGATATGCTTTGGTCATCAAGAGCATGATCTTTTCAGGGGAGAAGTGCAAGTAATGCACTCAATTGTTTATTTTTTTCTCCCCAGAAAATGATAGTGGAGGATTTTGAGCAGTGTATGAAGTAGCAAGAAGAAATACTGTATAGGGAAAGGCAAGTTTATAAGAAGTTTGATGAGAGATCCAACTAAGCAAGACTATCTCCAGGGCATTTGAGGATCAAACTGGAAGGAGGCCAACAAGATGGAAAATGGGAAAGGCCTATAGAAATGTTTTATGACAAACTCTTTTCCCGTCAGTGACAGTACAAGCATTATATTTGGATTATAGATTATAGATAGCATCACAGTCCAGTAATATATTGCTTGGGGAAGTAGAGCTGAGACTAGGAAAGACAGCGATGTCAGGAGCAGCTGAGAGAGTGTAAGAAGATACTAGGAGGAAGTCTCTTTTAGAAGGACCACAGTTTTCAGGACATTGAAGGACTGAAGAATATCTGAAGGTGTGGGAGGATATCAAAGACTTGAAGAAAACCTTGAACCTTATTGTTATTTTAAAAAATACCAAGAAAGCATGAATAATCATTGAACCATATGTCTACTTTTCCATTTGTAAAAATATTTTTACTAAAATAATACACATATACATTGAGGGTAACCTATGAAATTTAATTGGGTAAAACAAAATGCTATGGGGACAGCTGGGTGGTACAGTGAATAGAGCCCTGGAGTCAGGAGGACTTGAGTTCAATCGCAGACACCTGACACACTTACTAGTTGTGTGACCTTGGGCAAGTTACTTAACCCCAATTGCCTTGCCTTCTCCATCCAAAAAAAAAATGCTATGGTGACAGCCCACTCAGAAGGGAAACAGATTCAGTTTCCTTTATAGTTGGGAAAACTAGCTTGGACCTGCAGAGACTTCTGGGATTTTGAGTTTTTCCTTCTCTACTGAGGTAAGGAAATATTCTACGATTTTGGGATGGGATAGGTACTTAGTACAAGGGAGAAAAAAAAAATTCATAGAGAAAGAGGGATGGGGGAAGATGGCTACCTTCCCAACTGGTGGCAGTAGCAGCTATGGAGTTGAAGTAGCAAGGTGTAAGACTGCTTTTTATTAGGATCACTTGCTCCTATCCCTGTAGCTGTCTTGGTGTAAGAGCAGATGTTTTTGCAGGTCAATTAAATGAACTGACAGTTTGCTTCCCATTTCTTGCCCTAATTTAGTTGGACTTAGCTTCTATTTCTAAGCTTGTTCATTCGCTCTGCTCAAAGTTGTATTTTTCATTGACCTACTTCTTGTAAGCCTTTGGCAGAACCGAACATATATTTTTCCCTTTTTGCTTTTGTTTGTGTCCTGAGTGTGTGATGAGATAGCTCCTTCAGTTTTAGCTAATACAGAAGATTGTTGACCGGGAAGTTTTTCATTCTGGTTTTAGACTGGGAATCTCTCTCCAACTGGAGGCATATAATGAGATGTTTATCTGACATCCTCACTAGCTCACTTTCAAAAACAGAGATTTAAAAGAGAGTTTAGGACTTGTCATTCCCTAAGATACTGGCAGTTTTGTTGGAGGGCCAGGGTTGGCAAAGAACAAGACAAGATTGATTTCAGCTTCACTTTGACCTCCCTAAACCTTGCTGTACGGTGACACCTAGTGTTACGTAATGGGAGCCCTGATCTGGGACCATCTTTAAACTTATTTACAAAAATTTCTTGGTATTTTGACTTTTATGTCATTCAATTCTTATTTATTTTGTGTTTTTGCAAGTAGGATTTTTTGAAATATTGCTTAAGAATTTGTTATGTATTGTGTATATAAATGTATATAAATATATTACATATAAATATATATAAATATATATAAATGTATGTATGTATATAAATATATTTATATACAGATTTTAATTTGGCTCTTGACTTTTTATAACTTTAAAATATTTTAATATTTACTTAATAATTCATATATATAATATGTATTTGTAACTTGAGTTTAAAGCTGAATTAATCAAATTAGATAATTTTGAGGAGGATCATAATTTTGAATATTTTCTTTTGTTACAAATGTTTTGTTTTGGATTTTGTCTTTCCTTTTGTATTGGAATTTCTGATGCTTGTATTTTGAACTGACTTATTTTCACATTCTTTATTAGCTGACCCCTATATACTATGAAAGGATTTATAAATATTAATCCTTATTACTTTGTGATTCAATAAGAATACCATATCTTTTATTATTGCCTTTATATGATTGTTTATTAGTGTGTTGCCTGCTCATAACTGTATTTCAAGATGCATGGAACTGACAAAATTGTTTGGCAGTTTGTTTTTAATTTTGTTTTTAAAAAATTTAAAATTTTGCTTTAAAAAATCGACAAGCCTTTATTTTAGCTCCCTCTTACCTCTTCTCTAAAACTGGGTGGTGGGGGGAAGAAAATATTTATATCAAATACATATTCAATATGTGTAATCAAGCAAAACATAATTCTGCTTTGGTCAAAAGGTTATTAAGCTGTTCATATCCTTTGACACAACAATACTATTACTAAGTCTATTCCCCTAAAAGATCAATGAAAGAAGAAAATGACCTATATATATTAAAATACTTATAGCAACTCTTTTGTGGTGGCAAAGAAAATAAAAAGAGTGTTCATTAGTTGAGGAATGACTGAAGAAATTATGGCATATGAATGTAATGTAATATGATTAGAAGAAAAGAGACATTTTTAGAGAAACCTGAGAAGATGTCTATGAAACGATATGCAGTGGAGTGAGCAAAACTGGTACAATGATTTTTAAAATATAACAAATATTGTAAAAGCTAAAAAACTTTGGTCAATTATTGTGTGGCACTTTGGTGAGTAGTTCAATATTAGTATTTTGGAGATATCTTATAATCCTCTGATAGTGTTACTATGAAATATTGTCACCTTGCAAATAGCGATTGGAAAAAAGGTTTACTTGGAGCAGACTCTATGTAAGAGAATGAAGATGTTTGGAAAGTATTGAAGGATAATGGAAGAGAAGACTGAGGGATAGAAGGATAGTCGAGCAAGGAATGACCTTTGTACAATAAAACCTGGATTTGCTTTGTGGATTGCCAGCATCATTCGACCATTACAGCTCACCAGAAAAAGAATCATACAAGAAACAGTTACATTTGGCCACAATCTCCATTGGAAGTGGAGATCTTTAATAAATTGATGACAGTGAAGGGGGCAATATTGCAGGGCACTAGGGAATTAAATTTTAAAATAGTTTTAGTTTTCACATATGCCAGCAGAAATAGGTTGTTTTTGTGAGAGTGATATTTCTTGTGTGAGTTATATGTTTCCTTCAATCAAAGATGTTGCCTTTACTTATGCCTAGTTAGCAAGAGTAGGATATTTATTAAATGATAGTATGCTACCAGGGAGAAATCCAAAGCTGGGTCCGTTAGGTTAGTGGGAGACTGATCAATGCTTTTTTATAGGAGGGGTTGGAAAAGCTGGGACAGTTCTGAGTCAAACTTGAATATAAAAACAATCAATCAAAAAGCATTTATTAAGTGTTTCCTATGGACCCATAAGGTAGCTAGATGGCTCAGTGGATAGAATGCTAGGCCTGGAGTCAGGAAGACCTGAGTTCAAATCCAGCTTCAGACACTTACTAACTGTGAGAACCTGGGCAAATCACTTAACCTTTTGCCTCAATCCACTGGAGAAGGAAATGGCAAACCACTGCAGTATTTTTTTGCCAGGAAAACCCTATGGATGATATTGGAATGCTATGGTCCACAGGGTCATGGAGAGTTGAACATGACTGAATGAATGAACAATAAATGTGCTCACGCTGTGCAAAGAAAGAAAAACAAGTCCCTTCCCTCCAAGAACTCATATTCCAAAGAGGGAGATAACATATAAATAACAAGGTGCGTACAAAATTTATAAAAGTAGAGGAAAGGTAACATAAAAAGGGAAAGCTCTAGTAGTTGGGGGGGAGGGGGTGGACAGGGAGGACTGAGGAAAGCTTCCCGTAAAAGGTGGCATTTGGACTGAGACTTGAAGGAAACAAGAAAATCTGAAATACAAAGAGGATGCAGAAAATCATTCCAGGCACTGGAAAGTCTACTACTACAAAGGTATGGAGACTGGAGATGGTATATTGAATTTGCCTCTGTTAGAGTCACAGAATCTCAGATGCTGAAGGGATCCCAGAAGACATTTATTCCAATCCACACCAGAAAAAGAATCCATTTTTACAACATACATGAAAACTGGTTATCCAACTTCTACTTGAAGACCTCTAATGAGGTGCCTCCCAAGGTCACTCATTTCCCTTTTAGGTAATAGTTCAGAGTGGCTGAATTTTAGAGGATGGGAAAGGGAATAAAGTGTAAAGTAGCCTGGAAAGGTATAAAGATCTTCAAAAAAAAAAAGACTTTATCTTTGATCCTAGAGAATAGGGGGTTATTGGAGATTACTGAGTGGGAGGTGAGATAGTCAGACATACACTTCAGAAAAATCACCTTTGCAGACGGGTGGAGGATTGATTAGAGTGTGGAGACATTTGAGGAAAAGAGACTAATTAGAGGGCTGTTCTTATAGTCCAAGGGAGAAATCATGAGGATGGTGCTGTGTGAGGAGAAAGAAAGGGACACATAGAGATACTGGAATTATGGATAATATGGAAAGGGTAATAGAATAATAGGATAATATGGTACCAAATAAATATTTAATGAAATTAATAAATGAACTTAAGTGTTTTGTCATTGATCTATTGTAGGTATATTTTATTAATGCCAATGACAATGATAATATTGGGTTCTATTTCTGTAGCTATTGTATTCAGCTAAAAAATAATTGTGACCCATTATATACAGTGTTCAGAATAATATATTACTATTAAAATCAAGGGAGGTGGGAGGTAGACAAGATGGTAAAGTAAGGCAGGAACTCACCTGAACTCTCACAAATTTACCTCCAAACAACTATGAAATAACACTTGAAAACAAATTCTGGAGTGGCAGAGCTAACGAAAGGATGAGGTGAAACAATTTTCCAGTCCAAGACAGCTTAGAAGGTTGGCAGGAAAGATCTGCCTCACTGAGGTAAAAAGGAGGGAAAATCCAGTGCGGCAGTGTCTAGGCAAGCCAGTAGTAGACTGTGCCTCAGCAAAGTGGCCCTGAGCCCCAGGACCAGGCAGCAGCAGGCACAGACTAATGGACGATGCCCTGCAACCTCCAATACAGTCCAGGAACGAGACCCTGCAGCCACTAGCACAGCCGAGTGTCAAGGCCCCAAAGGCCCCAGACCCTAAGTGGAAGCTAATGACTTGACTCTATGAAACGTCAAGAAACAATAAAACGAAATCAAAAGAATTGAAGAAAATGTGAAACATTTTGTTTGGAAAACAACTAATCTGTAAAACAGATCCAGGAGACATGAAAAACGACCTTGGATATCATATTATAAGTTATCAAAGAAAACTGCCTTGATATTCTGAAGCCAGAAGGTAAAATAGAAATTGAAAGAATCCACTGATCACAAAATGAAAATTCTCAGGAACAGCATAGCCAAATTCCAGAGTTCACAGGTCAAGGGGAAAATATTTCAAGCAGCCAAAAAACCAAAACCAACCAAACAAAAAACCAATTCAAATGTTTTGGAGTCACAGTCAGGATTACACAAGATTTAGCAGCTTCTAAATGAGAGGATCAAAGGGCTTGGAATATGATATTCCAGAAGACAAAGAAGCTAGGATTACAACCAAGAATCACCTACTTAGTGAAACAGTATAATCCTTCAGGGGAAAAATGGATATTTAATGAAATAGAAGACTTTCAAGCATTTCTGATGAAAAGACAAGAACTGAACAGAAATTTTTATTTTCAAATTCAAGACTCAAGTGAAGCATAAAAAGTCAAACAGCAAAGAGAAAGCTAAAGAAATTCAATACAGTGAAACTGCTTACATTCCTACATGGTAAGATGATACTTGCAACTCTTAAGAACATTACCACTTTGGAGCAGTTAGAAGGAGTACACATAGACTGAAGGCATGGGTGTGAGTTGACTATGATGGGATGATATCCAAAACAATAAACTTAAGAGGTGAGAAAGAAGGATGCACTGGAAGAAGGAAAAGAAGGGAAAGACATAATGGGGTACATTATCTTATATAAATGAGGCATGAAAGAACTATTACAGTGGAGGGAAAGATGGGTGGGGCAGCACTTGAGGCTTATTTTCATCAGAATTGTCTCAAAGAGGAAATAACACACACACTCAGTTGGTATAGAAATCTATCTTACCCTATAGGAAAGTAGAAGGGGAGAGGAATAAAAGAAGTGGGGGCTGGTAGAAGGGAGGGCAGAATGGGGAGGTGGTGGTCAAAAGGAAAACACTTATGAGAAGGAACCAGGTTAAAAGTGTGTGTGTGTGTATGTGTGTGTGTGTGAGAGAGACAGAGATACAGAGACAGAGAGACAGAGAGAGAGAGAGAGAGAGAGAGAGAGAAAGAAAGAGAGAGAGAGAGAGAGAGAGAGAGAGAGAGAGAGAGAGAAAGGAGGGAGGGAAGAAAATAGGGGTAAATAGGATCAAGGAAAATATACAATAATCATAACTCTGAAAGTGAATGGGATGAACTCACCAACAAGCCTGACACAGATAGCAAACTGGATTAAAAGCCAGAATCCTACAATATGTTGTTCACAAGAAACAGATTTGAAACAGGCACACATAGAGTAAAGGTAAGAGACTAGAGCAGATTCTATTTTGCTTCAGCTAACGATAAAGAAAAATGGAGAGGTAGTAATAATGCTGTCAGACAAAGAAAAGGCAAAAATAGATCTAAGATATTATGGAGGAAACCACATCTTGCTGAAAGGTATAGATATTATATACATATCATAGATATCATATCAATACTAAACACATGCACCAAATAGTATAGCATCCAAAATTTTAAAAGAGAAGCTAAATGAGGCAGAGGAGAAAACAGACAGTACAACCATACTAGAGAGGGATTCCAATATTCCTTTCTTAGAACCAGATAAGTGCAATGACAATATAAATAAGAAAGAAACTAAGGAGGTGAATAGAATTTTAGAAAAGTTAGCTGTGATAGGGCAGCTAGGTGGTGCAGTGCAAGGTCTGGAGTTAGGAAGACTCATCTTCATGAGTTCAAATCTGTTCTTAGATATTACTAATTGTGTGACCCTGGGCAACTCACTTAACCCTGTTTGTCTCAGTTCCTCAGCTACAAAATGAGCTGAAGAAGGAAAGGGCAAACCACTCAAGTTCTTTTGCCAAGAAAACCCCAAGTGTGGTCTCAAAGAATCTGACATGACTGAAAAAAATAACTGAACAATAATAGCAAAGATATGCCAGACCTCTGGAAAAAACTGAATGGGAATAGAAAGGAATATACCTTTTCTCAGCTGTATATGGCACCTGCATGAAAATTGACCAAGTGTCATGACATAAAAAACTCCCAATCAAATGCTGAAAAACAGAAATATTAAATGCATCCTTTTCAGGTTATAATGCCACAAAAATGAAGTGGGGGGCAGGATAGGAAGGAGGGACATAGAATCAGTCTCTCACAATATGCCCACTGTGGAGAGGTTCTGCGTAATTACGCATGTACAGCTTGTATTTACTTGCTTGTCCTTCCAGTGGGGGTGGGTGATGAGGGAGGAAGGGAAAGAATCTAGAATTTAAAGTTCTATAATCAAATGATAAAAATATATATGTATATATATACACACACACAATTATTATTATTATTATTAACTACATACAACTGGGAATTAAGATACACAGGCACTGTGGTAGGGAGATCCATCCTGCCCTACCGGAAAGTCAGAGGGGTGATGGGGGAGGACATAGGAGAGAATAGATTGGGCGAGGGGTTATACAGTGGGATGGCTGTTTTGAGGTGTTGGGTAGGGGAAAGATGGAGAGAAAATTTGTAACTCAAAATCTCATAGAAATGAATGATGTAAACAAGAAAATAAACAAATTAAAAAAAAAAAATAAATAATGCCACAAAAATGACATTCAATAAGGGGCCATGAAAAGATAGATTAAAATTTAATTGGAAACTAAATAACCTAATCCTAAACAATGTGTGGGTAAAAGAACAAATCACAGAATAATCAATAATTTCATTAAAGAGAATGAACGCAATGAGACAACACACCACAGTTTATGAGAGGTAGCCAAAGCAGTGCTTAGAGGAAAATTTAAATCTCTAAATGCTTACATTAATAAAACAGAGAAAGAGCAGATTAATGATTTGGGTATGCAACTAAAAAATAATAAACAGAATAAATTAAAAATCCCCAATTAAACACCAAATTGGAGATCCTCAAAATTAAAAGACAGAATAAGAAAATAGAAAATAAGAAAATTATTGGACTAATAAATACAACCAGGAGCTGGCTTTATGACCACCCCCCCCCCAAATAAATAAAACATTGGTTAATTTGATTTTTAAAAAAGAGAAGAAAACCAAATTACCAGGATTAAAAATGAAATGGGTGAATTCACCCACCAATGAAGGAGAAATTAAAGTCATTATTAGGAGTTAGTTTGCTTAATTATATGCCAATAAATCTGACAATCTAAGCAAAATGGGTGAAATTTCAAAAAATATAAATTGCCCACATTAACGTAAGAGGACATAGAAGACAGCCTCATTTTAGAAAAAGAAATTGAACAAGTCAGAACTCCCTAAGAAAAAATGGCAAGAGCCTGATTGATCCACGAGTGAATTCTATCAAACATTTAAAGAACAATACTATATGGTACTATATATAGTAATAATCTACTATGTTATAATAATTTTATGTATATATATGTGCATGTATAATCTAATACTATATAAACTATTTGGAAAAGTGGATGAGGAAGAAGTCCTACCAAATTTCTTTTATGACACAAATATGGTGCTAATACCTAAACCAAGAAGAATGAAAATAGAGAAAGAAAACAATAGACCAACTTCCCTAATGAATATTAATGCAAAAATCTTAAATAAAATACTAGCAAGGAGATTACAGTAACATATCACAAGACTAATACACAATGACTAATATACAATGGGATTCATACCAGAAGTGCAGAGCTGTTTCAATATTAGGAAAACTAGAAGCATAATTGACCATATCAATAACTAAATCAACAGAAATCATATGATTATCTCAATAGATGAAGAAAAAGTTTTTGACAAAATACAACACTCATTCTTATTAAAACCACTAGGAAGCATAAGAATAAATGGAGCTTTCTTTAAAATGATAATAGTCAGTATTCTCTGTAATGAAGATGACTAGAAGCTTTCCCAGTAAGATCAGTGCTGAAGCAAGGATGCCCATTATCATAACTTTTATTCAGTATTGTACTAGAAATGTTTGCTATAGCAATAAGAGAAGAAAAAGAATTGAAGGAATTAGAACAGGCAATGAAGAAACAAAACTATTACTCTTTTTTTTTTTTAACTTTTTGGAGGGAGAAGGGCAGGGGAATTGGGGTTAAGTGACTTGCCCAGGATCACACGGCTAATAAGTGTTAAGTGTCTGAGGCTAGATTTGAACTTAGGTTCTCTTGACTCCAGGGCCAGTGCTCTATTCCCTGCAGCACCTAGCTGTCCCTGAAACTTTGCTCTTTACAGGTGATGTGATGGTATACTTAAAGAATCCTAGAAAATCAATTAAAAACAGTTGAAATAATCAACAACTTTAGCAAATTTGTAGGATATAAAATAAACGTTCACAAATCATCAGCATTTCTATATTTTTCCAACAAATTCCAACAGCAAGAGATAGAAAAATTCATTTAAAATAACTATAGACAATATAAAATATTTGGGAGTCTACTTGTCAAGATAAACCTAGGAACTATATGAACACAATTACAAAATCACGTGAATAAAATCAGATCTAAACAACTGGAAAAATATAAATTGCTCATGGGTAGGTTGAGCCAATATAATTAAAAATAACAATTCTACCTAAATTAATTTACTTATTCAGTGCTATTCCAATCAAATTACCAAAAGGTTATTTTGTAGAGGTAGAAAAAATAATGCCATTTCATCTGGAAGGGAAAAAAGGGTCAAGAATATCTAGGTAATTAATGAAAAAAATGTGAAAGAAGATGGCCTACTCATACCATATCACAAACTGTATTATAAAGCAGTAGTCATCAAAACTATTTGCTACTGGCTAAGAAATAGAATGGTGAATCAGTGGAATAGATTAGGTATATAAGATAATAGCAAATGACAATAGTAATCTAGTGTTTGCTAAACCCCAAGACCTCAGCTTTTGGGACAAGACTCACTATTTGACAAAAACTACTGGGAAAACTGGACAACAGTTCTAGGTATAGAACAACATCTTACGGTGTATACCAAAAGAAAGTCAAAATGGGTACAAGATTTAGATGCGAAGGGTGCTACCACAAGCAAATTACGAGAACAAGAAGTAGCTTACCTGTCAAATCTAAGGATAAGGGAAGAATTTGTGACCAAAAAACATTATGAGATGTAAAATGAATAATTTTGGTTATATCAAATTTAAAAGTTTCTGTACAAAAAAAACCCCAATGCAACCAAGACTAGAAGGAAAGCATAAAGCTAGGAGACAATTTTTATAGCAAGTATCTTCAATAAAGGCCTCATTTCTCAAACATATAGAGAACTGAGTTAAATTTATAAGAATACAAGTCATTCCCCAGTTGATAAATAGTCAAAAATATGGACAGGCAGTTTTCAGTTGAAGAAATCAAAGTTATCTATAGTCATATAAAAATACTCTAAATCACTATTGATTAGAGAAATGCAAATTAAAACAACTTTGGGATACCACTGAACACTTATCAGATTGGCTAATATTATAGAGGAGATGTGGGAAAATTGGGACACAAATGCTCTGTTAGTGGAGTTGTGAACTGATTAAGCCATTCTGGAGAGCAATTTGGAATTCTACCCAAAGTGCCATAAAACTGTGCATTGACTTTGACCCAGAAATACTATTATTACTAGGTCTTTAAAAGAAAACAAAGAAGAAAATGTTTAAAGTAGCTCTTTTTGTGATGACAAAGAATTAGAAATTGAGGGGTCGCCCTTCAACTGAAGAATAGCCAGACAAGTTGTAGTATATGATTGTGATGGAATATTGTTGTTCTATAAGAAATGACAAGCAGAATGATTTCAGAAATACCTGGAAAGACTTCAAGAACTGATGCAAAGTGAAGTGAACAGTACCAGAGGAAGATTGTATACAATAACAACAATGATCAAGTGTGAATGACTTAGTTATTCTAAACAATACAGTGATCCAAGACAGCTCCAAAAGATTCATGATGAAAAACACCACCCACTTCCAGAGTAAGAACTTAAGGATTCTGAAAGCATACTATTTTTCACTTTTTTTTTCTGGTGATTTTTTCATTTGTTTTTTCTTTGTTTTTCAAAAATATATTTTATTTTTCTCCAATTACAAGTTAAAGCAATTTGTAACATTTTAAAAAAAAGTTATGAGTTCCAAATTTTATCCCTCCCTTCCTTCCAATCAGAAATAGATTATACATGTGCAGTCATATAAAACATTTCAATATTAGTCATTTTGTACAAGAAGACTCAAAGAGAAAGAAAGAAAGTGAAAAATAGCATGCTTCAGTCTGTATTCAGTTAATACCAGTTCTTTCTCTGGAGGTGAATAGGATGCTTAATCATTAGTCCTTTGAGATTTTCTTGGATCATTGTATTGCTGAGTATAGCTAAGTCATTCACAATTCATCAAGCAATATTACCATTACTATGTACAACGTTTTTCTGGCTCTGTTCACTTCACTATTCATCAGTTCAAGTAAGTCTTTCCAGGTTTTTCTGAAATCACCCTGCTTTGTCATTTCTTATAACACAGTACTATTCCATTACAATCATATGCCACCATATAACAATGACTTGTTAAGCCACTCCCCAATTGATGGGCATCCCTTCAATTTCCAATTCTTAATGGTGGCATATGATTGTGGTTGCATCGGTTGTGTTTGTGCAAAAACTTTTTAATCTTAAATAATCAAAATTATCTATTTTACATTTTGTAATTTTCTCTATAGTTTCCTTGGCACTAAATTCTTCCCTTATCCATAGATCTGAGAGATAAGCTATTCAATGCTCCCCTGATTAGCTTATGGTATCACTCTTTTATGTGTAAATTATGTACCCATTTTGATTTTATTTTGCTATACAACGTGAGATGTTGGTCTGTACCTAATTTCTGCCATACTGTTTTCCATTTTCCCCAGCAGTCTTATGTTTTCTTTCATAACTTGACTAATATGGAAACGTTTTGCATGACTGCCCAGATAAAACCTCTATCAAATTGCTTACTGGCAGACAGAATTTTTGAACTGAAATTTTAAAGAAATGAACGTAAATATTGTTTCTTAAATGTAATTGGGGAAAATATAATGTCATTAAAAAACAAAAATGATATATTACTATCTTTTCATGTAGTCATATTTCCAGCAAACTATTTACCTGGCAATCATGGATGTTCCAAGTGATTTTTCTTTCACTTATTCTTCAAAAACCTATTGAAGACAGAAATTTGTTGGATAAAGATTTCTTGGGGACCTTATATCTTTTGTTATCTCACCATTTAGTTGTACTTCTAATCCACACAACAATGAATTATTAAATTAGACTTGAAAGTAACTAGTTGGCACAATGGACAGAGGGCTGGACTTGGAGTTAGGTAGATCTGAGTTCAAATCCTGCCACAGACACTTAATAGTTATATGGCCCTGAACTTACATTTCCTCATCTGTAAAATGGGGATGACAGCTTTTACTTTACAAGGTTGTTGTGAGTCTTAAATGGAATATTTGTAAAATACTTTGCAAACCTTCAATACTTTGTAGATGTTGGCTAGCATTATTATTATTTATTAAGCTATTATGTGCTAGGCAGAGCACACTTTATCTTATTTAAATTATGATCTTAAAGAGGTACAGTCAGTACTTTACAAATGTTTTGATGGTGTCTGGCCTAAAAGACAAACACAGTAATAATGCTCTTTGCCTCATAAAGAAGTAATATATTGTTTCAACTTCTTGTGGCCTGAAAGAGTGAATTTGTTTTTGTCTAAATCACAGAATTTCAACCAGAAGGGCCTTGAAAGGACACATGTTCTAATCTACACCTGGAAAAAGAATTCCCTTTACAACACACCTAAAAGCTAGTAATGCCATTTTTCCCTTGAAGGGAGAACACACTATTTCCTGAGGCAGCCCATTCCACTTTTTGGTTATCTCTAAATGTGAAGAACCCTTACTAAAAAGAATGAATTACTGTTTCTTATCATAAAACTGGTCTATTAAAAAAATACTGCTCACAAGAGATTAATTCAAGATGGGAGCTAGTTTCTAGGATCAAAAGAAAATTTCTAAATAACATGCCTAAAATGTGTCATTCTCATTAAGCTCAACATATGTGAAAAACAAGTTAGAAGAAAAAGTGCTTAATCAGTATGATACTAACCTAAATAGCCTCATAAGCAGGGAATAACTGAAAGAAGCATTCAAATAACTCTCTTTTATGTCATTAAAGTCTTCACAACCCCCCTGGAGCAAAGAAAGGATAGAGTTAAATTGCAATTGTTTCTTATTTTAATAGAGCATTTAACTATTATTTTCTGACATGACTTCCTTGTCGGTATTGTGCATATACCACAGTATGAGATGACTGAGATGTCTTTCTCTTTTTAAACATGGCTTATTTTAGACATTTCTTCAATCATCCACTTCTCCTAAAATTGAAAATCTCCCAAAAGGCAAAGAAAATGATATATAGCAGGAGTGAGGAGGCTGCAATGTATTTAACTGTTGTAACACTTGAGTTAAAAGGACCTTGGCAGCCATCTCATACACAAAAGGGATTTTTGTGGTATCCTGGGTATCTTGATGGCTCCATTTACCAAGTCATCTGCAATTTTGCCTCTTTCAAGTGCGGCTCAGTCCAGGGTTAATGCCCTGGAAGATAAAAAGCAGGCACGTTTCTAGAGATCTTTGTCTGTAAAGACCAGAAGTTCCACAGAACAACCACTTACAAAACCACCTTTGAAAAGCATTTGCTTTTCTGTTACTGGACCATTGGTGCTACTGAACAGATGACACAGAGTCATACAATCATGCTTTGTTCAGAGTTATCTGTTATCTAGTGGTCGATGTAACAGGATCCATCTAATAAGACCACAAGAAGCTTCTATTTCTGAATGGAAATGGTATATTAAGAATCATACTTTCCTCAGATGATTTGGTGTTAATGCCATTCGCAAACAAGTGATATATCATGATTCCCCTAAGGACAAGGCAGCGATTCCTGCCCAACTGGGATTTTTGTGCCAGTTGGAGAGCCCATTTAACCCAAGGAACTCGCCATTTTTCCCCAACTGTCAAAATGGTACTCTTCAATCTCAGGTGAAAGGTTTGCCCTTTTTGATCAATAGCTACATTCTTACACATGTCAACACAGATCGGCCTCCCAGGAGCTGTGTCTTTGACAAATCATTCCCACCCTGGGAAGGGGAAAGGCTGTCTAGTTCAGTGGCTTTTGGGAGATTGTCTCCAGGAAGACTTACCTGATAAGAAAGAACAGCTTTTTGGACATAATTCCTGACTCTATTTTTCCCTATCTTATTCCTTCTCCAGTACAAAAATTGCCTTGGCCTCAAAGTCACTGCCTCTTCAAAAGGGTCCATATACTCTGGAGTGGTAGCATGAGTTCTTTCACTTGGCAGATTTCCTTTCCTTTGGAGAGTTACTTCTCAGTAAAGGCTTGGGGGATTAAGGGGCAGTATTGATGGGAGACATTTTGCTTTCTAATGGCATGGAAGAGGTAAAACAGTTGCTGTACAACTATGATGGGTACATAATTACCTGGAAGAAAAGCAATTACTTTGCTTACTTGATAGTAATTCTGAGTCACTGGATGAGGGTTGGGAGAAATTTAGTTACTGTGGAAGAAAGGAGGGGCTCAGTGACAGGGAGACTTTGGCAGATGGGCCAGGAAATACTACATGGTCATGCTACAAGAAGAACGTTGGTTTCAACTTAGATCCTGGGACAGGTTGTGTGCAAAGAGGATTATCCACTTTACTATTGATGCATGATGAATCGTTGATAGTGCCAGAAGTATCCATGCTGTGGTCATCATGCTCTCAGAACTGCTTCCATTCACCATTAGCACCTCACATCAAGAGAAGAAATCGGTGTACTGGACATGTCATCATCTGTGCTGTGGTTCCAGGTCATTATCACTATCTCGCATTAGGAGACCCACCATGAACTACAAAGATTTGGCATTGCCTGCCATAAGGGCTAGACTGTTAAGACTCAAGACTTCCCGAAGTGGGAAGAAGGAGGAGGAAATGCCTAAAGATCTCTGGCCTTTCTTATCCAGTTTTTTCATTTCATTTTTTTCGCTTTTTCCCCTGGTCCCTTAATATTGCCCATGCTTGGAAGACTGTTCAGTAAAAGCCCTTATAAGAATTTAAAGGTTGGAAGATTCTCTAGAAAATCCTTAGGATTTTGCTAGCAAGATGTGATATATGATAGGACCGGTATTTCTTTGGCATAGCTTCTTTTTCCCACCTGTAACATAAGGAAATTTCACCTAAAAGCCTCAAGACAAAGCTACCTGCCACAAGGACCTAATTGGCTTATCTAGTATGTCCAGCATTTTTCTGCTGAATATTCCTGGTCATCTAAACTCGTAGAGTCCCACCAATTGGAGTCTAGATCTCTTGTACTTGTTGAATTTCTGAAGAAAGATCATGCGAATTACCATGTCCTTTGCCATATTTGTCCTGATGAGCAGACATATTTACGTATGGAGATGATTGGGACTTCATCCAGAGAAGCTAAGTTGTGCTCTATTCCTGTTACATATCCTTGCTGTGGTAGGCCAAAGTATATCTCTTTTTGCTAACTATTCAGTGACTTTTGAGTGCTTCATTTCATCCCAACATCAAACATGACCTAAGAGAGACCCACCTTAGAGCCATGGCTCCAATAACATCAAAGTGAAAAGTTAAGTGCCAGCTTGAACCAATTAATATCCTTCTAGTAAGTCCAGTATTGTGTACCCATAAAATATTGTGGATGTTCTGTTGTTTCACTTATGTCTGGCTCTTGATGATCCCATTTAGGGGTTTTTGTGGCAAAGATACTGGATTGGTTTGCCATTACTTTCTCCAGCTCATTTTATAGATGAGGGTTGAGTGACTTGCCCAGCATCACTTGTGAATGTCTGAGGTCAGATTTGAACTTAGGAAGATGTGTCTTTCTGGCTCTAGGTCAAACAACCTGCCCATTGTGCCCCAACACCTAGCTGCTCCCACCCTTAAAATATATGGCACTACAAATTTAAGTAGGTTTTTCTGTAGTGGACAGCAACATTCCTTAAAATATTTTTGTAAGTGTATGAAAGTTCTTGAAAAACAATTTCTGGGGTAAAGAGGCAGTAAGTTGAAGAGATTGTTATTAAAGTTCATATTATTCTTCCACCATAAGAAATAGAGCATAGAACAATTTCTACAATTCTTCATTCCTTATCCTAAGTGAATTTTGTTAAAAAGCTAAGTAACCTTCCTTATGTTGGAATAGGGAGGTTTAGTTTAGTCTTATTGTATTTGAGTTAGATGAATAAATGCAGCTAACTCTCAAACATTTTTTATTGAATGAGGGGAATGGCATGAATAATCCAGTATAGTGAATAATTATATACTTAAAGTAGTTTTATACATTTTGAACTACGTTATGATATTTTAGTGTTATAAAGCATGCTTCCTAATTTGTGACTCACTTAGTTTAGCTTTGGGATGAGTCTATTGAGTTCAGGGTGCCCATGGAAGGCAGTAAAGGGAATTAATTGGTCCCTAGAAGTTATGTTAGGCTGAAGGATAGAACTGGATAACAATTAAAATAAACTGACAACAATAATCTTCATTTAGATCAAGTAGAGATGATTATAACATTGGCTGAATAGCCTATGGGAAAATGATCATCAACACAATAGTTTGAAGGTATGTGAGTTGACTTGAGGTCACATGCACAACAAGATGGCAGAGTAGACATTTTCTCCTACTTAAGCAATTCATCTCTTTCTAAATATTTAGGGCTGTCTTTATTTCAGTAAATAGTGTTTTGTAATTGTTGTGATAGTATGTAAATATTTTCAGGTAGATTCCCAAATATTTAATACATTTTTAGATTTTTTTTCTGTTTATCACTTCTTGTTGGGTTTCATTATGCAGAGATGCTGATGATTTGTGTGGGGTTATTTTATAATCCTATGTTTCTGCTGAAATTCTTTTTTCTTTTTTTTTCAATTCAACAAAAGTTTATTAAAGCAATAAACAAAAGATTTAAATGCATTTTGTCAACATGAATCACAGCATGTTAACAATCATCGCATTTTTCTAAATATTATATCAAAATACATATCTTCTGAAGCCCATGGTCTTTTAATATCCACAATAAACTGGGTTTCTCCTACTGCTTTTCTTTTTCACCTTACCAAAATTTCCTTCAAGGACTTAGTTTTCTAAAAGAAGACCAAAAGACAATAACCAACTCTTCAACTGTTACCCATAAATCTTGTCTGTCCTGTAATAATAATAATAATAATAATTATTATTATTATTAATAAAAACACTAACATTTATAAATTATGTTAAGGCATTTCTTTTTAAAGAAATTATATTTTAGGGGTGGCTAGGTGGCACAGTGAATAGAGCACCGGCCTTGGAGTCAGAAGGATCTGAGTTCAAATCTAGCCTCAGACACTTGACACACTTACCAACTGTGTGACTTTGTTCAAGTCACTTAACCCCATTTGCCCTGCCTTCTCCCATCCAAGAAGCAAAAAAAAAGTTAAAAAAAAGAAATTATACTTTATGTAACATTCATTTAAAAATTTTCAAGTTTCTGATTGTCTCCTTCCCTTCAGTTACTCTCCCACCCATTGAGAAGGCAAGTAATCTGTTATCAATTGTATGTGTAAAGTCATACAAAGCATATTTCCACGTTACTGATGTTGGAAAGAAAAAGCAAAAAAATTTAAATAAATGAAAAAGTATGCTTCAATCTGTACTCAGGAACTCATTTGTTCTTTCTCTGGATATAGATAACTTTCTTCTTCCTGAGTCCTTTGGAATTGTATTGGTCAGAATAGTTAAATTTTTCACAATTGGTCATTGTTAAAATATTGCTGTTCATATGCACATTTTTTTGGTTCTGCTCACTTTACTCTGCATCAATTCATATAGTTCTTCTCAGATTTTTCTGAAACCATCCCCTTCACCATTTTTTATAGCACAATAGTATTTCATCATAATAATACAAATTGTGCAGACATTCCCTCAATTTCTAATTCTTTGCTATCACAAAAAGAACTGCTTTTTCTTTGATCTTTTTGGGATACAAACCTAGTAGTGGTATTGCTGGGTTAAAGTTCCATCATAATTTTATAACCTTTGAACATAGTTCTAAATTGTTCTCCTGAAAGGGTAAATCAGTTCCCAACTCCACCAACAGGGCATTAGTGTACCTATTTTCTTACATGCCCTCTAGAATTTTTCACCATTCTTTTTTGTCACATTAAACAATCTGATGGGTGTGAGGTGCTACCTCAGAATTGTTTTAATTTGCATTTCTCTAGTCAGTAGTGATTTAGAACATTTTTTTCACATAATAATAGATATCTTTGATGTCTTCTTCTGGAAATTGTCTGTTCATATCCTTTGACTATCAATTGGGGAATGACTCTTTTTTTCAATTTATTTATTTATTTTTAGTTTTCAACATTCATTTCTACAAGATCTACAAGTTGCAAATTTTTCTTGCCATCTTTTCCCTACCCCAACATAGTAAGCCTACTGAATACCCCTTTCTCCAATTTGTTCTCTCTTATATCCTCTCCCATTCCTCCCCGCCCCCCCCAACTTTCTAGTATGGCAAGATGGATTTCTATACCCCAGCGCCTATGTATGTTATTTCCCAGTTGCATGTAAAAAACAATTTTTTTAAACATTTGCTTCTTAAAACTTTAATTTCCAGATTCTTTCCCTTCTTCCCTCCTCACCAACCCCCACTGGGAAGACAAACAATTCAATATAGGTTGTACATGTGTAGTTATGCAAAATGTTTCCATAGTAATATTGTGAGACTATATTTTCCTCCATTCTATCCTGCCCCCCCTTATTCTATTTTCTACTTTGACCCTGTTCTTTTCAAAAGTGTGTGCTTCTAACTACCCTCTCCCCCAATCTGCCCTCCTTTCTATCATTCCCCATCCCCTTACCCCCTACTTTCCTACAGGGTAAGACACTCAATTGAGTGTATGTTATTTTCTCCTTAAGCCAAATTCAATGAGAGTAAGGTTGACCCATTGCATTTCACCTTCCTGCTCTTTCCCTCCATTGTAACAGTTTTCTCTTGCCTCTTTTATATAATTTACCCTATTCTATCTTTCTCTTTCTCCTTCTCCCAATATATTCCTCTCTTACCTCTTTTTTAAAAAAAATTGATTTATTTACTTTCAGTTTACAAAATTCAGTTCTGTAATCCCTAGAGTTTCAAATTTTCTCCCTTCTCTCTCTCTCTCCCCCCCCCATGGTGGCGTGCAATCATGTATAGGATCTGCAAATACTTCCACTTTGTACAATAGTCTGGTTGTATAGAAGGGATGTAACCAATGGAGTGAACAATGGGAAAAAAGAAGGAAAACCAAATGTGGCAAAGAACCATAGCATGTAGATTGCTTCAGTCTCCATTTAAACTCTGTTCTTTCTAGATCTTTCTCTGAATGTAGATATCTCCTTCCATCCTGAGACTTGTAGAATTGTCTTATAACTGTGCATTGCTGAGAAGAGTCCAGTTTATCAAAGTTGATCATCACATATACAATGTGTCTGTGATTGTGTACAAATTTTTCCTGGTTCTGCTCTTCTCACTTAGCATCAGTTTGTATAAGCCTCTCCAGGTAAATATGAAGAACTGTCTCCTCCCCATTTCTTATAGCACAGTAGTATTCCATTATATTCATATACCACAACTTGTTTAGCCATTCCCCAGTTGATGAGCATCCCCTTAATTTCCAGTTTTTTGCCACCACAAAGAGAGCTACAATAAATAGTTTTGTACACATGGGTCTTCCTCCCACTTCTATGATCTCTTTGGAATACAACCCCAGCAGTGGTATTACTGGGTCAAAGGGTATACAATTATTTATAGCCCTTTGGGCATAGTTCCAGATTGCTCTCCAGAATGGTTTAATCAATTCATAGCTCCACCAACAGTGCATTAGTGTTCGAATTTTTCCACATCCTCTCCAGCATTTGTCATTTTCCTGTTTTGTCATCTTAGCCAATCTGACTGGTGAGATGTGATACCTCAAAGTTGTTTTGATTTGCATTTCTCGAATCAATAGTGAATTTTACTTAATTCTCTGTATATTTTAGAAATGAGGCCTTTATCAAAGACACTGGGTGTAAAAATTCTTTCCCAATTTCCCACTTCCCTCTTAATCTTTGTTACAGTGGCTTTGTTTGTACAGAAATCTTAGTGAAATGGACGAATATTTACAAAAATATAAATTGCCCAGACTAACTGAAGAGGAATTAAATTGCTTAAATAACCCCATCTCAGAAAAAGAAATTGAACAAGCTATTAGGGAACTCCCTAGAAAAAAATATCCAGGGCCAGATGGATTTACTAGTGAATTCTATCAAACATTTAAAGATCAATTGATCCCAATACTCTACAAACTATTTGGGAAAATTGATGAGGAAGGAGTCTTACCAAATTCTTTTTATGACACAAATATGGTACTGATACCTAATCAGGGAGAGACAAAATGGAGAAAAGAAAATTATAGACCAATCTCCCTCATGAATATAGATGCAAAAATTTTAAATAAAATATTAGCAAAAAGACTACAGCAACTTTTCACAAAAATAATACATTTTGATCAGCTTGAATTTATTCCAGGTATGCAAGGATGGTTCAATATTAGTATCATTGATCATATCAACAATAAAACTAGCAGAAACTATAAGATTATCTCAATAGATAGAGAAAAAAAGCTTTTGACAAAATGCAACGTCCAATCCAAACATTAGAAAGTATAGGAATAAATGGAGTTTTCCTTAGAATAGTAGGTAGCATCTACTTTAAGCCACCAGCAAGTATATGTAATGGGGATAAGCTAGAAGCATTTCCAATAAGATCAGGGGTGAAACAAGGATGTCCACTATCGCCCTTCTTATTCAATCTGGTACTAGAAATGTTAGCAGTAGCAATTAGAGAAGAAAATGAAATCAAAGAAATCAAATGAGGCAAAGAATAGACTAAGCTATCACTCTTTGAGAATGATATGCTTGGAGAATCCTAGAGAATCAAGTAAAAAACTCCTTGAGACAATAAATAAATTTAGCAAAGTTGCAGGATATAAAATAAACCCACATAAATCCTCAGCATTCCTATATATTTTCAATGAAGTCCAACAGCAAGATATAGCAAGAGAAACCCCATTTAAAGTTACTGTAGACATTATAAAATATTTGGGAATCTACCTGCCAAAACAAACCCAGTACTTATACGAACACAACTAGAAAAAACTTTTCGCACAAATAAAATCGGATCTAACTAATTGGAAAAACATCAATTGCTCATGGCTGGGTCGAGCTAATATAATGAAAATGACAATTTTACCTAAATTAAATTACATGCTTAGTGCCATACCAATTAATCCACCAAAAAATTACTTTATAGAGCTAGAAAAAATAGTGACAGAATTCATTTGGAAGAACAAAATATCCAGAATATCAGGGCAATTAATGAAAAGAAATGCTAGGGAAGGTGGCCTAGCTGTGCCAGATTTTAATCTGTATTATAAAGCAGCAGTCATCAAAACTGCTTGGTACTGGCTGAGGAATAGAGTAGTGGATCAATGGAATAGATTTGGTACAAAAGACTCAATAGTCAACAATTATAATAATATACTGTTTGATAAGCCCAAAGACCCTAGTTTTTGGTATAAGAACTCACTATTTGGCAAAAACTGCTGGGAAAATTGGAATATAGTATGGCAGAAACTGGGCATAGACCATCATCTAATGCCGTACACCAAAGTCAAATCTAAATGCATGCATAATCTTAGGTATAAAGGCTGATACTGTAAATAGTCTGGGGAAGCAAGGAATAGTTTACCTGTCAGATTTATGGAGTAGGGAAGACTTTATGACCAAAGAAGAGCTGGAGAGCATTATAAAATACAAAATAGATAATCTCTCTCACCTCTTAATTTTATTTTTTAGATATCATCTCTTCCTATTCAACTGATTCTGTGCCCTCTGTCTATGTATACATGCACACACATATCCACACACTCACATATGTATTTATACACACATACACCTATACCTACATATATATGTATACATATATGTACATATATATTCCTTTCAACTATCTTCATACTGAGAAAAGTCTCATGAGTTACAATGATTGTTTTTCCATGTAGGAATGTTAATAGTTCAACTTTAATAAATTCATTATGATTTCATTTTCCTGTTTGCCTTCTCATTCTTCTCTTGCTTCTTGTATTTGAAAGTCAAATTTTCTGTTCAGCTCTGGTTTTTTCATCGAGAATACTTGAAAGTCCTCTATTTCATTGAATGACCATATTTTCCCCTGAAGCATTATACTCAGTTTTGCTGGGTAGGTGATTCTTGGTTTTAATGCTAGCTCCTTTAACCTCTGGAATATCATATTCCATGCCCTTTAATCTCTTAATGTATAAGTTGTAGGATCTTGTGTTGTCCTGATTGTGTTTCTACAATACTCAAATTGTTTCTTTCTGACAGCTTGTAATATTTTTTCCTTGACCTGGGAACTCTGGAATTTGGCTGTGATATTCCTAGGAGTTTTCTTTTTGGGATCTTTTTCAAGAGGCAATCAGTGAATTCTTTCAATTTCTATTTTGCCCTCTGCTTCTAGAATATCAGGGCAATTTTCCTTGAGAATTTCTTGAAGGATGATTTCTAGGCTCTTTTTTTGATCATGGCTTTTAGGTAGTCCAATAATTTTAAAATTATTTCTCCTCGATCTATTTTCCAGGTCAGTGGTTTTTTCCAATGAGATATTTCGCATTGCCTTCTATTTTCTCATTTGTTTGGATCTGTTTAATAGTATCTTGATTCCTCATAAAGTCATTAGCTTTCATTTTCTCCAATCTAATTTGGAAGGAATTATTTTCTTCAGTGAGTTTTTTTGTTTTGCTTTTTCGAGGGCAATTGGGGTTCAGTGACTTGCCTAAAGTCACATGGCTAGTTCTTGTGTCAAGTGTCTGAGGCTGGATTTGAACTCAGGTCCTCCTGACTCCAGGGCTGGTGCTCTATTCACTACTCCACCTAGCTGTCCCCAGTGAGTTTTTGAACTTGCTTTTCCATCTGGCCAATTCTGCTTTTTAAGGAATTCTTCTCCTCATTGGCTTTTTGGGCCTCTTTTGCCAATTGAGTTAGTCTGTTTTTTAAGGTGTTATTTTCTTCAGTCTTTTCATGATTTTATTGCATCATTCTCATTTCTCTTCCCAATTTTTTCTCCACTTCTCTTACTTGATTTTCAAAATCCTTTTTGAGTTCCTCTGTGGCCTGTGACCAATTCATATTTTTCTTGGAAATTTTTGATGCGGGAGTTTTGGTTTTGTTGTCTTCTTCTGGTTCCATGTTTTGATCCTTTTTGTCCCTCCAAAAAACGATTCTGTACTCTTTTTGTGCTTCCTCTGTTTGTTCATATTGCCTGCCAATTACTTGATTTTTGAACTCTTTGCCTCGGTAGAACTCTGCTTCCAGAGTGGAGAGAGCTTTGTCCCAAATTAATGGGATTTTCGCAAATGTTGTCAGAGCTATGAGGAGGGCACCCTCTCTATAGCCAGCACAAGCTCTTTCACACAGGCCACACACCCCAGGACCACTACCTAAGATAGTGACCCAAATCCAAGCAGGTCAAAGCAAGAGTGATTACCCTCTGAATGGTCACTTGGTCCCCCTATGAAATGCAGGCCAGGAGCTCTGTAGGCAGCCACATGGCAGCCACTGCAGCCAAGTGCCATGACCACCTCTTGCCCCAGGGGTAGGGGCCGGACTGTGCTTTTCTCTTAACCTGGATCAACAGGGTTCCTCACTGACCTTTTACTTTCTCTTTGGCATTTATGGGTTGAGAAGTCTGGAAACCACCACCTGTTTTTGTTTTGATAAATTTGACTTAACTCCTTATATATTTCTCCCAGTTTTGGAGACAAATTGGTTTTATTATTGCAAAAACTTTAAAAAATGAAATTATTGTTTCAATTAATTTGTAAATGTTTCTCTATGGTTTTCTAAATATACCATCATATCGTATGCAAAAAGTGATAATTTTGTCTCTTTATCTGTGCTTATTCTCTTAATTTCCTTTTCTTGTTATATTGATGTAGCTAGGATTTCTAACACTATGTCAAACAGGAGGGATGACAATGGACATCCTTCACCCCTCATCTTGTTAGAAAGTATTCTAGTTTATTCTCATCCTATAATGCTGACTTTTGGTTTTAGATAAAATTTATCTTGTTAAGGTAAGATTCATTTATTCCATATTTGCAGTTGTTATTTACAGAAATGTGAGTCAAAATCTTTTTCTGCATCTCTTACTATCATCATATAATTTTTGTTGTTCATATTGTTAATATGCCTAGTTAAAAGTTTATACTTTTAATAATATTCAACTAACCCTGGATTCTTGTTATAAATCCAGTCTGGTCATACTTTATAAGCTTTGTGAAATGCTGCTATAGCCTCTTGGCTGAAAATTTTGTTTTTAATCAATGTTCTTTATGAATATTGATCCTTGACTTTCTTTTTCTATTTTGACATTCTCTCTCGGTCTCTCTCTCTCTGTCTCTCTCTGTCTCTGTCTCTTTCTCCTAAGAAGGGCAACCAAGTGGTGCAGTGGAAAGAGCACCAGGCCTGGAGTCAGGAAGACCTGAGTTCAAATCTGGCCTCAGACACTTACTAACTGTGTGACACTGGGCAAGTGATTTAACCCTGTTTGCCTCAGTTTCTTCATCTATAAAATGAACTGGAAAAGGAAATGGCAAAGCACTCCAGAGAATCCTCAGTGGGGCCATAAACTGTCAGATGTGACTGAAACAACTGAACAACAACAATAGATTCTAATGATAATCTCTCCCTATTGTACTACTAGCATTATACTAATCATGTGACTATATAAAGTATTATATGTGTATATATAGTATATATAGTGGCTATATAGTATTAATCTCTCCCAGTTAGGGAAAACAGTAATAGTTCCTCCCATATAAATTTATTTTTTACTTCTCTCTGTAACTCATTTAGCTATTTATTTAAGTATTTAGGAACTGTATCTTTTGGTGCCTAAATGTTTAGATATGAAGACAATATTTGTGTCATTGGAAGAATTTAGAAGGATACCTCATTTTATTATTTTTAAATAGTTTGAACATTAATGAAATTAAATTTTCTTTTTCTTTTTGGAATTAATCAATCAATTAACATTTATTAAAACCAATTAAATGTCAAACAGGGCAGCTAGGTGACAGAGTGAATAGAGTAATAGGCCTGGAGTCTAGAAAGCCTGAGATCAAATCTGACTTCAAAGACTTACTTGCCATGTGACCCTTGGCTAGTTACTTTACCCTGCTTATCTCAGTTTCCTCATCTGTAAAATGAACTAGAGAAAGAGAGGGAGAATCACTCTGGTATCTTTGCCAACAAAACCCCGAATGGGGTCACAAAAAAGCCAGACCCTACTGAAATGACTCAACTACAAAATATGCCAAATGCTGTGCTACATGTTGGGACTACAAAGAAAGTTCAATGGAACTCCCTTGTGAATCCAACTGACTCTGGGTTTTTTCCTCTACTTTGGAAGTTCATTTATGACTAGTACAATTCCTTTTTCTAAGATTGGGTTGTTTAAATTCTCTATTTCTTGTTCTCTTAATCAGGGCATTTTATATTTGTTTCAAGATTCATTTATTTCAGTTAAGTTGTCAGTTTTATTGAAATGTAGTTGAGTAAAATGGTTTCAAACAATATCTCTTCTTTCATTTTAAATTTTTGTGGATTCTCTCATTTCATTTTTGCTACTGATAATTTGGTTTTACTCTCCTTTTAAACAGATTAGCAAATACTTTCTCTTTTATAATTAAAAAAAATTATCACCTAGTTTGATTTGTTAATTCAAATTCTTTTTTCTTTCGATTTTGTTAATCTGTTTTTTGATCTTTAGGATTTCTGTTTTGGTATTTAATTCTTTTTTAAAGATTTGTGGATTTTCTAGGTTTTTTTTTAAAGTAACACGTCCAATTCATTGATTTATTCTTTCTCTGTTTTTGTTAATGAAACCGTTTAGAGATATTAAATTTTCCCAAAGACTACTTTAGATGAATTCCTAAAGTTTTGGCATATTGTCTCATTGTTATCATTATTTTTAATGTCATTGTCTATTGTTTCTATAATTTGTTCTTTGACCAAATAGTTCTTTAGGATTAAATCATTTAATTTCTATTTGATTTCTAATACTTTCCAATGACCCTTTATTCAGCATAACTCTTAATGCACTGTTGTCATTAAAACATGTGCTTAGTATTACTGTTTTCCTGCGTTTGTTTGGGAAGTTTATATCCCTTGATATGTAGTAATTTTTGTAGCTATTCCATGCATGGCTGAGAAATATATGTGCATATATGTGTGTGTGTGTGTGTGTGTGTGTGTGTGTGTGTGTGTGTGTGTGTGTGTATAAATACATACTCCTTTATATTCCCATTCAATAATAGCCAGAAATCTACTGTATCTAATTTTTCTTAAATTTTATCCAAATTGTAACTTTTTAAAATTTTGTTTTGATTTTTGGACAGATTTATCTCACTGTAAGAGGGATATATTGAGGTCTCCTGTTAGAGTTTTAAATGCCATAACATCTGGTGCATATAATTAAGTATTGAAATTAACTCATGGTCTGTACAAAATACAATTTCCCTGTTTGTCTCTTTTAAGTATACATTTTTGGGGCAGCTAGGTGGTGCATTGAATAGAGCACCAGCCCTGGAGTCAGGAGGACCTGAGTTAAAAATCTGATCTCAGACACTTAACACGTACTAGCTGTGTGACCTTGGGCAAGTCACTTAACCCCAATTGCTTTGCCTTCCCCCCTCCAAAAAGCAAAAAAATATATATATATATGCATTTTAGCTGTAGCTTTTTAAAAACCATCATTATCGCTAGCCCCTCTTTTTTGAGTTCGGCAGAGGTCATACTAGATCTTACTCCAATTGCGTGTTGTAAATCTGTCTGATACTTTGTTTCTTTGTTGTTTTTGACATGTCACTTTTTCTTTTTTTTTTAAATTTATTTTATTAAATTTTTTTTGAGTTACATATTTTCTCCCCGTCTTTCCCCCGCCCACCACCCCAAAACAGCCATCCCAGTGTTTCCCCCCTCCCCCAGTCTATTCTCTCCTATGTCCCTTTTTGGTAGGGCAGGATGGATCTCCCAACTGCAGTGCCTGTGTATCTCAAGTTCCAGTTGGATGTAGTCAATAATAATAATAATAATTGCATATATACATGCATATATATACACAAAGATAGATAGATACACATTCATAACATTTGATTATGGAACTCCAGATTCCAGATTCTTTCTCCTCCTCCCTCACCACCCATCCC
>CM053580.1:153347866-153384609 GCA_028627135.1 Pseudochirops cupreus
GAGCTGACTTTAGTGGGAAGTATCTTTGTGTGCGTTTTGGAGTTCTAGGATTGGTTTAGAGTCCTGTTTTATGGGTATTTTGGGGTGGCTATGTGACAGCTGCAATATGTTGCTGCTGCTACGCTGCCATCTTGGCTCCGCCCCCCGACATGTCACTTTTTCTTAACATCTAAAAAACTACCAAAAACTCATATGCATGAACTAATAAAACACTTAGGAAGATTTAAAGAAATCTATAAAATAAATTTATGAGACAATTTGTACCTTTGTGTTACTGAAGCTGTATTTATGTAAATATACTATAGAGTCTATTGATTAGGAATATAGTGCAAGACTTTCCATTTATTATGAGATCATTTTTAGTGCCATTGAATTTAGGATGAACTCTTTTGTGACATTAGCTCACCAGCCCCAGTTAGACAAATATACATATGTGGGCACGGGACAAGTTTCTGTGAGGTATTACAGTAAAGAAATTATTGATTAGCAGTTCAACAAAGACAACACTTGACATTTCACTGTTACAGCTTTCCCTTTCTCCTGAAGAGCCCTGCCACAATGAGGTCTTTTGCATTTCGTCAAAATAATTCTCACATGACAGGACTTGCTTTTCACTATCCTTCTTCAGATTCTTCATCAGAACCTGCTTCAGGTTCAGGTAATGAATAAAACTGCCCATCTGAGAGACCACGTGGTGGTTGTATGGATGCTGCTGTCTTGGAAGAATGCTGAACTAGTAGAAATCTGTTTTCTTCTGCTACTTCTTACAGCAACACTTTGAAATCCAGGAACCAGATCTCAACACATGCAAAGATGAATGAAATGATGAGAAACATATATCCAAAAGCCCCCTGTGAGATGAGCTTTGAAAGGACTTTTACTGATAAAAAGGCACTTATCACAGCTGCTATTAATTCTACTGCCCATCAGAGGTTCAACTTGCATATTGCATATATGAGGATAAAAACTTTAAATAAAGAAACTAACAAGGAGAAATATACAAAAATAAAAATAGTAGTCCTACTGAAGTACTTCTTTCTCTAAAGTGGTTTTAATAAAATGCTCATTTACCTCATTGGGTTTCTGCTTGGCCAATCTCTCTGGAGGAAGCCGGACCAAGGATCAGCTCAGGGTAGGTAGAAAATATGAAACCTCTCCCTTCAGTGCAGGTGGCCCCAAGCCTGGGACTCAGTCTTTACATTTGAAATATTTTTTGTTAACAGCATCTTGTTGGATTCTGCTTTCTATTCCACTATGGTGTCCTCTTCTGTTTTATCAAATGAGTTCATACCATTCACATTCAAAATTCTGACTGTTAATTGTGTATTTCTCTTCACCTATTCTCATACTTTATCCTCTCTTTACTCTCTGCCCTTTCTTGACTACAAGTCCTCACCCCTTAAAATTTTTTTCTTTTAACCCTTTCTTTATGACTCAAGTCAAGGTTTTGTTTTGTTTCTTGCTTGCTTATTTAGATAGGAATCTTTCCTTGAATCATCCTTCATTTCCCCTTCCTTCCCCTCTTCCTGTTCCTTTTCTATCCCTGTTAATTTGAAAATATTTCTACTAACTTTTTATGTATGCAATTTGCCCTTTTTAAAACAGTTTAGATGAAAGTGAAGTTCAAGCAATATCTGCTCTCCACATTCTTTCCATCTTTTATAGACTTTTACTTACAAATCCTAATTGCGTGAGATGTTTCCCCATTCTCCCTTCCCCCTTATCCCCTACAGTATCTTCCATCTCTCCCTTGTCTTTGTTTAGCATCATCAATACATAACAAAATGGTTCCTAGGCTCTCTGTTTCATTTGGCTGCCTATATGAAACCTGATGAAAAACTGAATTGGTTTTCCTGGAACAAACACTGTACAGGAACTGTTTGCTTTTGTTTGTATTGCCCACTACATAGCACAGTGCTTTGTGCATAGTAAGTGATTAATAAATGCTTTAATTATTCATTCATAGGTAGCGCAGCAAAAAATTCCCTTTGACAATATAAAAGGGCTATTATCATTTTAAACTCCACGTATATATGTGCACATCCATATGCACAAGGGATGTTGAAATGACATGAATTTTAAGCAATGTGGTGAGTGTGATTTGGCTGTGTAGCTTTATGTTTTTAAATCTTTTTTTTTAATTAGTAAAAATCTGCCTTCATTCTCCCACCTTTAATTGAGAAATAAAGCATAACAAAACCTTTGTGAAAAACATGTATAGGTAAGCAAAAAAAAAAAATCTTGATTTGGTCATGTCCAAAAAAAATTTCAATTTGCAATCTGAATCCATCATTTTCTGTATCAGGAGGTGTGTTTTGGTATGAGTACTCTCTAATAGTGGTTAGTCATTGTATTGATCAGTGTTTCTAAGTATTTCAAAATTGTTTGTCTTTACAATATTATCACTATATAAACTCTTCCTAACCACATTTTGCATCAATTCATCTAAGTCTTCCAAGGTCTCTCAGAAACTACTTGGTCTCTCTCATTATTTCTTATAAAACACTATTTTCCCATCACATTTATATACCATTCCCTAATTGGTGAATAGCTCCTCAATTTACATTTCTTTGCCATTGCAAAAAAAACAACAACATTTTTGTACATCTTTAGTTAGAGTTTGTCTTGCTTAGGATCAATCCCTCCTTCCATCCTCCCCTTTCCTTTCTGTTTATCTGTTGAGGGAAATGTATGTTTGTACCAAACTGTGTGTACATGTATTTTCCCCTTCTTTTACCAGTTCAAATGAAAGTGAAGTTCAAGCAGCAACTACTCTTTCCTTGGTTTTATAGACTTCTACTTGCATACCTTGGTTATGTGAGATTATTTTCCCATCCTTTCTCTTTCTTTTTCTCCCCTAGCATATTTCTCTTCCCTTTTCTGTTCTTTTAAGATCATGAAAACCTGATAGAACCACTCTCAAGTCTTTCATATAATTAGACACCCTTTATAAACCCTGATGATTGTATGGTTCTGAGGAGACACATATATATATCTTCATAATAAAATGTAAATATGAATGTATCTTTTTTCATTGCTTATGATTGTTCACTCTTATATCTCTTTTTTGCTTCTCTTGATTTGTGTTTATATTTCAAAAACTTTTATTGAAATCTAATCTTTTCATCAAGAATGTTTAGAAATTCTCTATTTCATTAAAAATCCCTTTTTCCCTTGTAGAATTATATTCAATTTCTCTGCGCAAGTTATTTCTGGTTTTAAGTTGTTGTAATCTTCTGCCTTTTGGCATATCATATCCCCAATTCTCTCCTTTTTTATGGTGGAGACTGCTTAGTCTAGTGAGAATTTTACTGTGGCTCCTTGTAACTTGAACTCTTGTTTTCTAGATGTTTTTGGAAGTTTTGTTCTCAGACTGGTAACTTTTAGATTTTGGCTACAATGTTCCTGGGAGTTTTCATTTTGGATTTTCTTTCAGGAGATTACTGATGGATTATTTATATTTTTACTTTAGTTCTCTTGCTCAAAAAGATGGGAGTAGTTATCGTTTAGTATTTCTTGAAATATCATATCTATGTCCTTTTATTTTTGTTGCAGATTTCAGGTAGTGCAATGATTCTTGAATTCTTTCTCTTCAATCTATTTTCTGGGGTAATGTTTTTTAATGAAATACTTTATATATCCTTTTAATTTTCCTGCCTTTTGACTTTGTATTTGGTATATGTTCTTGTCTCATTGAATCATTATCTTCTGTTTGGTTCATTCTCATTTTCAGGAAGATTGTAGGTAGGTAAGACTTAGTACCACTTCTACAGAGCTGTTAGTTCCCTTTTCAAGTTTTTTTTTGGCTCTCATTTCTTTTCCACTTTTTCCTTCTTTAATTTATAAAATAATTGGTAGCTCTTAAAAAAAAAACGAACTTCATATTTTTTCCCAGGAATTCTAGTTGATTGTACCAAAGCGGTTTTCCTTTCAGGCTCTGCTTGTAAATGTTTTGGAGTTAGTTCTTTTCTTCTGGGTTTATGTTTTAAGTATTCTTATCACTATGATAACTTTTTATGGTTGGATTATTATTATTTTTCAATAATTCATTCTCTAGCTTATTTCTTGACTCCATACTTTATGTTAGGGGTCAACCTCTGTAGACTTCACAAGACAATGTCTGGGCTGATAACTGCTATTGCTTTCTTGGGGTATTGAGCTATGTCATTCCAGGGTCTCAGGGATAGGTCAAGATGGAGCCCTGTGATTTTTTAGTGCACCCAAACTGTTTTGATCAATAATAGCCCCAACCCAAGCCTTTGTGGCTCATTATTTAGGTTTTGATGGCTTAGAATGAGTATAAATAAATTGTTTTCTGTTCTGGTCAGAAACTCTCAGTGTCTTCCCCTCCCAGATTGATATCTTTGTCATAGTGAATTGAGCCAACACTTACCTAACCATTAGTCATTGAATGGACGTGACCTCAGAAAAACTGAGACTTGGGAAAGACCTTAATTTAAAAGGCCAAAGTAGCCTACTGCATCCTGGACCATCAACAGTCATCTTGACCTTTGTCTTGCCATTGGACTTTGATGACTGGAGGAGAGAGTGAGGCTGACTGATGGAGTGATTATACCCCAGCTAAAGACCATATTTTTGGCAGTAACCCATGAATGGGCCCTAGTGAGTATTCCTTCCTGCTATAGGAACAAGTTGACCCTGTAGAACTTCCTTGAAAAGACAGAACTATCCTGTACTGACTCCCACAGTTATCATATACAACCCAGAAGTCAAGGTACAGACGTTGACTCCTGAGGCCATACTGCATGAACAGGAAGGCAGTGACTACTAGCTGATTTATTGAGACAACAGACCCGAAAATATACCCCCTACAAGTGCCCTCCCTCACTTTCCATAGAGTTTTCAGTAGTGAGTTCTGGGTATGACGCATGTGCCCAAGGTACAAAAACTGTATGTTCCTTTAATAACTGACCACTTCTTGATTCAGCCCTTCATCACTTAATTAGCATAGTTAGCACACCACACTCTGAGCTTACCCCATTAAACTTTTGCTTACCTTCCACTAGGTTGTCAGCTCCCTTAGGAGCTCAGCCCACTTTCTAGTGTCACAATAAAATTTTGCCATTTGCTGTAAGGGTGGGTTGAGTCCATAAATTCTTTCCAGATCTTTCTCACACCCCATACCCTAACACTGATGACTTTTATGCAGCTCTGTCTCCCTTATATCCAATTCATATATGACTGAAGACATCATCCTTGTGATGTCATTGGTCCTCTTCAAGAAAAGGATGAACAACAACAATAGCTCCAGTGTTTAGAAGCCAGTTTTCTGTTTTAATTGATGTAGATCTTTCCCTTCTGCCATGTGTTCTTTGGATTGTAAATTATCATTTTTGAAACTCCATTGTGCCCATTTTGTTTATATAACCAAAAGCTATATAGGGTTTCTGAAACTGCTGCTCATGTCTCACTGATTTTTGTTTACAATGCTTTGAGTATAGTAAACTTAAAAAAAATCATATCTTTGCATTGTTGATTCTATAATCGGCAGCACTGCCAATCAATGGACTGCTGGACAAATTTTGTCACTGTGTTCTCAAGGCTCTCAGAATTGGATAGAGTTCTTGTGAGGATCAAATGAGATCATTTAAATGCTTTTATATATCATAAAGCACTATCTAAATATCAGCTATTTATTAAAAATAAAAGTAATAATTAAGAGAAAGTGTATAGCTTCCTTTTTTTGTTGCAAAAGATACAGAAGCCAGAGATCACATGATCATGTTTATATCTTAATTATTACTTTTTAATTAGATTCAATTCCATCTCTCTAGATATGTACCACAGTTCAAAACATTGCCTCAAATACTGAATGTAATCCTGGGCAAATCACTTGCCTTTCCACTGATTCAGATATCTCTTCAGTGGGCGTGATGGTAGTATTTATTTCACAAGGCTGTTATAAGGATTAAATGAAATATGTGTGAAGGACTTCATAAACCTGAAAGTTTTTTTAATGTTAGCTATTATTATTATTATTTGTGTTAGCTATTATTAGCTCTTATTATTATTATATAAACATCACAAAGAACTATTCTTGGATAACTTTAGGTAACTTGCTCTCTTTTCAGTTTCTCTCAGTGCTTCTGGCTTCTAGGATTTTCAAGAGAGAAGGGTAATGTCAACCCCACTTCAGGTTGCTGAAGGGAGGAAAAGACTGGGAAGAAGCTGACATGAGAGGAGCTGGCAGTCTCCACTATATCCTTACTCTCAGTTTCCTACACTACAGACTTCAGGGATTTCCCTTTTGGGTGAGATCTGAGACTTTTCTTCATTGGTTGGGCTGTGTTGTCTCAATCCTAATGGGAGAGCTCTGTCACTCTGTATTTTTTGGTATTTATTTGGGATTTATGCTTACATATACTTTCTTAGATGTCTGTTTTGCTATTGACTTGGATAAGTGGTATTCTTTCCTATTTGCTATGTGTGTTCATTGTAGAATTGTTATTTGGTGCAAAGAAAGTCAAGCCTTGGATAGAGCGCTTGAGGTCCCTCCTTTAGGAAATAGTAATCAGGAGTTTAGTCAAGATGAAAACTACATCACCTAGGCTAATAACATTCAAGGGAGCAGACAGATATAATTCTACCTCCACCCTCCTTCTTTGAGGAAAGGATTCTCCCCTGGAGAAGGTTAGGGGGAGGAAGGCACTAGAGATATATCTATTCTGGCCTCTGAAAGTCAGATTGAGACAGCTACATGGTATACACATGTTACACATGGATGGACAGATTTGTTATAGTAGTAATAGTCTCAAGAAAAGATTTATCCTTTCTACGAGTTTAAATATAAAGAAAATCTAGATCTATAAATCTGCCCAATATTTAATGTCATTACCTGAATAATATGTATATAAACATATATCTACACACATACACACACATATATGCATATATATGTATGTATATACACATTCATATATTTGGGTATATACAGGTATCCATGCTCATATATATGTGAATATATATATATATATATATATATATATATTTATTTATTTATTTATATAAAACATGTATACTGTACTTGTTAAATGTACTACATTGTTCTGACCCCCTAGATGAAATTCTTAGTCATACCAATGTCAGATCAACAAGAAGCAGAAATGCTCCTATATAAGGTAAGGATGATATTCCACTTCCATCTCAATTAATATTAAGTTGTTAAGTATAAGCCATGGTGATGAAACCTTAAATGTGTGAACAAGATATTTTATGTCCTTTGGTCCCTTGATGAGAAGTGAATCTCTTTGATTGGGTCAAGCATGATTGACTAATCAAACAAATGACCTCATGGCGTGGGCAGCTTTTTTTTTTTTTTGCTTTTTGGAGGGCAATTGGGGTTAAGTGACTTGCCCAAATCACATGGCTAGTAAGTGTGTCTGAGGCCGGATTTGAACTCAGGTCCTCCTGACTCCAGGGCCAGTGCTCTATTCACTGCACCACCTAGCTACCCCATGGAGTGGTCAGCTTTGAAGAGTGAAAGAATTTCTGCAGTTAGTCAAGTGCTAGAGAATTCCAGTTTGAGGACCCCTGCTCAATTTCTTTGCTGATAAATGGACTAACTGCTGAAAAGGAGCCCATATGGAATGGTATTACACTTCCTCTCTGTCCCCCACCTCCACATCCTTGATCATGTTATGAGTAGCAGATATGTATATAAAAACATATTGAGGACAAATAAACACAGATAGAGAAATTAGCCATCTAGGAGATGAAGCAACTCCAAGGAGTGACATTCCCTTACACAGGAGAAGAATGCAAGTTGTGGACTCAAGAAAGGACTTCCAGTAACTAACACTTTGTAACATGTTCTCTACATGTATGTGTAAGTGAGTATGGGAGATTATACCCCAGATTTTTTTGGTAGGGGGGAATGCTTTATACCTACTATTTTTTTTTTTACTTTTAAAATTTATTTATTTTAGTTTTCAACATTCATTTACACAAGATTTTGAGGTCCAAATTTTCTCCCCATCTCTCTCCTACCCTCACCTCAAGCATACTGATTACCCCTTCCCCCAGTCTTCCCTCTCTTCTATCCCTCCATCTCCCCTTTAGCCCCTTTGCCCTTATTTTTTGTAGGGCAAGATGAGTTTCTATACCCCATTGCCTGTATATCTTCTTTCCCAGTTGGATATAACAATTTTTTAACATTTGTTTTTAAAACTTTGAGTTTCAGATTCTCTCCCTTCTTCTCTCCTCACCCATCCCCATTAAGAAGACAAGCGATTCAATATAAGTTATACATGTGTAGTTATGCAAAACATTTCTGTAGTCGTCATATTGTGAAAGACTAACTATATTTCCCTCCAACCTATCCCACCCCCTATTTATTCCATTTTCTCCTTTGACCTTGTTCCTTTTCAGAAGTGTTTGCTTCTGACTACTCCCTCCCTCAATCTGCCCTCCTTCCTATCTTCTTCTTCTCTTATACCCTTCTCCTCTATTTTCCTATAGGGTAAGATGCCCAATTGAGTGTGTGTGCTATTCCCTCCTTAAGTCAGATCCAATGAGAGTAAGGTTGACTCATTCCCTTTCACCTCCCTGCTCTTCCCATCCATTGTATCAGCTTTCTCTTGCCTCAGTTATGTGAGATAATTTACCCTATTCTATTTCTCCCTTTCTCCTTCTCCCAATATATTCCTCTTTCACCTCTTAATTTTATTTTTTAGATATCATCCCTTCATATTCAACTCACCTGTGCCCACTGTCTATTTAAACAATACACCCATGTAGACAAATATACATACTCATATATAGATATATACATACATATGTGTGTATATACATACATACATACATATGTATGTATGTATAGGTGTGTGTGTGTGTGTGTGTGTGTGTGTGTGTGTGTGTATATTCCCTTCAATTATCCTAATACTGGAAAAAGTCTCATGAGTTACAAATATCATCTTTCCATGTAGGAATGTAAACAGATCAATTTTAATAAGTTCCTTATGATTTCTCTTTCCTGTTTACCTTTTCATGCTTCTTTTGATTCTTGTATTTGAAAGTCAAATTTTCTGTTTAACTCTGGTCTTTTCATCAAGAATGCTTGAAAGTCCTCTATTTCATTGAATGTTCATATTTTCTCTTGAAGTATCATACTCAGTTTTGCTGGGTAGATGATTCTTGGTTTTAATCCTAGTTCCTTTGACCTCCAGAATATCATATTCTAAACCCTTTAATCCCTTAATGTAGAAGCTGCTAGAATTTGTTTTATCCTGATGGTGTTTCCACAAGACTCGAATTGTTTCTTCCTGACTGCTTGTAATATTATCTCCTTAAGCTGAGAACTCTGGAATTAGGCTATAATATTCGTAGGAGTTTTCTTTTTGGGATCTTTTTCAAGAGGTGATCAGTGGGTTCTTTCAATTTCTATTTTATCCTCAGATTCTAGAATATCAGGGCAGTTTTCCTTGATAATTTCTTTAAAGATGATGTCTAGGTTCTATTTTTGATCATGGCTTTCAGGTAGTTCAGTAATTTTTAAATTATCTCTCATGGATCTATTTTCCAGGTGAGTTGTTTTTCCAATGAGATATTTTACATTGTCTCCTATTTTTTCATTCTTTTGGATCTGTTTTATAGTATCTTGATTTCTCATAAAGTCATTAGCTTCCATTTGCTCATTTCTAATTCTGAAGGAATTACTTTCTTCAGTGAGCTTTTGAACTTCCTTTTCCATCTGGCCAATTCTGCTTTTTAAGGAATTCTTCTCCTCATTGGCTTTTGGATCCTCTTTTGCCATTTGAGTTAGTCTACTTTTTAAGGTGTTATTTTGTTCAGTATTTTTTGGGAGGGGTCTCCTTTAGCAAGCTGTTGATTCATTTTTCAAGATTTTCTTTCATCACTCTCATTTCTCTTCCCATTTTTTCCTCTACTTCTCTTACTTGATTTTCAAAATCCTTCTTGAGCTCCTCCATGGCCTATGCCTAATTCATATTTTTCTTGGAGGCTTTTGATGCAGGAGTTTTGACTTCATTGTCTTCTTCTGGTTCTACGTTTTGATTGTCTTTGTCACCAAAGAAAAATTCTATAGTCTGATTTCTTTTCCTCTATTTGCTCATTTTCCCAGTCAATTACTTGACTCTTGAGCTCTTTCCCTTGGTAGAACTCTGCTTCCAGAATGGAGAGTGCTGTGTCCCAAATTTCTGGGGTTTTGTGTAGCTGTTGTCAGAGCTAGTTCTAGTCACCTGCCTCAGAACTGTGAGAAAGATTCCCTATCCAAAGCTGCCACAAGCTCTCCCATGCCAGTGCTCCTGCTCACCCCAGGACTGCCACCCAAGACTGAAACCCTGACCCAAGCAGGGCAAAGCAAGAGAATCCTGCCTCAGCACCAGCAAAGAAATTCCTGCAATTGTCCTTCAGTCAGCCACTTGGTCCCCCTACCATCTGTGGCCCTGGAACTCCAGAAGTAACTGCCCTGTTGCTGAAGCTGCTGCTGCCTCCACTGCCCCAGGGGTAGGGGGCAGACTGTGCTTTTCTTTCACCCAAGTCCAACAGAGTTTCCTCAGTGACCTTGTACTTTCTCTTTGGCGTTTATGGGTTGAGAGGTTTGGAAACTGTCATAGCTGCCAGTGATTCAGTCCCCTGAGGTCTGTGCTGCCAGTTTGTGCTGGCATGGCCTATACCTACTATTTTAGTAAATATCCTTTTCTGAAAGATAAATTAACTGTATTTTTAATGAGCAGTGTGAAACACACCTGTAGTGACTCACACAACACAAAAACCTCAGGGACTTTGGGGTTAGTGCTAGATTCCTGAGAAGAATCATAAGTAGTCACCCTCTGAGAACCTGACCCACTCATTTAAGAGGGAGCTGAAGCAGTCCAGACTGTGTGCTATATTAATGCAAACGTTGAAAGTACAACTTGACCGTACAGTGATTTGAAGAATTTAAAAAGTAAAACAGAAAAGTTCTCTCAGAGGACAACAGAAAACATTTTTATTAGTTACATAAAGTCAATTTAAAAATGAACATATTTTGCTTCTAGTTGTGAAGCATATTGTGGTTGGTATGAGAATATGAGGAATTTAGCAGGTATCTGGAGGGAAATCTATTCCAAAAACTCCAGTTTGTTAAGGAGACATTCATCCAGAGCCTTGTTCTGTCAGAACACGAGCAGACAATTATATAGTATTTTGGCCTCGTCTCCTACTTCTCCATAAATTCCTAAAAAGCTAACCTAAATGAATTGACAGAACCGAAATATTAATTTAGGAGCAACCCTTGTTTGTAGTGAAGTTACATTAAATCAAGTGCATTTTTAAAATTTCGGCTAAACAATAGAATGGATAGCAATTGTAGCATAAATCGTAATGAAAAATACCATTCGATACTTACCACTTGGAAAATTCAGTCTTAACAACATTTAGTTTTGAAATTTTGATACTGAAGTTGAAGTAATTGACACAAAATCCATTGTTAAACTGCTTAATAATTGTAGAAAAATAGAGGCTGTTTGATAGGGACATTCAGTACAAAGTTTCTGTGAAGCTTTCCCTTTTAAAGCCTAGAAAGCTCATGTTACAAAAAAAAAGAGATTTGGTAAACTTTCTGTCTCGTACTACATTGATACCAAAGACACTGAGAGGGAGAGACATTAAGTTTTAAGTACCACAGTCACAAAAATAGAAGTTACACATGCACATGCCCTCAATGGCGTAAAGTTTTTCTCTTTTTTATTTGTGCTAAAGGGCATGTAAAAGTTCATTAGGGCCCTGAGCTGCTCTTTCAACTCAGCCAACTAGGAAAGTGTTTGAGAATTAAAAGTTAGAGTGGGGATGGACTAGTGATCCCAGCTTCCTTTGCTTTGCCCTGAAACCCAAGGCTGATACAGAGACATAGAGCCTTGTGGGTACAAGTTAGTTATTTCCCTCACTATGAGGCGTTCTGTTTATAAGGCTACTACCACTGATACTAGGTTATCATTCTCCACCCTGAAATTGGTGAGGGTGGTTTTCCCTCTGAGAAGCATAAAAATTGCTTTAGCACAGGAAAATGCTGAATTCTCTCTTCCTGGAGAACAGCCTTACATTTAGGGTGTGAAGTATGAAGAGAAGTACTCAAGAGAGAGATATGCAGTGTCTTGGCATTCCCACCAAAGAGATACAGCCAATAGCAAACACAGCTTTGTTTCACTTAGGTAAAGGGCAAGAAAAAAGTTATCTTGGAGCAGACCCACCCAAGTAGGTGAAGACAGACCCCAATCTGCCTTCAGAATTGTCATTTACTTTTTGGGAACCACCCCCTGCTTCTCTGTGAAGTCTTTTATAATAGACAAAACTTCCCACCCACCCTGATATAGCAAAGGAATGTGCATCTCCAGTGGGGAGGGGAGAGGAAACAGAAACAGTTTTGATCTCTTTTGACCTAGATGATGCAAAATCTCAAACAGTACAGCTGTAAAAGCTGAAAATAAACACATCCACTAAATGAATAAGTATGATGGGCCACTGTGTTTAGGGACAGATAGTTTATAGATGTGAAATTAATGTGAAAGATCTGTCACAGTGCAAAATTTCCACCTGCCCACTATGTTTCTCCTGAGTTTTTTTTCTTTTTGTGTGTATCTGTATTTATCACTTTATAATTCAAATATTCTGTACAAAAAATACTTTAAAAAAAAGTGAATCCTTCTTTTTCAGACTAGGCAGATAAGATATATACATGCAATTTTAAAAATTAAGGCTGTAGTTCTTTTGATTGAGGGGGACTTTGGGGTCAGATTTGTAACCTTCTATCCAATTCCAGAAATATTTTCTCAAAGGTGATGCAGATTAATACTCTAGTTCTTGATTTGTGAATCCTTTGGGGGAAAAAAAAGTCCAGATGCAAATCCTTTGTGACTGCCATGTTCTTTTATGTTGGTTCTATGTGAATAGTGTTAGGAAAACATCTGGAAGTTGAAGAAGGAGTATATGTGGGGTAAAGATAAAGAGTTTTTTTTTTTTTTAGCATTCAGAAACGAATAAAATGATTAATGATTTTAATAAATGATATTCATTGAATCCTTTCATGAAATCCTATAATTTTAGGTCTAACATGCCCACAGCTAGCATATCAATTTTCAAAATTTTCCAATGGTTATGATGGAACCACTTGGACACAAAATATTTTGAAAATTTTTTTTTCCCCAAGCTATTATACTTTAAAGGAAAAGGCTGATATGAAGATATATTAAGGTGGGAGATAACCTTATTCCCAAGAAGCTACCACAGACCAAGTTGGTAGATGAAGACTACCTTAGAATGATAGCCTTGTCCTAATAAAAAAGATTAATTTAGTAAATATTTCATAAGGTATCTATAAAGTTGTGGTAGTTTCTTTACTTCCTAATCCCAGCTCCCCTCAGACCTATGGCTTTTTAGAAAGGATCAGTAAAGAAACATTGAGGTGAGCTAAATAGCTGCCAGTGTGGTACACTGAAGAGAGGGCCATGCACCAAAGGGCCAGATAATAAAGGGGGATTAAAATAATTTGAGATATACAAATGTTAGAACAGAAATACCTACTATACAATGTTTAGTAGGTTTTTTTCTTCATATAGTTAATTCTAAAGTTAGGTGTCTAAACCTACATAAGTTGCACAACTATGTACATTATTTAGAAGGTCTTCACTACAGTACCTGTGTACATGCTGGGTTTTATTATTAAGTGTGAAGAGAAAAAAAATTACATAAGGCATATGTACAATATCTTGTTAAATTGTAGGTCTTTTAACATAACGGCTTTAGAAAGGCAATGCCCATTTTGGCAAGCGCATCACCCTATCTGTGAAATTTGCTGGAATATATACAATTTAGAGCTACTCTCTATTCACTACAGGAATGATTAGGCACCAGAGATGGCTTTTCATGTTCCAGGTATTTAAATATGACCCTCTTATTTTTTTTTTTAAAGCAACCTGGTATCACAGATCTCATGCACATCTCCAGTTGAAATCTACAAGAGTTTGAAAGTATGACAGTCTGAGAGGAGACCACTAGCAGGCTGCTGCTGCTGGGAAGTCTTTGACTGCTTTGTGAAGCTCTGTGTTTGAGAATGGGCAGGCAGATATTTCACACCTTGAAGATTTCTTTTTTAAACACATTAAAATGAGGGAAAAAGAAAAAAAAAACAAAGGTCGTATGAGGACAAGAGGATGCTCCACCCAAGATTTTAAACTTTGGATTCATTCTCTAGTTTCGTCACATCACCATTCCTCTCTGTTTGTTCTTCGTGGTTTTTTTCCTCTTCCGTTTCCAGTTCAGCATGATGGTTGAGTTTGCTGGACACAGACCAACTCAGAGGCAGTTCAGCCCGGTTGGACAATTCCGCCAGCTCTTTGGCACTGAGAGATGGTGTGCTTGTCTCATATGTCTCATGAAAGCTGTTGTAATCTACTTCATAGAAACCATCCTCTAGTGTCAGAACAGGAGTAAAGCGATAACCCCATAGGATCTCACTGGTCACATAAGAACTCCGGGCTTGGCATGTCATTCCTGTGAAGAGAAGAAAGGAAGCTTTAATGCTCGTGAATGAGAGCTTTTCAGGAGAAAGTTAATTTCGGTAAATGAAATTCTGGGTGGTTTTTTTTTTTCAAATAAGAAACCTCAGAATAAGAGAAGTCTTAAATTTTTTGGGAAACTATGGTGCTGGTCAAATGAAATATTCTATTTTTGTGGAAAATTACATTGTTCATGCTTCCTATGAAGAGGAAACTTTATGATATTTTTGAGAAAAGTGTATATATTAATAGCGAGTTAACATGACTTGCCACTGTGTGAGAAACATAAAAAGGAGAGTGGAGGAAAAGGGAGAAAAAAAGAAGATATTTTTCATGCCTTAAATAACCTTACCTTTTATAATATTTTTAAAAAATGATAAAACTTATGACTATGATTAAATTAATAAAATGTCAGTTTTGTTTTTACAAATAGTAAGCTTTCCATTAAGTGCTGAATTTAATTTCATTGTGTCCTGAGATAGAAGTATGTCCTTTTACACAATACAGGTTGTGTGTGGGACAAATCTTTTAACTGAATATGTTTTAATTAGGAAAAATGACTTGTGGTATTTCACAGGATTTAATAATCTAGTCTCACTCTCTTATTTTACAATGAAGAAACTGACCCAGTGAAGTTAAGTGATTTGGCTAAGATCATGCATGCAGACTAACTAGTAAGTAACAGAGTCAGAATTTGAACCCAGAACCACTTAATTCTAAATCCTATTTTCTTTCAATTAACCAATTAGCATTTTTTAAAAGTGTCTTAGGTCACATCCGTTTCCTGGGTTTTGAGCAGGGTCTGTGGCTCAAAGTGAAATCTCTAGGATGTGGAGCAGTTTGGATCATAAACTTGATGGAAATTATGTGACTGCGGCCAACAAATAGCTCATTTTAATGCAGGCAATTAGAACAAAAATGTTCCTTTGTTTATGAGTAAGAAAAGGCTTGGCAGTGGTAACTCAGTTCCTGGCATCCCCTTACCCCATCAAGGCAGCTTCCTGCCTTCTTAGACCTGGCAGATTCTCCATGTTGGCTGTGTTTGCTACACTCAAGCTCAATTCAACTAAACCGAACCAGAATCAGCACCACCAGCAGGGCAAGAGCCCCAGTTCTTGTTTTGAGTCAATCATTTATAAAACTTTGATATTTAAAGGTAGAATGGCTGCTAGCCCATTACATTTGGCGCTGTGAAGAGGAGGATGAAAATGATTTCCTGGTTCAAACAAGGACAACAGGAAGATGAGGAATTGATTCCCTGGCTTCAGAGAGGGGAGACACTAGCATAAATTTTTGTGGTAGCACAAGAACTGTGGGCAGTTTTGGAGAATTGCCACCAATGGGGTAAGATTGGAAATCCTGCCAAACCTCAGAGAATGGTGTGGTAGGTGTAGAAAAGAAGAGATAGGGAAGTGAAAATGGTAAGGCAGAGTGAGAAAAACCTCTTCCATCTCTGAAACATAAGTTTGACCCCTTTAATCTTAGGAGAAATTCAAACTGATGCTCTGTGTTTCATATAAGAAAGAAGTTTTCGATTTCAGGTTTGTTCATTGTTGTATATAGTGAACATATGTTGTCAGCAATGCCTCGATTCTGCATCTGGTTTTCTGGAAAGACTTCCTTTTCTTGTAGTTTGATCTGCCAAAGGAAAAAGGGTGGTGGGAGTGAGTTTTTCAACTGAAAGTATCTAAAGGTTCATCTTCCCTTTGAAACCTAATCCTGACCAGTTTGGAATGCAAAGATAAAAGGGATAAAAGTTAAGGAAAGGGAAACACTCATCTTCCCCGACCAGTGGGGATTTATGGCAGTAGAAAACTATGGCACAGAGACAATCTAGTGATTCAGGAATAATTTTTTAAATGCAGATTTCCAAACTGGGATGGAAATGAATTTTGACTTTTTATATGCTAAAATATCCTAGTGAGAATTCTTAAGGTGCATCTCTCTGGGACTGTTAAAAAGTAGAATTTTATGGAATTTATATACAAAACATCTATACTTCTCTCTTTCACTCTTCCTTGGAGAGTTAGGAATGTTTATTGCTTTATTGTGTCTTGGGAAGGGAGTGATTCACAATTCTGAGTTTGTTTTTTTGAACTACCTCTCAAACTAGAATTTAATACCCTACCCCAGACCCAGACTACAACCAGAAATTTGGAGAGTTCTATTGCTTATAGATACTGCAAAGTTTATAACTCACTGTGGGTGAAAAGTTAAGGTGTTCTTTGGGAAAAGGACAAAAGACTTTGGCAAGCCTCACTATATACGATAAGTTCTGTGAGAACTGGTCAACCCCTCTGAAATTTTGGCCTTGGATAGGTCATAAAGCCTTATTAGTTCTGTGAAAGAAGCAACTTCAAGAATGTGTGAGGAAAGAAGGAAAGCCCTTGTGAATATTTAACCAAGGAAACATATACTCTGATAATTAGTAAATTGACTTTTTGATTTTTAAAAGATTCAGTTACGTTTTTTTATTGGTCCATCTGCTAGTTATAAAATGTTGAAAAATAGGGCAAAATAATGAAACAACAGGTGGTCACCTTCAGACCAGTAGGAAAATGATGAAACTTTTCAAGTTTCTGGGAGATGATGATATTATATGTAACGGACTTCATTCCTAGATCTAGATTCTCTACTTCAGTACATTGAAGAGAGAAGTAGCTCTGAACTCTGCTGAGGAAGGAAACTCAGTAGAGACCATACTTTCCCCAACATCCAGGATGAAGGATGGGAGATCAGGACCATATAGAGTCCTAAATAAATGAATGCTCCAGAGTCTATTTCTGTAACGACATTTTTTGTAGTTAGCTTTTTAGAATTTGTTTAGAATGCTGCATCCAACAATTAAGCCATTAAACATTATTTTGAACTAAATCAGAAGTTCAAGTTCTGGATTCCTAAGGATGGTTGGGATCATGGCATGGCTGCCCATTACTCCAATTAAGGGGTGAGATGTAGTAGGCCAAAGACAGGACTGTGCGTATTACCTGGCTTTAATCAGGCTTTGTGACCCAGATAGAAGTTTAAGGGGGTTGCCCTTGGGTTGTGGAACAAATAGCATTATAGACCATATAGGGGTTACAGTACACCACTGATCAATGTTCCCTATCATGTAGACAAGTATAAAAGAAGAGTTTCTTTGTTTTATATGTAATAGAAAGCTACTGGTCTTCTTTTCAGTCCTCATTCTCCTCAACTTCTGTGTCTTCTTTCCCTCTTTTCCTTGATATTCTCTCCTCTATAGGCTTTTGGAACACCATTCCCTCTTGGTTCTCCTCCTTCCTATTGGACTGCTCTTTCTTAGTTTTCTTTTCTGGATCCTCATTCTGGTCACTACAAGGGCATGCTACAAAATGTCAGAAGAGGAGCATGACCAACTGGGATAATCAGAAAAGGCCACTTGAGAAAGTGGCGGTTGAAGTGAATCTTGAAGGAACATAGGAGTTCCAAATGGTGATCCCTGACATGGAATACACCTTATGCAAAGGCACAGAAGTCAAAGATAAGGAGTCTTTTAAGGGAACAACTGGAATGTGTGTACTGTTGGGGAAGGGGTGGATAATGTATAATTATCCCAGCTGGAACCCTATTGTGAAGGACTCTAAATACCTGAGAATTTTGTATTTTATTCTGTCAGTAATAAGGAGCTACTAAGGATTCTTGATTAAAATTGTGCTTTAAACATATCAATTTGATGACTATGTAGAAGATGGGTCAGACAGGGGAGACATAAGTGGTAGAGAAACCAGTTAGGAGGGGTTATTGCAATAGTCTGGGAGAAAGGTATTGATTTCTTGAGTAAAAGAGGCTATGGAATGGGTGGAGAGAGGAGGGATACAGGAGATGTGGAAATCTAAAAACCTGGCAACTGATTTGATTTGAGGACAGGAAAGAGAAGGGAAAGCTGGACATGATTGCTAGGTTTCAGATTTCTGCAACTGGAAATGCTCTCAATAGAAAGAGGGGAGCTAAGAAGAGATTAGGGAGAATCAATAGGAGTTCAGTTAATGCTGAGTTTAGGAGGCCTGCAGAATATCCATGGGTAGATGGCAAGTAGTTAGAGATGTGAGTTTGATACTCAGGGAATATACAAGAACATGTTGTATGTATTTGGCATGATGATTGAAACCCTGGGAATCAATGAAATCAGCTGGAAAGAGAAAAGGAGAGGGCATAAGAGAGCTGGGTATATATCCACATATAAGGAAAAAAACATGGATGATCTTTCAAGGGTGACTGAGAAAGATAAATTGTATGGAGAGGCATACAGCTCAAAAACCCAGGGGAGAATGGTCAACAGTGTTAAATGATGAAATTTCAAGAATAAGACTAAGAAAAGGCCACTTGAACTGAATATCATTGGTGGAGAGTAGTTTCAGGCAAGTGATAGGATTCGCAGCAAACTGCAAAAGCCCAAGAATAATTGGGTGGGAGGTGGAAAAGTGGCTGCCATGGTCATTGACAGCTTTTTCTAGGAGTCTAAGAAAGGGATGAAAACAATAAAACAATAGCTTGAGGGGATGGTAAAGCTTTTAAAGATGGGGGAAATCTATCTATTTATGCTTCTAGGTATCAGGAAAGAAGCCAGTGAATGGAGAGGTTGAAAATTAGTGAGAAGTGTGATAAAAGAAGCAAGTTCCCAGAGGAAATGAAAACATTGGATTAAAGTCTCAAGTAGAGCATTTGGTATTGGTGAAAAGAAGCATCATTTCATCTTCTGAGCCTGGAAAAGAGAAGAGAATGGGGGATGAGGTTGAGGTGATTCTGCTTATTATATGACACTACTTCTCTTGATTGATGGTTTTTCCTCTCTATCTAGGGCCAGAGAAATAGTTATTTAGATTTCTAGTAGCTCTCCTTCCCTGTAAAGCACCTCCCACTTCATCTTCCAGGAACAATCAGTGACATAGGATATTGTGTTCAGAGAGGAAATTGAAATACAGGGAAGGATGCCGGAGAGTTGTTCTACATAGTCTATTTGTATAAGATTGCTGTGATTTGAAATTCCTTTAAGACTAGACTGGTTGGCTCTCTCTGAGAAAAGAACTTTTGGAGCTTAGGTTTTTTTTTTTTTTTTGCTTTTTGGAGGGCATTTAGGGTTAAGCCCAAAGTCACATGGCTCATGTGTCAAGTGTCTGAGGCCTCATTTGAACACAGGTCCTCCTGACTCCAAGGCTGGAGCTCCATTCACTGCACCACCTAGCCACCCTGGAGCTTAGTTTTAGGGAAAAATTATTACTGGAGACAGACTTTTTTCAAATAATTCTGTCTAGCCAGATCTCTCCAATTTTGTATTTGTAAAGTTGATCTTTTTTAACCCAAATGTAATACATTTACATTTATGCCTATTATAGTTTATGTTCAGAGATATAGCTCAATGTTATAATGGTAATGGGAATTGGAAGATCTTCCCTGCCCCTTAATAAGTGCCTATGTGAATTTGAGGACATTTCCTGATTTGAAAATATACTCTGCCCCCTAATAGGCTGAATTTGCTCACATGGAGCCTGTGGTGGGAGACTTGTTTTTCAGGAAGGCACAACTTTTGTTACTTTGTAGACAAGTGGGTCAAGAGGGTTGTGATATTCTCTGGCCCTGGAGAAATCTATATGTATCTCTGAGGTTTTGCTTTGAGGCTCACTTATGGGAACAGTTGTGTGATTTGGCCAGATGAGACTCTGGGCAGTTGTTGAGCCCCCTGGCTTTGAAAACCCAGATGTTGGTGCTTCTCTCTCTCTGGTGACTACCTGTATGTACGTGTGTGATGGTCAGACGGCTAGAAGTCCTGTCTGTTGGTCTGCTGAACTGTGTTATTTTCTCTGTATTTTTGTCTACTTGTAACTTCTGTCTGTATTCTCTGAGGTTCAGGGTGCTGACTTTTCCTCCTGAACTTCTGAATCTTCTACCCATAGCCCTGAAAGGTATATGAATTGCTTCTCTTCTATTTTTTTTTTAAACAATATGCTCTTTAACGGTTGTGTATCCATTTAGAATATATTGGTGTTACGTGTTGGTCTAAGCCTAATTTCTGCCTGACTGCTTTCCAGTTAACAGTTAAAGAAAAAAAATCAAACTAGCTGATTTATGTTTTCCATTTTTATCAAATAGTGTGTTAGTGAGTTTTATTGCTTTTCTCTCTGTTTTTAAACTAATACCAGATGATTTTGATGATTGCCACTTTAGAATATACTTTGAGGTCTGGACATGCTATTCCCCCTTTATCCCTATTTCTTTTCATCATTTCCTTCGATATTCTAGAACTAGGGGTGGGGAACCTTTGGCCTGAAGGCCCTTCTAGGTCCTCAAGTGTGACCCTTTGATGGAATCTAAACTTCACAGAACAAATCCCCTTAATAAAAGGATTTGTTCTGTAAAATTTGGACTCAGTCAAAAGTCCATACCCAATGGCCTAGAAGGTCATGTGTGGCCTTGAGGCCACAGGTTTCCCACCCCTATATCTAGACCTTTTGTTTTTTTTCAAATTAATTCTGCTATTATTTTTATCAACTTCTACAAATTATCCTCTTGGTAATTGATTGATACAGCATTACAGTATAAATTAGCTTTGGTAGTATTGTCACTTTATCACCCAGGCATGACCTAGGCATGAGTACTGATTATTCTTTTATCTATTTAAATTATACTTTATTCTTTCAAGGACCTTTATTCCTTTAAGGAGATTCAGCTCTGGAACCGAATCGATATAGGCCTTTTGTGTGCTTTGGTCGCTGGATCTCCAGCCACTTGATGCATTTTGTAGTCACTTGGAATGAAGTTTTCCTTTCTGTTTTCACTTGAGCTTTGCTATTGTTGTCGATGCTGATGGTTTTTGAGGGCTTGTGTCGTAACCTCGGACTTTCCTGCAACTATTAATGATTTCAATCAGCATCTCTGCTGATTCTCTGGGATTTTCCAAGTATCTCATCGACAAATAGGGATAGTTTATCTCCTCTTTAACTCTTTTTATGCTTTTAATTTCTTTTTCTTCTATTATTGTTGTTGCTAGCATTTCCAGAACTACATCAAATAATACTGGGGAGAATCAGCATTCTTGCTTAATTCTCCTGTTTATTGGAAAAGGTCCCCTTGTGTCATCCCCATTGAATATGGTGCTTCCTTTTTGTTTTAGACAAATGATTATGAAATATATTTTCAAAAAGGTTCCTCTAGATCTATATTTTATAGGATTTTTAGCATACTGCTTCACTTTGTCAAAGGCCTTTTCTACATCTGTGTGGGTTTGGATGTTTTGGTTTTTAATATGATTATGTTGATTTTTTTGCTAATGTTGAACCATCCTTGCATCACTGGTATAAAGCCCACTTGGTCATAATGAATACTTTCTTGGACAGATGTCTTAGTCTGTTTGGCTGGATTTTGTTTTAAATTTTTGAGTCAATATTCATTAATGATATCGGCCTAAAGTTGTCCTTCAGTTTTATCTTTCCCTAATTCTGGTAACAGGAATATATTTGTCTCATGAAAGGATTCTGGTAGGTTGCTTTCTTTCTCAATTTTTGAGACTAATTTGTAAAGCATGGATATTAATTGCTTTTTAAGAGATTGATAGGGGGCAGCTAGGCAGCACAGTGAACAGAGCACCAGGCCTGGAGTCAGGAAGACTTGAGTTCAAATGTGGACTTGGACACTTGATACTGACTAGCTGTGTGACCTTGGCAAGTCACTTAACCCTAGTTGCCTTGCCTTCCCCCCTCTAAAAAGACCAAAAAAAAAGAAGTCTGGGGCAGCTAGGTGGCACAATGGGTAGAGTACTGGCCCTGAACTCAGGAGGACCTGAGTTCAAATCCTGCCTCTGAGCAGCCATTTAGCACTTACTAACTGTGTGACCCTAGGCAAGTCATTTATCCCAATTGTGTCACCAAAACCAAAACAAAACAAAAAAGAGTTTGATAGAATTCTCCTGTTAATCTATCATGACCAGGAGTCCTCTGCTTCTACCTCTCTGGTAGTTCCTTTACAGCTAGATCTATTCCTTTCTCTGAAATTAGGTTATTTAAGATCTCTCTCTGACCTTCTAGTAGTTTGAGTGTTTTATATTTCTGAAGGTATTCCTCTCTTTTGTATTCTCAATTTTTTTTTGCTTTTTTTTGAGGGGGAGAGGACAATTGGGGTTAAGTGACTTGCCCAAGGTCACATGGCTAGGTTTTTTTTGTCAAGTGTCTGGGGTCGGATTTGAACTCAGGTCCTCCTGATTCCAGGGCCAGTGCTCTATTCACTGTGCTGCCTAGCTGCCCCCTATCAAGCTCTTAAAAAGCAATTAATATCCATGCTTTGCAAATTAGTCTCAAAAACTGAGAAAGAAAGCAACCTACCAGAATCTCAATTTTGTTAACAATTTGATGTGCATAATATATTTTGATTTCTTTTCATTTCTTCTGGTTTTAATATTTCATCTTCCTTTACTCTTACCTCTGATGATAGTTTCCTTGGGGGCTGCATCTCAAAGCCTCCTCTCAAACTGGGCAAAGTTCAACAACACTTCACCAGCCTAGGTCTTGGTCCCAAGAAACTTGGGGGAGGGGTAAAGCTGTACACTCCCCTTCTCATCCCCCACCACCTTTACCTCCCAACATACACCCACAGTTTTCCTGTCCCAGTGTCTTGTCTTGCTCCTTCTGTTTCTTAGTTCTCTGGGTCAACACCAGAAGTACAGAGAGTTACCATGCTGGTGCTACATGGTTGATTTCTATAGCGTGTACCCCTGAGACTCTGGGAGGGGAGGGTGTATTTGAGATTGAGCTCCATTTCAAGCCCATGCATGTGTCCTGTTCCTTTCCCTCTGTTCCTCTGCTTTCCTGCAGAGATCTACTGTGGTACCGAATGCTGCTTCTGTGGAACTGTCTGCCTGTCTCAGCTCTAGTAAGTTTCTGCAGCCTAGACTGTTACCTCAGTGCTGACTGAGACTTCCATAGACTGGAGCTAGGATTTCCATAGTACTGGAAAAGGGACCATGGTGTTGGGTTTGCTTTTGTTGCAAGCCTGTATGTTGCTTCCTTGGGTTTTGTTCCAAGCTACTCTTTTGAGTCTTTGAGTTAGATTCTGTAGCTGCTTTGTAAGTAGCATGGTGGGTGGTAGGGAAGGGGATGTTGGGTGAACTTAGGGTAGGCGTTAGTTCACGTTTAAAAAAATCTTCTTTTGGATACCAGGTATCTTAGACCATGGCAATAGCTGAAGTTGTTTAATCTTCGGTACATAATTTCTATTTTAGAGATGTTTGAGACTATGTGGGGAGTTAAGAAAATGTTTAGTCCTCTAGCTTATTGGTCACGTGACCCAGAACTTTCTATTACATTTTCCCCCCTACTTGTCACTAATCATCACTTTAATAATATATTCTAGAGTTTTGCCAAGCATAGTTGTCAGTCTCACTGGTCTGTATTTTTCATATTCTTTTTTCCCATTTTTTTCAACGGGGATATGTTCCCTTCTTTAATCCTCTGGCACCTCTCCTAATTTTATACTTTCCAAAGATCATTGATAAGAGCTAAGCTATCATATTTGCCCATTCTTTTCATAAGTAAATCATTTGGGAGGACACTGGGGGAGTCTGGTGAACAGTGATTTGCAGAAATATCTCTAGAACCTAAGGTAGGGTATGGAGACCCAAACTGCCAGTTCCAACTGGAATTGGGGAATAAGGCCAGAGAGAATGCTACATGTCTTTAAAATCTTAGTTAGTTGGTAATTCCCTATGCCTTTTCAGATAAATTCTATATTTCCTCCTCACTGTAATTGTTTTCCTTTGTGTCTTGAGAATTTCATTTTTGAGCCTTCACCATTCCTTCTAGGTTGGGTAGTCATACAATTTTCTTTAACTCTTGCCAAGAACAGGTGCATGTACTGCAGCTAAATCTAAAGATTGTTTTGCCAATATCAAACCAATATTATCTTCCCCCCTCCCCTTTTTAGAGGAGGAAGGCAGGGCAATTGGAGTTAAGTGACTTGCCCAAAATCACACAGGTAGTAAAGTGTTAAGTGTCTGAGGCCAGATTTGAACTCAGGTCCTCCTGACTCCAGGGCTGGTGCTCTATTCACTGTGCCACCTAGCTGCACCAAGCCAATATTATCAATGCAGCTAGGTCATGACAAAATGAAGAAATAATGGGGCTGGCAGTTCTGGAAAACAGTCACATTGAAATAAATGCTAAGAAATAGTTGTATTACATATGAGCTATTTTTAGATACCTATAGAAGTTACTGAGTAAGTTAGGTGACTCAATGGATAGAACTGTGTGATCCTGGACAAGTCACTTACTCTATTTGCCTTAATCCAGAAGGAAATGGCAAACCACTCCAGTATCTTTGCCAAGAAAACCTCATCCTGGGTCAAGAAGATTTGGACACAACTAAATGAATGAACAACAACACAGAAATCACTACTCTGTTGTAAATTTCTCTTGTAATCTCTCTTGCAGGCTATCTAAATGCACATGTATACTCTCAACGCTCCTATATTCCTCTTTTTAATAAACTCTATTATTCCAAGGAATGTCTCCACCTAGGTTTATTTCAAATCTAACAATATGACATAGTCAGTGGGATTCTTAGGCATCAAAGAAAAAGTGAGCAAACTTCCCATGGGTATTTGTGGCTACCTTCTAGCAGGTATGAGACCCTGACTTAAAAAAAAAAAACTTCCCAAAAATATACTGAGTGATCCTTGGGAAGTAAAGATCTGTGAAGACATTAGAGACTAGTTATTTTAAATTGGAAAATGGCCATCACAGGCTCTAGAAATATGAGAAACCCTGCATGTCACACCCTCTCTCTCTGTCTCTGTCTCTCTGTCTTTCTTTCTCTTTCTGTCTCTTTTCCTTAATGTCTCCCTATCATGTCTGGAAAGTTGATACTTCTTAAAGACTAGATTTGCAGTGGTTAAAAGAGGATTAATTTGAAGAATGCAAGCTTGTTTTATCAAAAAGGGATTTTTAGAAAAACCTATATCCAGAGTAAATGGATTATTGGTATCTTTGGGAGAAGTATTATGCCTCTAAAAAACTTACCACCATCCTACCAAAGTCTTGCAAATTCTCATTATCTGTAAATTTCTTTGAAGACTTGATGGATTCTTTCAATTATACTTGCCAGGTTCTCTTGATCACTGGCCTTGTCAAGGTTATAAAACCTTATCAGCTCTGTGAAAGAAGGAGCTGCAAGAATGTGCCTTTTTTAATAATTGATTTTTACACCAGATATGTTTAAGTTAGAAAAGAAAAGAAGCATGTTGAATGAATGTTTTCAGAAAAAGTTTGTATGTACTTAAGTACAAAGGTAAATGGTTTTATTTATTTTCAATTGTTACTGCAAAAACAAGAAACACAATTATACCATGCCTTAAGAGTGATTAGTGAAACTTGCTTTGTGACGTGCAATCTCTTGGGATTGTAATTTGCTTTTACTCTGAGTTTTTAATTCAGGCATAGTTATTTTGAATTATTATGTTAGTATTCTACCATTAAAGGGATGTTCCCTGAGCTACTGAAAGGAAGATCCATCTAGACCAGTTCTCAACTTTCCTAATGCTGCGACCCTTTAATACAGTTCCTCATGTTGTGGTGACCCCCAACCATAAAATTATTTTCGTTGCTACTTCGTAACTGTAATTTTGCTACTGTTATGAATTGTAATGTAAATATCTGATATGCAGGATGTATTTAAATTCAACATAACCCACAGGTTGAGAACCACTGATCTAGAATGTGCTATTGAAGAGGTAGGGAAGAGCTGGGTATTTGAGGGATCTTATATGAATCCCTAGAGGGTTCTTGTCTGGAAAGAATTTAGCAGGACTCAAGCAATCCTTTGGCAGAGTTACAAAGTTTATTATTACACTTTGCAGCGGGCAGAAAAAGGTTAAGGATAGCCTGCAAAGTGCAGGGGATAGAGATGCAGTTTTTAAAGCCATAAAACTGTCAGTCAGAGGTTAATTATGCTAACTAGGTGGGTAAGGGTGGAGTTAGGGAGGAGTTTGGGAGTAGTTTAGGCGTGATCAGTGCTTAAAGGGACATGCAATTTTTATATCAACTGCGCAGGCATATTGCCCATAACTCACTGGGACATCTCCCTGGGGGGACTACAAGGAGGTGTGGTTTTTGCCTTGTGACATCACTAGGTTACTCTTGGTCGAGGCTGAATGAGATATGTCCTCATCTTTGACAATATGGCTGTTAGGAGGACAGGTTTGATTGTTTCAGGAGGTGCCAAGTCTGGAAGCTAGACTGATTAGGGATTCAGGAAGTACCATATTGGGAGGGAGTTTTCTCTTCTGATAATGTTGTTCAAGGTTTTGGATGTAGCTGGCCACTTACAACAAAGGAGGTCTCAGAACTAAGGGTTTGTTTCTGAAATGCTTGGGTGATGTACTCATGGGTACTGTATCTAGGCAGACTGCTAGCTCAGGGAAAAGACTTGTAGGTTGGGGGCAGGAGAGAGGCAGAGTTAATGCCTTTATGGCTGTGGGAAAAGTATGACTTTTACAAATTAATTACACAGGCTTATTACAAACTGATATTACATACATAGGTATGTGAACACAAGTGAGATTTTACAAACTGAGGCTACAGACAAATGCATCCCAGACCCCATCACCATCAGTAGATGCATATATGTGGGCAGGTTGAGAAGACAGCCTTCCAAAGGTAATGGTAAGAGTCTCTTGTTGCAGTTTCCCTACTATGCTATTTCTATTTTGAACAAGAATATTTCCCACATAGTTGATTCTGAGCTGGCTATGAGACCCTGTGAATAATGTAGAAATCTTTTGTATGATTGACTCTTCCAAAAGGTATTTATGACGTTTACTAGAAATCAAACAGATCTAAGGCAATTTTGTCCCGCTCTACCTATGATAGGTTAGTCTATAACTTTAAGCTTAGGCCTAAGGAAATAGTCCCAATACTGTTACAACCACATCATTCTTCTTTTAAAATTTTAACATTTTATAATGGATATTTTTATTACAGTAATGAAGCATCTCTGAACTACTATAATAGGATGAAAATATGAAGGATTGTATTGCTTTGATTTTACTGTCCTGAATTTATGACCAATAATTGTCAACTTCCTAGCCTAGGTGACTTAGACCAATCAGTTTTTAGACTTATTATATCCTTGCTCATTGGTTCATATAATTTGGTTCATATAATTCATGTAAAAGATTAAGTTTGTACCATATTACATATCAATGTAATGAAATGATGATAGCATATATCCTCAAAGGGGTGATAGAATAAAGATATGATATGATATAGATGTAAAAATTTTAATTTTTGGTGGATAAGTAGATGTCACTTGGAGAGAAACAACAAGATTGTACTAGTTTCACTTGAAAACTAAAAAGATTTGTGACTGGCTTTCATATGTTTCTTATTGGGTAAAAGAAAATACTTAAAGGTCTTGTGATAGCTGTAATTGTTTCAGTAACCTTAGTATTTTTGCTGTTGGGCCAGTTAAAAACAACAGAAAAGGCCAAGTAAAGATAATGGTCTTAAATGATATATTTTAAATTTTATTCCAGGGGACTAGGGTACTACCAAATTTCTTTCAAGTTTATTTGAATATTCACAAGTGCTTATACATAAAATGCCTAAATAAGCAGGCTTTGAATATTTTTACAAATTAATTATCTTTAGTGATTGTCTGTAAGGTCTCAAGCTGGTTTGAGGATTTCACATATAGAATTATTTTAATTAGTGATCAAGTAACTTTCAAATCACATTTTTTTTTGAAAATAAAAAGATAAAGGGAAAACAAATCTCCTTCACATAACAATTAATGACTGTACCTGTACATATGTTACACTGTATATACATTGTGTGTATGTTACATATGTACATACACACATACATATGTACATCGGGAAAAGAGAAGGAAAATACTCAGTTCTCAGCATGACCAGAAATAGAGCCCTTTGTCAAACCACCTTCTCAAAAGTCTGGAAGAGTTCTATGAGATTTTTAAAACATTAACCTGACATTCTAGAAAATAAAGGCTATAAAATACTGTCATTCTCTATAAGCAATATATTTTTATGGTTTTACAATAAAAACTAACAATCCAGTAGCTTACCTGTCCAAGCAGACAAATGGACAATAATTACAGAATTCTCTGTTACTCCTTTAGTAGAAATTGGTACTTGCAAATGGTCAAAGATCCCCTCTTTCCTCTAGTACCGTGAGGCTATGCCTCTTACAAAATAGTTGGATATAGGCTCATTAAACGCGGTCTTAACAATCATTCAATTCTAAAGTGGTCAACTTTAGGAAAAGATTTGTCTCAGTTTGATGAAGTTCATACATTAAATGGACTGGTTGTCCAAAGTATTTCAGAATACAAAAGTATGGTTAAGTAGATACAAAATTAAATTTGCAGGGTGGTCTAATTACTTGGTTAAAAAGTCACTTTTCAAATTAGATCAATGCTGGATAATTACTAATAATAAAGAATGGCTTTTACTTTTATAGCTTTTTAAAAACAAATATCCAATCATTAAAAATATTTTGAATCTTGTTTCTTGACCTGTTCTTAAATAGAAGATTGATCCCTGCCCCCCCCCCCCCCCCATTTCTGGTTAAGCACTCTCTATTTCTTATGTTGTTTTTCTTTCATTTTTAAAGAGGATCAATGACATCACAGGGTCATGTCTTGACTCATGCATGAATTAGATTTAAGTGAGACAGAGTCACACAAAGTTGTCAGTTTTGCTCTCTCTTTCAGAGTCTTCAAAGTCCAGTGGCAAGACAAAAGTTAAGAGGGCATGGTATGCAGTGAATGACCTTGGTGTCTTCAATGTCTGATCAACTTGTAAGTACTCCTTCATGGCCTTTGAAACAAATTTTTCTCATCTGCCCATTGTGTCAGGGGAAATCTTCACATACCTGGGGTAGACACTACCCTAATTCACCAATGATTTTGAGGCCCATCAGTTACCCTCAACCTGGTTTACCTGTCTGCCAACACGGTTTACCAGAGTGTGGCCACTGCACAGGCTACAGCTTCTTGGAGCCACAGATGACAGTTAATTGCCAGGTAGACACCAAAAGTGGATGAACAGCCTGGAAAAGGGCTTGGCAAACCCTCGCACTAAAGGTGCTAGTACTCCTTGAACACCCAATACACTCCTCTCTCTGATTAACAAAAAGAGAAAGGAAGAATTATTTTTATAAAGTCAGGTCCTTAGGGAGATTTTTTAAAAATTCTTCTTCTGATTTGTAGATAGCTTTATCCATATATATACCAGTATGCAGAAAGAACAAATGATATGTGAAAGCTGAAACTCTCCAAACTTTTAGATGAATTATAAGTAGCTTAATTTGATGTTCCTCTTACAGTTCTGAAGTTTATAAGGTTACAAACTAACTGGAAGGCTAATAGTTCATGGTAGAAGCAGGAATAAAAGATAAATTTCCTAACTTCCAGGTCAACATTTTTTTCATTATAATAGGTATCTATGTGAATTTGCTCAGGCATACTGAAAAGTTTTTTCCCCTCCTTTAAGATCTTCCATTCCATAATTCTTTTCATGGTTATCTCAAGATTTGTCATTCTGTGACATTATATTTTCATCTTACCTGCAAACAAAGTGATTTTGAAAGTTTCTTCTGGCACTAAAATCTATGATGCCCTGGCTTTCAGAAACTTCTACCCCAATATCATAATGATGAAAATATTGAAATGGTTACAAGGGAAAGGGTATGCTTAATATACTGTTCTGAAAGCCACCTAAAATAAGTATTTGTTGTTGTTCAATCATGTCCAACTCTTCCTGATACCATTTGGGTTTTCTTGGCAAAGATAGTACAGTGGTTTGCCATTTTGTTCTCCAGCTCATTTTGCAGATGAGGAAACTGAAGCAAATAGGGTTACTGACTTGCCTATGGTCACACAATTAGCAAGTGTCTGACTCTGGCTTTGAATACAAGTCTTCCTTATTCCAGATCTGGTACTCTTTCTGCTGTATCACCTAGCTTTCCCTAAAAATAAATATTTAGTAACACTTTTAACAGAAGATTTGTTTTCCTGAACTTTTAAGAAATTATTAATAAAAGATATCTGTGATTGCATCATAATTGTTTATCTAGAAGTTTATTGTAAGTTTTTTTGTATGTATCTTTATGAGTAAGGAATCATTAGGAGAGAAGAAAGACTGCTAATCTTAGCAGATAAAACATACTTTTTCAAATGAAAATTTGAGAATAACAAATTAATTACTCCTTTCTCTGAAAAATTCATTTTTATTTAAAAAAATGCCCTTGCTCTTAATCCATTTTTGGTAGAAGGGAGAAAATCCGGACATAGACTCAAATGCACCAAATATTTTGGAAGAGCAGATTTCAAAGAACACAGGGGTCAAGGGAAGCCAGCTCAGGAGGAATAGAAGATGCTTAGGGCTGAAATTGTGAAGACACAGAAGAAACAAGTTACAATGAGGAGGAAAAACAGGAATTGTCTCAAGAGACCAGCATGAAAGTACTGGGAACTCACCAACCAATATTTTAACAAGGAAATTCTAGAAAATGGAAACAAGTATATCTAAGTGAGGATGAATTTAAAAATATGGAATAGCCCAGTTTCTAAAAACAAACAAACAAACATCCAAAGTACTAATGATGAGAATGAGCTTTGGCTGTCAAAAGAAGCTAAGATCACAAAAAGAGGACTTCTTCCCCATCTTCCACCCATATTGTGAGAAAAAAAGAGAATCAAAGAAGAGACAGGACTTGGGGTGGATGGGACAATGAAAGTAGACAACAAAGAGAAGGCAACACTGTTCAGTTTTTTTCCTTCTTTTTCTCTGAGCACTTACTTTAAAAAATGGTATGAGCTAGCATTATAAAAAATGACTATAATTTAGCAGTTAGGAAAATATTTATTATTAATGGGGAAATTATCCTTGAGTAGGCTGTCTGTACAGTCAGCCCATCAATTTGTCAGAGCTAAGATAAAAATTTGCAAGAAACATGAAGAAATAGAAATGAGAAATTATAAGGAATATGACATACAATTAAGAAGATTTAACCCTGAGTTACTTAAGCTATTGAAAATTTTAAATATTGGAAGCAGACAATAGAAATGATATAAATACTGATTATAGCAATTCTATACAGAAGTTAAACCAGTATAAAATAATTGCTACAGCAAAGTGATTGGAAGAGCCCCCAAAGTGTCTTAGCACCTTTAATTTTCTTGCCTATTGGACAGAGAAAGCTGATAAATCTAGTGTAAACTTATCTACAAAATCTACAAAAGGATGAATGACACTTATGAACAATTTTGTCCAGGGAGAAACAATAGAGAGTTTAAAGTTTAAAGAAGGTTTATCAAAATATCCAACTAAGCAGGGTCATTCTAAGGACATATAAGGATAAAAAATTTGAAAGTCCTGGAAAAAAGAAAAAAACAGAAAATATTTGCAAAAAACATTTCCACAAACTACTTTTTTTTCCCCCCCATCAAGGATGATAGAACCACTATACTTGGAATCTAACATCACAGTCTCTGATGTGCTTATAGATGAGGTAGAAATGGCATCAAAAATAAAAATTAGAAAAGCAGTCCAATTGGGTCAAATATATATAGAGTAGTGATCTGTGCCAGAGAAAACAAATGTGAAAGCACTGAAGGACTGATTCAAGGTAAAGAAAGGAAAGATATAAAAGGCATGGAAAAATTTTTTTTGAGTCTTGTTAATACCGAAAAGTGTTTGACCAAGGGAACATTAAAATTTACCAACCTATATACCTGCTCTCTCATCTATATGAAATCTTTTTGAGGGTCGTCTATACACAAAGAACTGTATAGGAGAAAGATAAGATGGTATGATCATGTGGTGAGAGCAAGAGGTTGTATAGGTGGAAGTTTCCACTAGTAGTACCCTTGCAATTTCAGGAAAAAGAAAAGATGGCCTCCATCGTGTTGAGTGGACCACATCCACATTTCCGTTGCCCCTGACAGTGAAATTTCAGAAGGATATTAGTGAGTATTTCACAGAATGAGCAAGAATTGCAATCAGCGTTGTTGGAGGGAATTTGTAAATTGTGATCACAGAAACATTTGAATATTTGAGTATTCTTTTGCTTAGGTGAATGAATTTTTAAAATTAGAAATGATAGGACAAAAATGACTAATGTAAATAAAGAGATAGTGAGTACCTAGTTGCCCCTGATGATTTCAAGTCACTTGTCCCATATGTCCCGTCCTTGAATTCTGAAATACCTGACAGATTTAACAGCTGAAACACTGTTAGTGATATTTGAAGCGTTATCAGAAATGAGAAAGGTGTCATAATACTGAAGAAGGGCAAATGTCCCAATTTTTTTTAAAGAAGAAAACATTCTGCAAACTATAATATAATAGACTTGATTTTGATTCCTGGGAAAATTTTAGAAAGGATCATTAAGGAAATGGTTAATGGATATCTAGAAGGGGAAATGGTGATCACAGAGTCCGAGTCAATTCATCGACAACATCAATAACATTCCAGACTAACTTTCTTTCCTTTTTTTTTTTTTAAAGAAGATTACCAAAGGGAGAAATAAGGAGGATGCTATGGATATAATTATGAAGATTTTAGTGAAGATTTGATAAAGCATTTCGTATTATTCTTGTGGAGAAGATGGAAAGATTTAGACTAGACAATAGTATAATTAGATTCAGTTTGGAATGAATGGTTACATTCATAGAATTAGAGGTTTATGGATTATAAGGATCACAGATTTAGATTTGGATGAAATTGTAGAGGCTATTGAGACCAATCCTCTTATTTTACAGATAAGGAAACTGAGGTTGATAGATTAAGTGACTTGCCTAGGGTCATATAGCTAGTGTCTATGGTAGGATTTGCATTCCAATGTTCAGTCAGTCAGTAGCTGGTTAACTAGGTTAACCAGCACTTTTTAAGTACCTATTATGTGCCAGCAACTGTATTGGGGATACAAAAAAAGGAAAAAAAAAATAATACCTGCTCTCAAGAAACTCACAATTTAAAGGGGAAGGATGACATGCAATCATTTATATACAAACAAAATATATAAAGGGTAAATTGGGGCTGAAGTCTCAAAAGGAAGGAACTTGGAGGAATACAAAAAACTTCTTGCAAAAGGTGAGGTTTTGGCTGAGAAGGAATGCAGGGAAGCCAAGAGGCAGAGGTCAGGGAGAGAGAGCTTTTTGGGAGTGGCTGACATCCTATGCAAATACTTAGAGTCAGGAGATGGAGTGTCATGTGTAAGGAACAGCAAGAAAGGCAGTGTCACTGGATTACAGAATACATAGAGGGAAATGAGGTGCAAGAAAACTGGAAAGGTCAGAAGGGCTTCCTGACTCCAAGTCCAGAAACATACAACCTGCCTTCCTAGGTCTTCATAGTTAACATAGTAGTAAGTGTCCAGTAGGATACTCCAGGGTTCTGTGATTAACCCTGGGATGTTTAAATTGTTTTTACCAATGACTTGGATAAAAACATTCTCCTCAAGTTTGTAGATAACACAGCATTTCAAGGGATTACTAACAAGCTAGATGATAAAGTCAGGATCTCAAAAGATCCTGACAGTAGTGTTAAACTCAAGGCAATAGTGTTAAACTCAAGCAGAAATGGGGCCACCAAATTGTATATAAAGACCCCTGCTGGCAACATATTGACTTAGAAAATCACATATTAACATTATCTATATTCTATTGGATTTTATTTTGTTAAATATTTCCCAACTACATTTTAATCTGGTTGGAAGTATTTCCAACTTTGGTCCTTGAACTGTGGGCTTGACATGCCCAGTTTAGAGCAATGGGTGAATATAAAAAGATGGAATTAAATAGGGATTAATACCAAGACTTTCCTTTGGGTACACACAAAATCATCTTCATAAGTAAAAGCTAGGAAGCTTGGTTCTTTTAAAGAGCACTTTGCCAAAAAAGATGTCAGCATGTATTTGAACTAGAAAATAAGGCAATGAGTGATTGTTTTTGGAAGGACCTTGTATGTACTCAATAAGTACTATCCGTGAATGTTTTTTAAAAAATATTAATTGTTACTTATTGTTAACCATTATTGTAACACATAAAACAATTGTATCATGCTCTAAACTGTAAGCAATGGAACTTCCTATGTGAGATGGAACTGTAATTTAATGTGCTTTTGAGTTTTGAATTCAAGTATAAATGTTTTCCTTAAGTCAATACTCCACCATTCAAGGGAAATGTTAAAAGCTACTCAAAGAAATGCCTTCTAGAAACTGCCGCTAATGAATGTTAATGACTGCGAAGGTTGAAAAGACAAGCTTACAAAGGTAATGATAAGATATGCCTGAATCAGTTTTCACATTGTGTTGTTTCCTTTCTGGACGTGAATTTTTCCTAGATCATAGTTGATTCTGAGCCTGACTAGGTACACTGTGAACAATGTAGAACTCTGTTGCATGATTGACAAATGCCAAAAGGCATTTATGACTTCTATCTGAAATCAAATAGAGCTAAGGGAAATTTATGCTGGTATACTTATGATAGATCAGTCTGTGACTTTAAGCTTAGGGCTGAAGAAAGAGTCTTGATTTAGTTATGGTGGTGTTCTTTTCATAAAAACTTTCTCTGGCTAGGTTTTATACTGGACCTTATTGTTATAAACAGCAAGCATCTCTGACTTGGCATACTGGGTTGCAAGTAAATTTGTGACCATCATAAGATGGTCTCAATTTCTTAATCTGAGTGACAATGGGAAACTAGTTCTTAGACATTCTCTATCTCCTTCCTCATTTGCTTTTAATATATAAAATTAGGTCTATAAAATACTACATCTTTTCTGTGTGATACAAAGATAGGGGGTGTGTGTGTGTCTGTGTGTGTGTGTGTGTGCATGTGTATACCTATCCTCAGAAAGGGATAGGATAAAGATGTGATGTGATGTGACATAAAGTTGTAAATAGTTTTACTCTTAGTGGAGTAGTAAGCTTCTCTTTGAAGAAAGCAACGTGATTAGATTGTTTCTGAGAACCAGGGAATAGGTAATTGGCTTTCAAATGTTTCATTAAGATTGATTCATTTCATTCATTATGCCTGTGAATAATAATGAAAAAGGTCAATTAGTGATGATGGTCCTAAATATTATATCTTAAATTTTGCTTTCTATGCACAGATAGATGTCTATCCATATACGTGCCCCAACATGGTTGTCCATAGCATTTCAGTATGTGCAAGACAGTTAAATGAAGGTTAAAAAAAATTGAGGCCTGTAGTGTGGTCTAATTGCTTGGTTAAAAGGTCAATTTTCAAATTAGAACAACACTGGAAAGTTACTAATTATAATACCATACACCCCTTTTTCTTTTTTTTGCTTTTTGGAGGGGGGAAGGCAGGGCAGTTGTGGTTAAGTGACTTGCCCAAGGTCACACGGCTAGCATGTGTTAAGTGTCTGAGGTCAGATTTGAACTCAGGTCCTCCTAACTCCAGGGCTGGTGCTCTATTCACGGTGCCACCTGTACACTTTTTTTTTTTAAGAATGAAAGCTTGAAATCATTAAAAATTTTTATTTTGTGAACTATTCTTAAATGATAGATTTTTTTTCTTTTTGCAGTCTCTCATTCAGAGGATATCAACAGATGAAAAGATTTATTTTTACAAAATTTGATTCTTTCTCTATCCTATGGATAACATTACTCATCTCATGTATAGGGTTCAGGTACAGATAGAACAAGCAGTATGTGAAGACCGAAAATTTCAAACTTTTAGATGAACTGTAGGTAGGCTAATTTGATGATCTTTATACAGATATACTGTTTATAAGGTTAACTTCATAACGTTTGAACTGGATTTCATCAGATGAACTAATTACTAGAGGACAAATGTGATTAGAAGGCTCTACTGAATTATGCTAATCTGCTGTTACTTGCAGGTTTAAGTAGCGTTACTTAAGGAACCTCTACAAGTGACTTGAAAACTTGGAAATAGATCTACTGGTAGGAATGCCTTTCCAAACAGGAATGAGGCCTATTTTAGGTATTGTTAACAATAATATCACAATTAAGGATACTGATTCAGAGAAGTATGTCTCTGAGTTAGAGTGAACTGAACTGGACATTTTGTAAACAGTGGTCAAGGACAGACTCTTTTTTTTTTTTTTTGATGAAGCAGTGATTTTTTTTAATGACTTGTTTATTCACTTTTAGTTTACAAGATTCAGTTCCACAATCACCTGAGTTTCAGATTTTCTCCCCTCCCTTCCCC